>JAXQQM020064708.1:0-58185 GCA_034641835.2 Pinus albicaulis | reverse complement strand
AAGCAAGCATACCAAAAATATATATACTAGCATTTGCCCCTAAGGGGTCAAAGGCACACCGAAGGAGTGGACTTTGTGCTAACTCCCGTGCATACCAAAGGGTTCGGTCTCCATTGATATTAGATCAACGAAGACCCGCAAGCACAAACAAGCTCGGTGTTTAAAGCAAAAGATGCCCTTGTAGTTGACCTCACAGTGTGTGCTTTGACCGAGATCAACGATTGACATTTTTTGCGGGGGCAGAAGGTCGATGAACAAGCCGTACCCCGAGGTCCCTCTGCAGTGACGCAAGCGAAACAGTTTCAGTGCGACGTGTTAAATTCAAATTGGGTAAAGGAACAGCGAAATTCATATTCATTGAATAGCTGCAGTGAACAGTGCAAAGGTACACCCAAAAAAATACAAGATTTGGGAAAATAATTTATTTATTTGTTGTACACCAAAAAAATACAAGATTTGAAAAAATCATTTATTTATTTCCTATAATACCATTAAGAATTTTTATTTTATTTTATTTTAATATTAAATTTTTGAAAATATTTAATATTTTTTAATAAAATTAAAATTAAAATAAAAATAATCTCAATAAAAGAAAAACAATTCAATTAAGCGGCGGGGCTATCATCCAGCAAGCGGGCTGAGCATTAATTTGGAATTGGGAGAGAGAAAGGGCTAGTTCATGTAATGAGGTTCTGCAAAACGAAATGATGTTTCGCTGCCCTGTCTAGCTCTGATCTGGGCCCTCTCATCGGTTGGGAGTTTGTTCCACTCAGATTTCCAAGTATATTTTGTATTAAGAAACATGAAAAAGTATGTATATTTTGTATTAAAAAACATGAAGACCTATAACTTCTTATTTATGTAAAGCTAAAGGTTTGTTTAAACTTAAGAGAAGAAGATACAATACATAAGCTTCCCAAATTGCAGGCAAATCCCTGTGAAAAGAGAATCTCATGCGACAAACAAAAACTTTTATAACATAATTATCGAAATATTCAGGAACGAAAGGGATATGTAACATAATCCAACGAAGCAGAAGACGCTGCGAGTCTCCAAAACGTGCAAAACCTTCTGTAAGAGTGTCGAGAAATGCCATGGCAATTATTAGGAAGAAGATCTAACATCACCATATATATGTCGCAGTATCACATCAAAGGATAACTGGAACCGTTCATTCTCATTTTCGATGTTTTCATGTCGATAACTATAACTTATAGTACTCGTAAAACAAAATGTCAGTAAGGGAAAAATAGCTAGACATAGCTCAACGATATTTTCTATCAGGAAAACACGATCAAGGAATCCGATGACATTGATTTTGAGATCACAAAACTCAGGGGATCAAATTCATTTTTTGGCAGACTTGGGTTAACTACGAAAGTCAGAAATGAAAATTGTAACCTCAATCTATCCAACGTAGCCTCTGCCCTATTGATATATCGTGCCATTTATTTTAATTCCCCAGCATTATAGAACCTATAACAAATGAGGGCATGAAAACTTGTCAACATTAGATGTTGGGAGGATGCTCGAGGGGTGTTGATGGCCATTTGCAGTGACCATTGGTAGGGTCTTCTATCGAGGATAATCAAGTGGCGAGTTGTAACAAAGTATATCTCAGGTCACTGGGCTACACTGCAGGTAATTCCATGGAAAACAAGCCTTTATAGTGCACTTAATTGCACTCTGTGTGACTTATTTAATTTATTGTGTTGTAGAGGGCAGGAAGAGACGGGGGAGAAGGGGCCAAAATGGGAATTGGAATGCTAGCATTTCCAAGCGGCAAAGAGATCAAAATCTCTAGCGGGGCGCTTATGGGCCGTGTAGCAGCAGCGAGAGGCATTGGGACCCAATGGCGGGGTGTGGATGCGGGCAATATCTTCGTCTCCAGCGAGGGAAACGGAAGCGAGCGCAGAGAAAAGAATGCCGATGGGAGGAGCGAGGGTGGAGATCCCCAAGCCGAAGGAGGCTTTCGAAGTGACCGTGGATGGTCACCCAGTTAAGATTCCGAAGGCCATGATAGTGTTGCAGGTTTGCGAGTTAGCGAGGGTCGACATCCCTCGCTTCTGCTATCATTCCCGCCTCTCTATCGCCGGAAATTTCCGTATGTGTCTCGTTGAGGTCGAGAAGAGTCCGAAGCCCGTGGCATCTTGCGCCATGCCAAAGAATATTACAACACGCTCCACTCAAAAATTGACTGGCAAAGTCAAAGAAGATTGCAAGACGCCCCTTAAAAAATGGTACGCTGGACATTGTTTAGATTCTGTCAGGAACGACGAATCTGAACAGTGTCGCAAACTAAAACTCCACAATATAACACCTTCGGTGTAATTATGAGCTTATATTTATAACCGTGTTTAATTATATTTAATTATTCCACATGTATATTAACTACTCTTATTTATTGGTAATATTATTACTTACCTATTCTATTAAATCATATAGATATAACTCCACCCATTTCTTTGAAATTCAAACCAATACACTCACCCACGACATTCTAATATTCATTACCAAATTGGTGGCACACCCTTACAAAACTTATGGATATTATATTTACCAACATAGTGTTCACCATGGCTTAACACTCACTCATTTTTCCCTCGTTATTCCCGCCTTGTAACCTGGGATTTTTTTGTTCATATTTCAAGAAATATTGGCATTAATTATAAGAGTCAGAAATCTTTTCAACAGGCTTTTGAGTGTGTATTTTAATATTTTTTTAAGGGGCTGGTACATCGCTCTTATCGAGAGCCTCCAAAATTTTAATGCGTTTGGTTCTGGAGTGAAATTAAGACAAGGTACCAACTCATATGGGTTGGGCGGGAATTCGCGAACCGTGGAAAAACCCTTCCACTCATCGATCTTGGACACCTCGACGATGATGGACACTATTCAGATTTTGTCAGGAACGACGAATTTGAACAGTGTCGCAAACTAAAACTCCACAATATAACACCTTCGGTGTAATTATTGTCTTTGTCTTCTTCATTTACATAAATACATAATTACATAGTCAATATGAAGACCGATCCTAGTTACACTTTTCAACATGTAGGTGGTTGTTGAGAGATCTTCTCATCTCCTATATCTAATGTTAGAATTAGTTGGATCTCAATCCAACCATATATATGTATCATATTTGTGATAAGATAAGATAAGATAATTATATTTATGTCCAACTAATGACCGCAAAGTAGGTCAAAGGGACTGTTGAGTACAATGATGTCCATACTGCGGGAGAACCAAACGGTCTCCTATAAAGATATAATGCACAATTATAAAATGTAAAATGCAGGAACATAAAAATACAATGTATAGAATACCCTAGCGGAGAAGATCCAAGAGCTAATGGGGCTGAGGATCAAACCCATCTCTCTTGACATCCAAGGCTGAATAAGCACTGAAGAAACTCCACAAAGTCTGCTGGTCCGATGAAGCGCTGGTGGAAAGTGTAGACTATCTGCTAGATTGTTGCCTAGGGGATTTCACGCACTGCTGAGGTAGAGGACCTACTTTGTGAATGAAAAAGTGAAAAAAATTAGTTTTTTGTGTATGCAAATTAATTTCCTTTTCTTCCCCATTGAACAACTTGGGTAACTCCATAATTACAAACAACTTGCTAACAATAAAGATATGAGATTTATAATATTCAACAAAGTTTGAATGGATAATTAGTTTTTAAATAGTGGGAAAACCTATCATAACTCAGTTGTCAAACCGGTAGTAGGGACAACCATCACTGGTTGCTATCTGCGAATGTAGGTTGATTCATCATTGTTATTGACAGAAAACTATGCCACGACTCATTGCTGGTATTTAAGGGCCACACTACTTGGAATTACCTGCTAGTGCTCGATAAGAGGACAAGATAAAGTGGCAAGCTTTCACTCGTGCCGAATGCCTCTAGGTATTGGGTCGTTAAATTATTTTCTTACATCCAAAAAAAATGAACTCTTAGCCAAACAAAAACAATTATTGAAAAAACAAATTCTCTATTATTAATTATCATTACTTATGAAAAAAACTACTTTTATTTTATAGAAAAATCAAAACTCCTAAAACCTCAAAATTTTATATTAAAATTATTTATTATTTTAAAAATTCACTGAATTATACCATAAATTAACTTTCGAATTTTAAAAACTATATATATTTTAAATATATCTATAAAATTATATTTTAAAAATTAATCAAAATTTTAAAATATTAATATATAATGACTAAAAGAAAAAAAATATTAATAAATGACATTTACCCACACCATACTTATTCTTTGAAAACTGTAATTCAATGTAGATGAAAACTTGGTAAAGTGTGCTGTGTTCATGATAAACAGTGTTGTGTTCAGATTGATGAACATAACACACCGTTTATCCAAAGTTAGTTTTTATTCACCTTAAAAGAAAAATATTCATGTTAAATTATAATTGATCGTTTTATCTAATTTAAAAAAACTAATTATGTCATTAATGGGAAAGACATTAATTACAATGTTTTTTAAATCTAACATTTAAAAAAAACTAATTTTCATTCTAAACCATAAATATACTTGATTATTAAAAAAAAAACTTAGACAAATAAAAATAATTAACCTACAAAATAACCTACAAAAGGCGAACTTCATCGTTACGAATGTCGACCTTTCCAAGGCATGGGAGTGTTTCATTAGGGTTTCTGAAGCGTTCAGGGTTTTAAAGCGTTTAACACAACATTGCGGTTTCGTATGTAGGATTCGCATCTGTAGGTTTTGGATTACAGGCTTCCTTCATTTTTATTTTCCTGCTTCAGTTTCCATGGACAAAACAAAAAACGAAAACTACAAACCCGAAGTCCCATCGAGAATAAGCGGTGAAACAATAAAGAGAGCAGTGGACTCGCTCTTGAAATGGGTAAAGTCGAGGGCAAAACATCAGAAACCCCAACTTCTGGAACATGACGAGCTTCTGCACTTGGTCATTACACTGAAAAGGATCCCGGATAGTTCAAGAGTCAATCCTTACAGGATACCAGTACCTCATCCCTTATTTCCTTTGGGTGGAAGCCAAGATATCTGTTTGATTATTGATGATAGAGTAAAAGGTTTAAATGCGGAGATAGCCAACAACAAGGTTAAGGAGGAGGGTTTACCCATTTCAAAGGTCTTGAAATATTCAAAGCTCAAGACTGATTATAAGCCATTTGAAGCCAAGAGAAAGCTTTGTGACTCTTTTGATCTGTTCTTGGTCGATAAATCCGTGGTTCCCCTGCTCCCCGGGTTGCTGGGGAAATCTTTCTTTAAGAAGAAAAAGCATCCGATCCCTGTGGATTTGACCCACAAGCAATGGAAGGGACAGATCGAGTCAGCTTGCAGTTCGGTCTTTCTCTACGTTGGGAAGGGTACCTGTTGTGATGTTAAAGTGGCTAGGGTTTCGCAGACAAGGGACGAAATTGTGGAGAATGTCGTAACTGTGATCAATGGTCTTGCTTCGGTTATCCCGAGAAAGTGGAAGAACATCAGGTCTTTGCATATGAAATCCTTGGAGTCTGTGGCACTTCCACTCTACCAATCCATTACTGAAACACCCTTTAGGATTGAAGATGTCAAAACAGAATCACAAATCGATAAACCAGAGAAGAAAGAAGTACATGATGGCGCTGTTGAGAGAAAAGATTTCAAGAAGGGAAGAATTTCCGATGTTCGGTATATGGATCACATGTTGGGAGATTTTTCTGATGGTGGGAAAAATGGGAATCAAGCTGATCTTCTGGATTCCCTAGGAAACAGAACAAGGGATGTTGATCCTTTGTATGGGGAAAAGGAAATAACAGGCATGATTTTGAGCAGGAAGAGGACAGCTCATGCAGAAAAAGCTGCGGCTGCGAAGAGGAAGAAAGTTTGATCATCAGTAGGATCGCAAGATGTGTTGGTGGCCAACAATGTCGAGGGTGCTGAAAAGAAAGAAAAGGCGAAGAAGTGAGGAAGCTATCTGTTACAAGTAGGCCAGTCTGCAGTTTCAAGTTACTTTTGTGTTAATACTAACAGATGCTTCTCCCAAGGACAATTGCAGTGCCGGACATTCCAGTTTCTGCTCCTACTTTAATTGGATGTAGAGCTGTGCTGGAATCCACATAACTGTACTATTTTCTACGGTCGATCTAACACAGGTTTCATAAACTTAATTACAAAGGAACAATAGTTTTTTGGAAATGTGGCACGTGATGGTGTATGATAAAAGTCAGTGTTAACTTTTTTAAAGGCTTGTTTTCTGTATAAGTTGCTGTAGATCATCCCTGAATTAGTATTATTTCTAACAATCTATGGAGGATATTCCTCTTGGTATCGTTTCTTTGTGTTTATAAATGATTCTTTTATTAGTAACAGAGAAACAAACAATAGAAAACCAAGTAGCCTTTTGAACATAATTACTCTTTGTAAAGGTAATACTACCCTCAATTGAAGGCATCGATGAAGATACTCTCTCTAAATCTCTTTTTCAAATGTCGATAACAAATTTACAAGATGCCTCCATTAAATGAGGTTTTGCTGCATGTGAACTAATTACTTGCGGCAGTTAGCCTGTCCATATATTCACCCAATATTTTTGTGCACTATTGTTATTAGTAATTATATGTTGGAAGACATCGTTGGTGGCAAAAGCATGCGGGTTGTAAAGGTAAGGTAATGCATAGGAACTAGATCGTAGAAACTAAATCGTCATGTAATGCAGTTTAACAATGGCTTTTCTTGTTTACCATCATCAATGACCCATCGAGAACATTGACCGCACATGCGATGCAGTTTAAAAATGACTCATGAAGAACATCTTTTTAGTACGAAACTCTATTTCTCAGGACTTGCCGTCAGTGGTCCATATGTTGAGACAGAAAAGCTACAAACTCACTGTACATAAAGCAAACCTATTTCCTCGTGAAGTTCAGGCTTCTTACTTAAATCTAATTGAAATTTGGCTGTAGCATATTATGTGCATGCTGTTTGCTAGGTCTAGATGGGATAGGCATTCTGTAAAATGGGTAGCCTAGTGGATGACAAGAAGTGTAATACCAGGCAATGGGAGCTGGGATGGCTGAGTGATGACAGGGACCGTTGTTGGTGGCACGTACAAGATATGCCTGGCATGTATCAGAGGCTGCTATTCAGAATTACGATTCAACCAAATCATGTTGATGGCATCAAGAAAGTAGGTTTTGAATGCTTTATGAAGTTGGAACTTTCTTATAATTACTATTTTATTTTGACTCCATTCTTTTGTCTCTCAGAAATCTAAAACAAAGAAGAGGAGAGTTCTCATGATCTACTAGAACGGGAGGAATTGGACCGGTCCTTAAATGTATTTGTCAGTTGGGAAGGATATGATGATGACATAAACATCTACATCCAAGTTATAAGAAGGTTTGATAAGAATAGATTAATAGGTAGACTGGGAAGTAGATTTTGTGACATCTTATGAAGAGAAATTGTTCAAGTTACAGAAAAAAGGAAGAGAAATTGTTCCATTAATGAAATTATTTTATTTTATTATCAATTTTGATAGAAACTATATTTGTACTTTACCTGTTCGCATGCTACCTGTCTTTATCTCTTTCCTTTATTTTTTTACATTTTGCCAGCACTGTTTGTTTACATAACATCAACACGGATACTTTTGACATTTTAACAGAAATGTGGAAGCTATCCATTCATATGCAAGTGAATGTGATGTTCCAAGCCTCCTTCAAGCCTTAGAACAAGGAATCTCTACAAAATTGCAAGGTATTTTCTTTCTTATATCTATAAGCTAGCTGCTTTCTGTTCATATTATTGGTTCTCGCTTCTCATACAGCCATCAATCTGTCTTATTGGAAACACAATATAGGATCCATGTCTTGCATTGTATGTGTATATAGAATGAGAAATAGAAGTCAGAAGTTTCTGTTATTCTTCCCGTGTGTTTTATGTGAAGTGCATTTCAGACTGTAGGAAATGCTTGTGAAACACATTTTAGCTGACACAAAATGCTACAGCAACATTATACACAATAGTTTAAATGCCCTTCCACAACAAGAAATGTTTCCACACTGCAGAAATGTTTCCCACAAAAATGTTAAATACAAAACAAATGTCACGAACTTATCCACAGTACTGAAAACATCTGCGAAAAAAGAAATGTTTCCCACAAAAATGTTAAATAAAAGACAAATGTCATGAAGAGTAAAAGAAAGGGAAAAATTTAAAAGGCTTTAACCAGTAAAAATAATATTTTAGATCTATTCATCTTTATAAAGCTATTGAAAATTCAGAACAGAATGTTAGTAAGAAGAGCTATATGCAATTTAGATAGTATTAATCATTAGTTTCAGTGATATTTTTCCAAAGAAAACCTCGTGGGGAGCCCAATTTTGTGGAAGGCATCCCTAATCTGTTAGCCTAGACTGGTATACCTCACCCAAGGGAATTCGTTGGGCACTTGCTGTTATGGAATTAGCCAAATACTCAGCAACATCGGCAACAACTGGTTGAGCTAACCCCTTGGGTCACGTTGGTTCCAATAACATACATTTCAACATCAATCACAAAACCTTTTCAAAAGAACAAACCATAAACTATATACAACTGTTGCTTTCTCTTTAGTTTTTCTACAAACTTTATAAAATGTGAATAAAACATTTCTTAAATTTGGCAACTGGGGCCAAACTCCATGTTGCACTGCTCATATGATGGAGATGATATTTTTGTCGGATTCCTCTTTCAGAGAGGTGCAAGATTGATCTAAAGATCATCTTGTTTGGATGAGCAGAAGTTGGAATTTGAATTTATTTTCCACACATGTGCAATTTGTCAAGGTCGACCAGATTTGTAATGTAGGCTCACAAGCCCCAAAAGATGTGTCACACACCCTCACTGATGGATATAAAAAGGAGAGACTTGAACCTCATTTGGGATGTTAGGATATTTTGACACATAAGATATAGTTAAGTATAACTTGGGCTAGCGTAAAGTTAGGTAAAGTGTGTTTCTTTAGTATGTACTTTTGTAACTTATAATCCGATGGTCACGATATGTAGTGATTCGACGGTTCATTCTCTCCTCGGTATTATTGACACTTGATCTGTGACTTAACACCTGATTGGTCCATGATCTCTATTTAAAGATCATGGAGGGTAATTTGTCCGGTGACCGTTTATGAGAGAAGCTTATGTAAATTTTCTTTCTTTATATTAATAAATTGCCTGAAGTGGCCGCCTTTGCTAAGGCCGTGGACTATTTCCCTTTTCGAGAGTTTTAACTACGTCAAATACTGCTGTACTGATTTGTGATCTGTTTGTGAGCGGCGACCTTTGGTGTTTGATCTAAGGAACTTGCCCTGTAAAACATATTTTAGCTACTGGCATTGTTGATGATTCCACAATGTTGTATAAGTTTGACAACTTTGGGTCATCATGTCTTCCCTCCGTTTTTATTGCTCATAATGATGAAGTGAGCACACTTTGGCATGAGTGATTTGGTCACTTAGGCTATCGCTCTCTTCAAACTCTATGCAAAGAATAATGGTGATGGGTCTTCCTATGGTATCTTGCTGAGATGGTGTTTGTTCCAGTTGTGTACTCGGAAAACATCATCGGGATAGTTTTGACAAACGTGCCTCTTGGCATGTTTCAACCACTTTGCAGCTTGTGCACAGTGATTTATGTGGTCCACTTCTAGTTGTTTCTTTCTCTGGCTACAAGTACTTCTTAACTTTCATTGAGGATTTTTGCAGACGCACTTGGGTATACTTCTTAAAACTCAAAGAGTGAATTTTTTAACATGTTCTTGGCCTTTAAGGCCTTTGTTGAGAGACAATCTGGACCAATGTTGCACGACTTGTACTCGTATAAGACTCGTCCGATCATTGACTTGTCGACTCGTATAAGACTCGGGAACGACCCATATGAAACTCGTATAAGACTCGTCAAAATGCAAAAAAAAATTAAAATATGGTAAATTTTAAGCAGAAAAAGAAACTAATGATAATTCAAGTCCTTATAAGTTATAAAAACCACAATATATGCAATAATTCATAACAACATCTTATATATATAAAAGTACAACATAGCATATTAGATTTTTGTAAGCAAAACATTTAGATACTGAATAAGAAAAGGAATCATGATTCCATAATTAAAATAAAAAATGTCAGCCAGTTCAAAATTCAAATACATATGTCATAAATGATAAATGATTGTCTCATAACAATCTTGAGTCTCATCACTCATGGACGACCACGCCTATAATAAGCCCTCGTGGAGCTCATGGTAGCATCGAAACGCTGAAGCAACTGTGAAGCAGGTGTATTGGGAGTCTCCATTTGAGATGGCAAAATAGAGAGATCCTCAGTCTCTTCATCAAGCTAACTCAAATCAGGGGGCTCCTCCTCCACAAACCAATTAGACTCTAAATCAATAGTATCCAATAAAATTGGATCTGTATCCTTTGGTTGCACTTGTTTTGTGAGCATTCGAAGGTTGTAGTAGATGAAAACCAACTTCTCCAACCTTTCATGCTCCAACTTGTTTCTCTTTTCGCTGTGGATGTGCTCAAAAACTGACCAATTGCGCTCACAAGAAGAAGCACTACAGGGTTGACTCAGAACTCTGATGGCGAATTCTTGTAATTGCAGTGCCTCAGAGCCACAATCTATCCACCAATGAGATGTAAAAAAATAACAACAAAGATTATCAGTTTGCAATGCCAAACATATAAAAGAGAACTAGTAAAATTACAAGCTAAGTTCTAACAATTTGCACTTACAAGGCATTTTCTTGTCCTTGAGACGTTGGCTTGAGCTGAATCCAAACATGTCAGATGCTTCCTTGTACATATCTCGTTGTAGGTTGATTTTGTCTTGAATATCTACATCCGGGAACATCTTCTCAATGCATATCATGACACCTCTCATCACCTCGACATCTCTTTGAATGTTAGACCCCTCATTATAGAATAAGCTCGGATTGAGATATGCTCCTGCTGCATACAATGGTGAATGTAGTTGTCTGTCCCACCTGGAATCAATAATTTTCCATATAGGGAGGTATTTAGATTCATCTCCCTTATAGAAAGTCTTGATGGCCTCTTTGGCCCTATCCATGCCCTCATAAATATATCCCATTGGAGGTTTCTCTCCATCCATCAATCTCAAGACTTTCACAAGGGGCTTAGTGAAGCTGACAATCTCAGTGACTTTGTCCCACAAACTATCACCAAAGACAGATGCTTTCACAGACAATGTTTCTGGTTTTGTGCTATCTTTCCAAAATACCCATTGTTGACTACAAAACATTCTTCGCAAAGCTTGGTACTCATACAAAAGGCTTTGGAGGGAAAGAAAGTTTGTAGCAAACTGTGTGACAGCTGGGCGACTAAGCTCACCCTGTGTGAATTCCCTCATAAGGTTCAACACCCAAGCATGATTATAAATATACTTGGTAATTTGCTTGCATTCTTGCACAACATCTTGCACCCACTCCAACTTCCCAATATCCTCTAGTATCAAGTCTATGCAATCAGCAGCGCATGGAGTCCAAAAAATTGTGGGATATTTGGCACAAAGCAACCTTCTAGCTGCTACATAATTTGCTGCATTGTCAGTGATTACTTGGACAACATTTGCAACCCCAACTTCCTCCACCACATCAGCCAACAATGTAAAAATCAAATGTGCATCTTTTACATTTGCAGATGCATCAATGGATTTTAGGAACATGGTTCCTTTAGGGCAAGCTACAACAAAATTTATTACTGTTCTACCCCTCTGATCTGTCCACCCATAAGAGATAATTGTACAACCTGTAATTTTCCATGAGCTTTTAATGCTCTCCAATTGTTCCTTGACACACTCCAACTCCTCATCTAGCTCTTTCCCCCTCAGTGCATTATAAGATGGGGCTTTGTATCCAGGGCCAACACTTGCAATGGCATCCACCATGGGGTGATAAAAATATGACTTTGCATAGTTGAATGAAAGACTGTTATGGTACCAAAACCTCCTCACTGCCATATCTGCTTCCTTCCTCTTCTTTTCATTAAAACTATCCAAGGTTGGTTGAGATCCTGGAGTTGTACGAGGAGTGAAGAAAGAAGAGGTCATACTTCTGTTTGCTCCAACACTTGAAGAGGAGTTACCAATACCCAGACTTTCAATCTGTGTTTCACTCTGAGATGAAGATCTACCTATCCCAACAATCTCATCCTTCCTTCTTGCCCTCTTAGAAGTTTCTTCTTTAATGGCTTCCAAAGCAGCTGCCATTTCAATAGTGACTTCATCAGGGCAATTTTGACAACATCCCACACCATTCCCAGGAATTCTAGCTAGGTGGTATTTTAGCCTGTTTATTCCTGCATGCATTGTGCCATTGCAATAATTGCACTTCACATGGTGGTCATTACCGGCAATGATCCACGTGCCCATGCCAGATCATGAGACTTTCTATATCATGAGACTTTCTATACCCCTTTGGTGGCATGGTGACGAAATCTGGAAGAAAAAAATTAAATTTTTAAAATCTAATTCATATTTTTTTTAATTTTTTTTTGGTTTTTTGGTTATTAATTTTTTTTTAATGTACAATTTTTTTTGGCCTTGTGATTGAGTTTCTCAGCCACACAACGACCCTGTGTGGCTGAGAAACTCAGCCACAGGGCTTGCGCGCTGAGGAGGCAAACTGCAGGCCCTTGTGGCTGAGTTTCTTAGCCACACAGGGCCGTTGTGTGGTTGAGAAACTCAGCTACAAGGCCAAAAAAATTTGCAAATTGCAAGTGAAAATAAAATAAAATTGAATTGATTAGATAAAATTTTAAAAAAATTACATGCAAGCAGCTAGTTGCAAAGCAATGAAACAAAGATCATGAAGCCTACTTGGACAGTGTGTTGCTACTCTGCCAGTGCTGCTACTTCGCCAGTGCTGTGACTCCAACTTGCTGTTACAGTGTGCTGCTACTCCGCCAGTGCTGTGACTCTGCCAGTGCTGCTACTCTGCCTGTGCTGTGACTCTGCCTGTGCTAAAACTCTGCCTGTGCTGTGACTTTGCCTGTGCTGAAACTCCGCCTGTGCTCTGACTTTGCCTTGCTATTACTATGTGCTGCTACTCTGCCAGTGCTCACTTCGCTAGTGTTGCTACTCCGAAAGGGAGAGAGGTGCTTATAAAACATTTCCTTCCCTCCAAATTCCCTTTTCCTCCACCTCATTTCCAAAAAAAAATAGAAAAATAAAAAAAATTGAGAAAAATCCAAAAGAAATGCTTTTTGTTGTGGGACGGGTCTTATAGGGGTCCGATACGGGTGTTATGAGAAACCCGCGGGTCTTATGCGAGTAGGCGGGTTTAATGCGAGTTTGCGCGGGTAAGGGTAGAGAGCACGGGTTCTATGCGAGTGACCCGGCTCGCTATATAACCCGTGAAGACCCGCGGGTACTCGCGGGTCTTATACGAGTGGTGCTTCATTGATCTGGACATCAAATTCTTAAGTTAAGATTTGACAATGGAGGAGAATATGTTAACAACACATTTATCAACTTTTGCACTAATCATGGCATTCAATTGCAACATATTGTTCCGTATAATCCACAACAAAATGGTGTAGCTGAAAGGAAGAATCACACTCTAAAAGAAATGGCTAACGGTATGCTTCAATCTAAAGGACTTAGTCTTAACTTTTGGGCAGAAGCAATTAACTGTGCAAATTACATAATAAATCGCACTCTTACTAAGGTTTTAAGGAATATCACTTTAGAAGAAGCTTGGAGCTCAATCAAACTAGATGTAAGTCACTTTCGTGTTTTTGGAAGTGAAGCTTGGGCCCATATTCCATATGAGAAACATAAAGCCTTAGAACCTAAGAGTGGAAAATGTATTTTTGTTGGATATTCTGAAGATGTCAAAGGATATAGACTTCTTCAACCCAAATCCAAAAATGTGATCATTATAAGAGATGTAAAATTTGATGAAAATATGTCGGCCTGTGAGCCTAGTTCGACGGGTGTGCCACCTTTGGCCCGTGAGCTTGATTCAACATATGTGCCACCTTTCTCTATCTCTTCTAATTCTGATATTATTCCTTCTATTTCGGATGATGACAGTGAGGATGACAATACTCTTCCTTGAGCTCCACAACTTCAAAAAGGGGTCCGCTCTACTCGGGATGCAACAGATTCTCTTGTAGGTGACCCTGCAGATCAATGTCGTACGCATTCTCAGTTCGACAGAGCCTCTTCTTTATTGGCTTAAGTTCCAGAAAACTATGATCCAAATACCTTTGAAGAAGCTTCAGGTCATCCAAATTGGGATGCAACTATGAATGAAGAATATCGTTCCTTATTGGCAAGCGATACTTGGGATCTTATTCCTCTTCCAAAGGGAAGAAAACTTGTCAGATGCAAATGGGTTTACAAAACAAAGTTTGGACCAAATGGAAAAGTGGATAAACATAAAGCTCATTTTGTTGCTAAAGGATTTTCACAAGTTGAAGGCATTGACTATATTGAAACCTTCTCCCCTGTTGCCAAAATGAATTCTATCCGCCTTCTTCTTTCCCTTGCTACCTCCTTTAAATGGCAAGTCTATCAGATGGATGTTAAATCCGCCTACTTACATGGGGATTTGCATGAAGAAATCTACATGGAACAACCCCTTGGCTTTATGCAAAAAGACTCTAGCCTTCTTTGTCGCCTTAAGAACTCTCTCTATGGTCTCAAATAAGTCCCTCGGGCTTGGTATGCCAAAATGGATAGCTTTCTCTTAGATAATGGCTTTTCTAGATATCATTCCGACAACACTGTCTACACAAAGAAAGTGGGTAAGTCCTTAATCATCCTTGCTCTTTATGTTGATGATCTTATCCTTACTGGTAGTGATCCCAACCATATAAACCATGTGAAGTCTAGCCTCAAAAAGAAGTTTGAAATGACAGACTTAGGACACTTGCATTATTTCCTTGGTCTTCAAGTCTAGCAATCCAAAGAAGGTATTACCCTTTCTCAGTCCAAGTATGCCTGTGATCTTCTACACCACTTTCACATGGAAGACTGTAAGCCAACTCCTTCTCCCTTTCAGTCTGGAGTTAAGCTTTCAGTCACTTGTACTTCCCCTGAGGTTGATGCTACCTTATACGTCAACTTGTTGGTAAACTTCTGTATTTAACCCATACTCGTCCTGATCTTTCCTTTGTCGTTGGTCTTGTTGCTCGGTTTATGCACAAACCTCATGAAAGTCACTGGAAAGCAGTTAAAAGAATACTTCGATATGTTCGAGGTACAGTTCAGTTCGGGATTCATTATAGTGCAGGAGCATATCAATTGTTGGTTGATTTCACTAATTCTGATTGGGTTGGTGACCTTGATGATCGAAAGTCTATTGCAGGTTATGTATTCACTCTTGGTTCAAAACCTATTACATGGTCTTGTTAGAAACAAAGTGCCATCTCTTTTTCTTCGGCAGAAGCAGAGCATCGTGGTGTTGTTGAAGCCAACAAGGAAGTCCTGTGGCTTCGCCAGATCCTCTCTGAATTTGGTCTTCATTAGCAACATCCAACTACACTTTGGTGTGATATTCATAGTGCCATTCAACTATGCAAAAATCCAGTTTAGCATCAGCGCAACAAACACATTGAGCTACACTTGCACTTCATCAGAAAAGCTCATTCATGATCGTGTTCTTGAAGTGCACTATTTTTCAACCAATGATCAAGTTGCTGATATCTTTACAAAGGCTCTCACAAAAGCGAAGTTTACCAAACTTCGATCTATGCTTGGAGTTCAGGAAAATTATCATTAAGGGGGGGATAGGCTCTAATGCCTCCTTCCTTCTCCCATTCTGTCACCTTTGTAAATCCTTCAATCCTATCCCAAGTTGGTTTTAAGGGGGGATGTTAGGATATTCCGACACATAGGAAATAGTTAAGTATAACTTGGTCTAGCGTAAGGTTAGGTAATGTGTGTTTCTTTAGTATGTACTTTTGTAACTTATAATCCAACGGTCACAATATGTAGTGATCCGACTGGTCATTCTCTCCTCGGTATTACCGACACTTGATCCGTGGCTTAACGCTCGGTTGGTCCATGGTCTCTATTTAAAGAGCATGGAGGGTCATTTGTCTGACGACTGTTTATGAGAGAAGCTTATATAATTTTTCTTTCTTAATATTAATAAATTGCCTGAAGTGGCCGCGTTGGCTCAAGTCGTGGACTATTTCTCTCTTCGAGGGTTTTAACCACATCAAATACTAGTGTACTAATCTATGATCTGTTTGTGAGCGGTGACCTTTGGTGTTTGATCTAAGGAACTTACCCTGTAAATTCCAACATGGACATCAACTCATCTCACACATCTCTCTCCATCTGATTGGTTCGTACAACCTTAGGAGACACTCTCTCTCCTCCGCACGTGTGAAAGAGAAGGTGAAGTTTTCGGGCTGTGTTAAGGGTTTTTGTGCAATGTTGACCAACGTTGACTTTGGGTCAACCTTGTCCTTTTGACTTCGATCTTTTGGATAAATTGCGTTTTTGGGAGGCTGAATTTGGCGGCACAGAAATCGAGGTAATCCAAGCTGATTTGATTGCTGCGTTGACCACAACGTTGATCGCAAATTGCTAAAGTTTGACTTATGCGTTGACCGAGTTTGATTGAGGTATTGCAAACTGTTTTGGGTTGACTTCGACTGTTTGAAGAGGTCGAGTTTGACTGGCTTTGACCGAGCTCCATTAGGAGACTTTTTGTCGGTTTGACCAATGTCAACTTTGCTGGCTAGGGCATCCCGTTGATTGCTGAAAATTGTACTTTCTCTCTCTGCTGAATTTGAAGAATAATAAGAAGATTTAATCAAAGGGTTTTCCTCACATTTGGGATTTTCCCTAGCATCCACCAAATTATTGTGTCTCTTGTCTTGGCTTGTCTTCAGTCGATTATTTATGTTCTATCAACATTTACTGTCAATGTTAATGTGATTGCATAACAGGAAATTGAATTGGGCTTAATAAGAAAGAGTGAAGTAAATTGCTCTAAGCATAGAACATACCATGGTTAACTAAAATTAACATGGTATCAAAGCTGAGGTGAAGACAAAGCCCAAGCAGGGGTGAGAAGAGCAATCACTGAAAGTTGAACAGACAAGGACCATGGTCAATGGCTTCCTCATCATACTTCAAAAATGATGACAAGCTCAATGATAAGTCTGATTATCATGCTTGGAAAATGTCCTTGGATCTGACATTGGAGGAACAAGATGTTATGGATTATGTGTATGGAAAGATCACTAAGCCTCCATCAAATGCACCGGCTGCCACTAAAACAAAGTACAAGAAAGGGGAAAACAAGGCGAAGAAGATTATCAAGGATTCTATTCGTAAGAACTTGGTTGCTTATATCTTCGAGCTGGGCACATCTAAGGAGATATATGATAAGTTGGTTGGCATGTTCAGGGCTAGCAATGCTAAGTCGAAGAACATCAAGATGGACAAGGGAGAGTCCATCCAATCAAGAATGATCTCTTAGCTATTGGAGAGGTCATCGCTGACCAAGAGCTCATTCTCATTGCTCTTGGAGGACTTCCCCAAGCATGGTATGTATTTAATACCACTATTCTCAATAATAATATAATTCTTGATTTTGATGAATTGTTGACGAGATGCACTCAAGAGGAGACAAGGATGATGGAGAGAGACCATCCCTCAAATGGAAATGGAAGTGATCCTACTGCCTTCACCGCTCATGCAAAGAAGAGGAATAATGCTGGTCCGAGAAATCAAAATCATGGAAGAGCGGGTCCTAAGGGAAGGGAGGGAAGATGTTACAATTGTAACAAGTTTGGTCAGTATGCTAGAGAGTGCCCCAATAAAAGGGACTTTCCTCGAGATGATGACTACAACAACAACAACTTTAGGGGGAATGGAAATCAAAGGAACAACATGTTCAAAGGAAAGAGGAAGGGTCCCTCTGATGGAAATGGAAATGTTCAACCTTTCAAGAGGTTAAGGAACTCTAGGTATGATGAATCCAATGTTGTTAATAATAAGAGAAATGAATATATTCTTATATTTGCCCTCTTTGTTGCATCTCCTCTTGACACCCTAGATAACTGGTTGATTGATAGTGGTGCCTCAAGGCACTTCACTGGATATAAAGAAGCCCTCTCTGATTTGATTGAAAATGATACAAATTTGGAAATTATCCTTGGAGACAATGCCACCTATCCCGTGAAAGGGACAGGGACTGTGACCCTTCATCTAAATCAAGGTCAAGTCCTCCGTTTGCAAGATGTGTTGTATGTACCTAGCTTGAAGAAGAATCTAGTGTTTATCTCGGCAATGGAAGACAAAGGATTCAATGTGGCATTCATCGATCGAAAGGTATGCATTTGTAAGAGGAACTTCAAAGAGGCATTCACTCTTGGTTTCAGGGTGGATATACTCTATCAGGTTGGAGGAAGTCCGTTGGGAGCCATGTCATGTAACACAACTCTTCAATCCAAGCTATGGCACCAGAGGTTTGCACACCTTCATTATAAAGCCCTTCTCGAAGCAAGGAAGGTGGTCACAAGTATGCTCGATTTCAAAGATGATCATGAAAGTGTATGTCAGAGTTGTGTCGAAGGAAAGCATCAAGGGGACCATTCCCCTCAAGTGTCACCAAGACTTTTGATATTTTACAACTGATTCATTCCGATCTATCTAGTATGTTGCTCTTAGAATCCTTAGGAGGATGCTTATATCATGTCACTTTTATAGATGACTTCTCTCGCAAGACATGGATATACTTCTTGAAGAAAAAGGACGAAGTATTCAAATGGTTCCGCAACCTCAAAGCCTTGGTTGAACATCAAACAAGGAAGAAGATCAAAATCTTGAGGATCGATAATGGAACCGAATATGAGTCAAATGAATTCAATGACTATTGCAGGGAAGCTGACATTAAGAGGGAGCAAGGTTACTTGGGAGTGGGAGCGAAAACGGGCAGCGGGAGTGGGAGCGCCATTTTCAGAAGCTACCAGTCCGGGAGTGTTTTAGGAAACTTTATATATATATATATATATATATATATATATTGATGCATATATGTCAACAAAAGCATGTAGAATGATGAATTAGACATCAAAAACATTGAAACATAAATTGAACCATATAACATCAATCATCTAGAAGTTATAATTTTCATCAACCACATCCACAAGTTAGAAACATACAACATATTGACTCTTGAGTCTCATGATTCATCAATCTTAAAGTTTCAAGCTTTCAAAATTCAATATATAACATTTATCATCATTGATTCATTGATCAGCATAGTTGTACTTGTAAGCTAAGTGTAACCATTACAACAAAGAATATTAAACTTGAAATGAAATGTTATAAAATGAAACGAATTGAAACAACTTTCAAATTTCATGAAGCATCATATTCATAATCCATAATGAGTTATAAACTTATAACTGCCAACTTCAAAGTTGTTAGGATATTCCGACACATAGGAAATAGCTAAGTATAACTTGGTCTAGTGTAGAGTTAGGTAAAGCGTGTTTCTTTACTATGTACATTTGTAACTTAAAATCCGACGGTCACAATTTGTAGTGATCCGACAGTTCACTCTCTCCTCGGTATTAACGACACTTGATCCGTGGCTTAACACTCGATTGGTCCATGATCTTTATTTAAAGAGCATGCAGAGTCATTTGTCCAGCAACCGTTTATGAGAGAAACATATGTAAACTTTCTTTTTATATTAATAAATTGCCTGAAGTGGTTGCGTTGGCTCAGGCCGTGGATTGTTTCCCTCTTTGAGGGTTTTAACCATGTGATATACTGGTGTACTGATTTGTGATCAGTTTGTGAGTGGTGACCTTTGGTGTTTGATCTAAGAAACTTACCCTGTAAATTCCTACATGGTATCAGAGCTATTTTGAGGGCCGCATCCGTTGTTGATCCAAATCCGAAGCCTGTTTGACTGCATGCGACTACCGTTTTCTAGATCTACTATTTCTGAATTTTTTTGGGCTTGTAGAACAACTCTGTTGTGTCCGGAGCGTCTGTTACAGTGAAGAACCCTTTTCTTTTCATGCGAAAAGGTTTTCAGTTGCTCAAGTTATGTCATTTTAGATCTGGAGGTATAAAATATCTGTTTTGCAGTTATATTTATTAATCATTTTGTTTATTTCGGTTCCCTCTATTTATTTCGGTTTATATTTTTTCTATTGCCGGATCTATACCCTCTTCTCTGTGTATGCTCTTTGCTTTGCGCTGTGTGCAATCTTGGCAAATCAGAATCAGGAAGACGAGATTTTTTTTGCTACTTATGCTATTTCCCCGTGTCTTTGTGTGATCTCGGGTAATCAGAAATAGCAAAAAAGGGATAGTTGCCGGTAAGGCTAACTGAAAATCTAACATTCTGCCGTAAGGGTTGTATTTCGTTTTTTTTGTGCTTGGATTTTGTGTTTTTTTGCAGGAAAAAGCACACACACCGAAGAGTAAAGGTTCAAGTCTCTTTCTCAAGCTTCTTTTTCTAAAAAGGTTTTTGTTAAAGGGGCGGGATTTTTTTTAAAACTAGAACTTCATCATCAAATTTCAACCGTTCTCGTAACTATTCGGCATCTACAGCTCAATTTTTTCAAAAGGCATAACTTCTCCATCCGGAAGCCGTTTTTTGAGCCGTTTTTTTGAATCAGCCTAATTTTTCGAGATCTTTCCATTGGAGCAGTTAGTTTCAACCCTTTTCAGTTTCACTTTTTAAAAACGGAAAGTGCTTGTCGGGTTATTCTTAATAGCACCAATTATTTCCAATGGCTACCTCACATGGTAGATTTACTTAGAAGTAAAGGGCTTTATAGAATAGCCACAGGACAAGAAACTAAACCTACCGATCGAGATAAAGGCGCTAAATGGGAAAATAAACAAGATCAAGCATGAGGGTTGATAAGAATGTCCATTGCTTAAGATCTTCGATTTCATATCCTTGAAATTGACACCCCTGATGAAGCCTTGAAAAAGCTAAATACTGTTTTTGGCATTCAAAATCAAATTAGGGCCCACCAGCTTGAAAATGAGTTGCTTACTTTGGACCCCAATAATTTCTCCTCTATTGAAATTTTTTTGTCCAAATTCAAGACCCTTAGACTTCTTTTAGAAGCTTGTAAGGTCAAAAAGGAAGATGGTAGCCTCATCTATTCCATTCTTGCTAAGCTTGGCCCTGCATACTCTGTATTTGTTTCCACCTTCCATTCCACTAGAGAAGCCATCATTTCTCAAGGAATAGCCTACAAGAACCCCTCTTTTGATGCCTTTTGTGATTCTTTGATAAGATAACAAGAAAAATATCAGTTCTTTGATATTAAAGAACTGAAATTTGCTTACAGACAGAATTGAAATAAACTAGCTAGGGCGCTGGTAGCTATCTTTGAGAAGAGATGTGGCAGCTACAGGCCTTTGAACTGAGTTACAATGAGGCTCGGGGGCCTATTTATTATTTATAAACAATGGAAAACCCTAAACATCCAAAACCCTAACCCTAGGAGATGAAGCGCCAAAACTATGGGCCCCGTTTGGGTAAATTGGTGTTTCAACTTCCCGGGGACGTAACTTTGGCATACGATCTCCGTTTGACGCGAACCATACCTTGTTAGAAAGACCTATCCGAGGACTACAAATTTTGAGTGAGCAACATCGGTCCATGGACCCATGGACCCATGTTGCTCTCGGTTTTCCCAAAAAACGTCGTTTAGGGTCTCAAAACGGCTTCGGAAGTTTAGGACTCGAAAAATTGCTAAAAATAGTAAGTTGTGCCGAAACTGAAAAACTGAAAGAGACAATGGTGGGGCCCCAAGTGGAATAGGCAGGTGACCACCATTATCCACCTGGATCAATTTCATCTTTAGGAATGGCACTTTTTTCTTGTGGTTGTCAAACATCTAGTTATGCATTAAATGTATCTTCTTCTTCTCATTCTCATGAGTGGCTCATTGATTCTGGAGCTTCTCACCACATGGCCAAAAATAAAGCCATGTTTTCTTCTTTAAATGATTGTAACACCAAACATATTTATGTTGGTGATGATAGATCTCTTAGTGTTGTAGGATCTAGAACCATTCATCTAGATAATGGTCAGTTTAATGATGTACTATGTGTTCCTACCTTGTCTTGCAACCTTCTATTTGTTTATCAGATAACTCATTCAGGTGAAGGGAAAATAGTAGAATTCTCACCTCATGATGTTGTAATCAAGGACCTCAAAGATCCTAGACATATTTTAGCTATTGGCGTTGCTGATGATTCCACAAGGTTGTATAAGTTTGACAACTTTGGGTCATCATGTCTTCCCTCCGTTTTTGTTGCTCATAATGATGAAGTGAGCAAACTTTGGCATGAGCAATTTGGTCACTTAAACTATCGCTTTCTTCAAACTCTATGTAAAGAAAATATGGTGACAGGTCTTCCTATGGTATCTTGTCGAGATGGTGTTTGCTCTGGATGTGTACTCCGAAAACATCATCGAGATGGTTTTGACAAACGTGCCTCTTGGCAAGCTTCAGCCCCTTTGCAACTTGTGCACAGTGATTTATGTGGTCCACTTCTTGTTGTTACTTTCTCTGGTTGCAAGTACTTCTTATCTTTCATTGATAATTTTTCTAGACGCACTTGGGTATACTTCTTAAAACTCAAGAGTGAAGTTTTTAACATGTTCTTAGCCTTTAAGGCCTTTGTTGAGAAACAATCTGGACATCAAATTCTTAAGTTAAGATCAAACAATGGAGGAGAATATGTTACTGAGCATGGCATTAAGTTGCAACATACTGTTCCATATACTCCACAACAAAATTGTGTAGTTGAAAGGAAGAATCACACCTTAAAAGAAATGGCTAATTGTATGCTTCAATCTAAAGGACTTAGTCTCAATTTTTGGGCAAAAGCAATTAACTGTGCAAATTACATAGTAAATCGCACTCCTACGAAGGTTTTAAGGAATATAACTCCAGAAGAAGTGTGGAGCTCAATCAAACTAGATGTAAGTCACTTTCGTGTTTTTGGAAGTGATGCTTGGGCCCACATTCCAGATGCGAAACATAAAGCCTTAGAACTTAAGAGTGAAAATTGCATTTTTGTTGGAAATTCTGAAGATGTCAAAGGATATAGACTTCTTCAACCAAAATCCAAAAATATAATCATTAGAAGAGATGTAAAATTTGATGAAAATATATCCGGCCTGCGAGCCTAGTTCGACGAGTGTACATACCACCTTTGGCCTGCGAGCCTGATTTAGCATATGTGCCACCTCTCTCTATCTCTTTTATTTTTGATAGCATTCCTTCTAGTTCAGATGATGGTAGCGAGGATGACAATACTCCTCCACCTCTTGAAGATATTCCTTCCGCTCCATAGCTTCCAAGATGGGTCCGCTCTACTCGAGATGTAGCAGGTTCTCTTGCAAGTGACCCTGCAGATCGACGACGTATTCGTTCTCCGTTCGAAAGAGCCTCTTCCTTATTGGCTCAAGTTCCGAAAAATCCTGATCCAGACACCTTTGAAGAAGCTTCCGGTCATCCAGATTGGGATGAAGATATGAATGAAGAATATCATTCCTTATTGGCAAACGATACTTGGGATCTTGTTCCTCTTCCAAAAGGAAGAAAACTTGTCAGATCAGATGGGTTTACAAAACAAAGTTTTTATCAGATGGAAAAGTGGATAGACATAAAGCTCGTCTTGTTACTAAAGGATTTTCACAAGTTGAAGGCATTGACTATACTGAAACCTTCACCCCTGTTGCCAAAATGAATTCTATCCGCCTTTTTCTTTCCCTTGTTGCCTCCTTTAAATGGGAAGTCCATCGGATGGATGTTAAATCCGCCTTCTTACATTGAGATTTGCATGAAGAAATCTACATGGAACAACCCCCTCGCTTTATCCAAAATGACTCTAGCCTTGTTTGTCACCTTAGGAAGTCTCTCAATGGTCTCAAACAAGCTCCTCGAGCTTGGTATGCCAAAATGGATAGATTTCTATCAGATAATGGCTTTTCTAGGTATCATTCTGACAACACTGTCTACACCAAGAAAGTGGGTAAGTCCTTCACCATCCTTGTTCTTTATGTTAATGATCTTATCCTTACTGGTAGTGATCCCAACCTTATAAACCATGTGAAGTCTAGCCTCAAAAAGAAGTTTGAAATGATAGACTTAGGACACTTGCATTATTTCCTTGGTCTATAAGTTTCCTTGGTCTTAAGTCTTGCAATCCAAAGAAGGTATCACCCTTTCTCAGTCCAAGTATGTCTGTGATCTTCTATGCCACTTTCATATGGAAGTCTGTAAGCCAGCCCCTTCTCCCTTTCAGTCTGGAGTCAAGCTTTCAATCACTTGCACTACCCCTGAAGTTGATGCTACCTTATACCGTCAACTCGTTGGTAAACTTCTGTATCTAACCCATACACGTCCTGCCCTTTCCTTTGCCGTTGGTCTTGTTGCTTGGTTTATGCACCAACCTCATGAAAGTCACTGGAAAGCAACTAAAAGAATACTTTGATATATTCGAGGTACAGTTCAGTTCGAGATTCATTACAGTGCAGGAGCATCTCCATTGTTGATTGGTTTCATTGATTCTGATTGGGCTGGTGACCCTAATGATAGAAAGTCTACTGCAGGATATGTATTCACTCTTGGTTCAGGACCTATTACTTGGTCTTGTAAGAAACAAA
The DNA here is from genome assembly GCA_034641835.2 of Pinus albicaulis. Classification (NCBI taxonomy): domain Eukaryota; kingdom Viridiplantae; phylum Streptophyta; class Pinopsida; order Pinales; family Pinaceae; genus Pinus; species Pinus albicaulis. The sequence continues at coordinate 33,498 of JAXQQM020064708.1, read as the reverse complement.
GTTCCATCTCTCTTTCTTCGGCAGAAGCAGAGTATCGTGGTGCCGTTGAAGCCAACAAGGAAGCCATGTGGCTTCGTCAGATCTTGTCTGAATTTGGTCTTGATTAGCAGCATCCAACTACACTTTGGTGTGATAATCAGAGTGCCATTCAGCTATGCAAAGATCCAGTTCAGCATCGGCGTATGAAACACATTGAGCTTCATATACACTTCATCAGAAAGCTTATTCATGATCGTGTTCTTGAAGTACAATATTGTTCAACCAATGATCAAGTTGTTGATATCTTCACAAAGGCTCTCACAAAAGCGAAGTTTACCAAACTTCGATCCATGCTTGGAGTTCAGGAAAGTTATCATTAAGGGGGGATAGGCTCTAATGCCTCCTTCCTTCTCCTATTGTGTCACCTTTGTAAATCCTTCAATCCTATCCCAAGTTGTTCTTCAGGGGGGATGTTAGGATATTTCGACACATAGGAAATAGGCTCCTTTTGTGTCACCTTTGTAAATCCTTCAATCCTTTCCCAAGTTGTTCTTAAGAGGGGATGTTAGGATATTCTGACACATAGGAAATAGTTAAGTATAAATTGGCCTAGTGTAGAGTTAGGTAAAGTGTGTTTTTTTACTATGTACATTTTTAACTTATAATCCGACTGTCACGATTTGTAGTGATCCGACCGTTCACTTTCTCCTTGGTATTAACGACACTTGATCCGTGGCTTAACACCCGATTGGTCCATGATCTCTATTTAAAGAACATGGAGGGTCATTTGTTCGGTAACCGTTTATGAGAGAAACATATGTGAACTTTCTTTTTATATTAATAAATTGCCTGAAGTGGCCGCGTTGGCTCAGGCCGTGAACTGTTTCCCTCTTTGAGGGTTTTAACCACGTGATATATTGGTGTGCTGATTTGTGATTTGTTTGTGAGCACTGACCTTTGGTGTTTGATCTAAGGAACTTACCCTGTAAATTCCCATAGAAGTTTCAATCTTCAAACTTAAATTGTCATATATTGTTTACAAAAAATATCATAATAAGTGTGAAAGAGCCAAGTTTCAACAGTTATAAAAAGTTAAAAACTACTAGAAACTAGAAAAGACTAGTAAATCTATTTTATCTATTGTTTGGCCTCTTGCCACGAGAAATGTCTAATTTCTGAGCAGATCATGGTAATGGTGGTCTTCTAATGCTTGGCCCTAATGCTTGTTGACATTGTCTTCCCTCAGAAAATATAATTAAAAAAATGTGAATAATTTCTCTAGAAATGTTAAAGAGTAGTTGTAAAGATGTAAGAATGGAGAATAATTTCTCTAGAAACATTAAAGGGTATTTGTAAAGATGTAAGAATGAAGAGAAGATACTTTATGTCAGACACCCACTCAAAGATAATGATCCAATAAAATTTTCACACAAATTCCAAGGATGCAACCCAAAAGAAAATGAAAAAGCTCTAACCTGTGGTGTGTCTTGGATGAAATAATGTGCAAATTGTCAACCATAGAAATCTTGATGGTTGTAAATATTTAAAAATCTTAAAAACGATGGCTTATTAATAAACACTGAACACATATTGAGAAAATCACATGATACATTTAGTTTTGGGAACACTTCTAACAGAATATCATCCTAAAAGATACGGTAAGATACTGTAATGTTGGGGTCACATTAGGCATCTTAAATTGGGGCTTTGATTTTGATATCATTGTGCAGGAAGTCACATGCTTTTTTATGTGATGGACGCTTAAGAAAAAAAAATGGGATCTTGCCTAATAAAATGTAATAGTTAAAATCTTAGAGCCGTAAGTTAGTCCCTAGGAGGAGAATGGGATCTGCACTTTAGCTGAGTGCTTAGGCATTCAGCATGTCCAACAGTGGAGAACAAGTAGAATGTGTTGCTAAGGAATAAATTAATTTCTTTTAAGGAAATGCGAAATTCAACCCAAAAGGCATATCATTAATTATCCAAAGTTTAAGCAATTGCATTTTCATCAACTTGTTACCCACTTTGCCATTAAGGTCGTAAAATCTCTAAGAAAGAATAGATGGGAAAATACACAAGCCCCCATCTCATGCAATGAATATGACCATGACCTAAAAGCGCAGAGGCATTGATGAAACAACAACAAATATTCCGGTCATCCATCACTGTCTCCAATAAGATGGTATATCTTGATTGCAAAGGACTATCAACTTGGTTTCAATGTGAGAAAGGAGTAGGTGTAAGGCATTAGCAATAGTACAAAGAATGATGTCATAATATTTAGTCCCTTTTTATAGTGGAGAGAAATTTTTGTTGAATTGAATACTGAATTTCAAAGGGTCATATATTCTGCTTGTAACTGCAATAGACTGAGTCACAAAACTAAGCTTTTGTTTTTATTCCTTAATGAAAATTAACCTTTACTCATATCTTGACAGTCGATCCTTACATAAAATGAATATGATGTATGCTTTTCCACTAGTTTGAACAAAATCCATTCCACTTTATGATAGGAAATTTTGTCTCAAGATTGTTAAAGGATATACCTTTCCTGGGTTTACAATAAAAAAATGGCCATTACCAAATGGAATTGTATCATAATATGTTAAAAAATAATTGATACACAAATTATATTGGCAGTATAGTTAGGTTGGTAAATGGATGATTTAAGCAAATGGAGAGCAAGTAATTTCATTTGGGACCAAGTCTTTGTGTGTGCCAGTCTTATAGCAGTTCTGCAATGTTGATGCTGGTCATATCTGAGTAATCATATGATGAAAGGAAGATTGCACCACTAATAGACACAAAAAGAACACTTATCAATGGCCTGCCTTTTTACATTTTTCTTAGATACAATGGATACCCTCCGTAAAAAAACGCTCCCTCCCTAAAAAAAATGCTCCCTAAAAAAAACGCTCCCTAAAACTCCCCCTCCCTAAAAAAATGCTTTCGAAAACGCTCCTTGAAAACTAGGGAGTGTTTTTTTGACCTCGAGGGCGTGCTCCTGAGGTGCTCCCTATGTGCTCCGGCGTGGAGCGCAAATTGGCAGCGGGGTCGGGGGGGTCCCTCGCAACGGGAGACAACTACTGCGTATACTCCCAAACAAAATGGTGTTCCTGAGAGGAAGAATAGAACCATTTTGGAAGCTGCCCATGCCATGCTTTATGACCAAGATCTTCCGATGTTCCTATGGGGAGAAGCTGCCAACACTGCTGTGTATGTTCAAAATAGATGCCCACATTCTGCATTGGACTCCAAAGCTCCCGAAGAAGTCTTCTCTAGTAAGAAGCTTGATGTTTCTCATTTTAGGGTTTTTGGAAGTACCATATATTTTCATGTGCCGAAAGAAAAGAGAAGCAAATTGGATGCTTCTGGAAAGAAGGAAACGTTTGTGGGCTACAGTGAAATCTCAAAGGCATATAGAATCTATGTGCTTGGTCAAAGAGAAGTGGAGATATGCCATGATGTCACCTTCAACGAAGATGCTACCCTCAGAAAGGTTAGGGATCTTCCTATCCCAAAGGAAGACAAAGAAGAAGAAGCAGGAATGCAGGAAGAACCGGAGGATGAATCGATGCTCGACGTTGAAGGACCGATGGATCCTATAGATCCACCTTCTTCAAAAAAAGAAGGCTGTCATGGCTTAGAGACACTCTCGAAGATTCTGAGAGACATGCTGCTCCAAGGGGAACATTTTGTGAAAGTAAGAAGCCGAATAGGTACCAAGGGTACTTAGTAGCCATGAGCACCATCATACAATCTGAGCCTGGAATGTTTGAAGAAGCCATGAAGCATCAAGTTTGGAAAGATTCTATGAACGAGGAATATGAGTCGATCATGAAAAGTGATGTCTGGGATGTGGTCCCTAGACCGAAGGACAAATCTGTTGTCACCTCAAAATGGCTCTACAAGATCAAGCATGGAGTTGATGGAAGTGCTGAAAAATTCAAGGCAAGATTTGTTGCTCGAGGCTTCTCGCAGAAAGAAGGAATAGATTATGATGAAATATTTTCACCTGTTGCCCGCTACACCACCATCCGTTCGATCATTGCCCTCGCTGCATCGCAAGAATGGAATCTACATCAAATGGATGTCAAGACTGCCTTCTTACATGGCTCAATCAAGGAAGAGGTCTATGTGGAACAATATTGGGTTTCAAAGTCTGAGATAGAGATACACATGTATGCAGGTTGAAGAAAGCCCTCTATGGGTTGAAGCAAGCCCCCAGGGCTTGGTATGTGAGGATTGATAGCTACTTGATGAAGTTGGGCTTTACTCGAAGTGATGCTGATCCAAACCTTTATTTTAAGGTTGATAATGATAAACCTCTCATTCTGGTTCTCTATGTGGATGATCTCTTCCTGACAAGTGTTGACCCTCTTATTCATCAATGTAAGAGCCTAAGAGGGAGCTAGCTTCTGAGTTCGAGATGAAGGACCTAGGACTGATGCACTACTTCCTAGGCCTGGAGGTTTGGCAAAAGGCAGGTGAGGTTTTCCTTTCTCAAGGAAAATATATTGTGAAGCTGCTGGAGAGATTTGGGATGGTGGACTACAAGTTCGTGACTACTTTGATAGAACTCAACTTTAAGAAGTTGTGTAGAGATGTTGTTGGGCCCGATTTGGGAAATCCTATCGAGTATCGTCAACCCGTAGGGGCTCTGATGTTCTTAGTGAACTCACGTCCGGACATACGTTTTGCAGTGAACACGTTGAGTCAATACATGGTCGAGCCTCATCACATTCACTAGATTAGTGCCAAGAATTTCTTGAGATATCTCCAGGGCACAATCAACCATGGGCTGAGATACACTGTCGGGAGTATGAGGCTCCATGGATATACCGATGCCGACTGGGCTGGCAGTGTGGTGGATCGTAAGAGCAGATCTAGATTTTGCTTCACGTTAGGTTCTGCTTCGATCTCCTGGATGAGCAGGAAGCAGAATTCAGTTGCTTTGAGCACCGTCGAGGTCGAATACATTGCAGCAAGTATGGCCTAATGTGAAGCTGTTTGGTTGAGAAAGCTCTTTAGTGATCTGGTTGGGCATGTGTTGGATACCACCATGGTCCTTTGCGACAACCAAAGTGGGATTCGACTTTCAGAGAATCTCGTGTTCCATGACTGTTCCAAGCATATTGATATTAGGTACCACTGTGTTCGGGACATGGTACAGTGAGGCGCTGTAAGGCTCCATCACATTGGGACTGATGAGCAGGTCGTAGATATTCTCACGAAGCCCCTGGGGAAGGTCAAATTCTTAACCTTTCGTGAGAACCTTGGTATCGTGGATAGACCCTATTATGAGGGTCCCGCTTGAGTTGGAATTTGAGCTCTGGGAGCTCCAGGGGGCTTGGGGATAGCTTCTTGCTGCTATAAGCAACCACAGGGCTAGGTTCGCCTTACCTTGTTGGTGTGCTATTTCCCCACTGTTATGATATTGAGCTGGTTCACCCTCTCTTGATCTATGCCCCACATACATATTACATCCTACCCGTGTAGTCTGGGACTCATGGGAAGTACCTCTCATCTGGCCAATGAGTTGGGAAATGAGGATAGAGACCATAACATTACCAATGGACACATCGTGTATTGTCGTACTCTCTATGTCTAGGATGGGTTGTGTCCAACAACTTGATCCGGGATCAAGTCTGGTTGAGGTTTTTACCTCTAAACTGACTTTGGGTCAGTGGAGAGTGGCAAGGTCTTTGTGACCCACTATCGATCATATCTTCTTCATTATTTCTTCTACAGTAGAGCAGAGCCGGTAAAGTATAGAGACAACAAGATGACATGATGATATATAATAGTACATGATGGTATTGGATGGCAGGATTGCATAGGTTGACAGATAGATGGACAGGTGGAGTCCTCCCTAGTTGAGAGGGAGTTTTAAATTTGGAAACTAGGGCCAAACTCCATGTTGCACTGCTCATATGATGGAGATGATATTTTTGTTGAATTCCTCTTTCAGAGAGGTGCAAGATTGATCTAAAGATCATCTTGTTTGGATGAGCAGAAGTTGGATTTTTAATTTATTTTCCACGTGCGCAATTTGTGAAGGTCGGCCAGATTTGTAATGTAGTCTCACAAGCCCGAAAAGATGTCTCACACACCCTCACTGATGGATATAAAAAGGAGAGACTCAAACCTCATTTGGACATCAACTTGTCTCACACATCTCTCTCCATTTGATTGGTTCGTATAGCCTTAGGAGGCACTCTCTCTCCTCCCCATGTGTGAAAGAGAAGCAAAAGTTTTCAGATTGTTAAGGGTTTATGGGCAGCATTGACCAATGTTGACTTTGGGTCAACCTTGTCCTTTTGACTTCGATATTTTAGACAAATTGCGTTTTTGGGAGGCCGAATTTGGTGGCACAAAAATCGAGGTAATCCGAGCTAATTTGATTGCTGCGTTAACCACATCGTTGACCGCAAATTGCTGAAGTTTGACTGCTGTGTTGACCGAGTTTGACTGAGGTATTGCAGACTGTTTTGGGCTGACTTGGATTGTTTGAAGAGGCCGAGTTTGGCTGGTTTTGACCGAGCTCCATTGGGAGACTTTTTGCTGGTTTGACCAACGTTGACTTTTGTTGGCTAGGGCATCCTATTGACTGCTGAAAATTGTACTTTCTCTCTCTATTGAATTTGAAGAATAATAAGAAGATTTGATCAAAGGGTTTTCCCCGCATTGGGTTTTTTCCTTGGCATCTGCCAAATTAATGTGTCTCTTCTCTTGGCTTGTCTTCTGTCCATTATTTATGTTCTATCAACATTTACTGTCAATGTTAATGTAATTGCATAACAAGGAATTGAATTGGGCTTAATAAGAAAGATTGAAGTAAATTTCTCTGCATAGAACATACCATGGTTAACTAAAATTAACAACTTTCTTTGAAATTCATAAGGTATTTACTCTCTTTATTGTAGAAAAAACAAAGAAATATCGTATACCTTTTTATGCATTCCGTCATGATTTTAATCATAGTTTTAAAAATTGGAACTGGCTTTGAACTGACCACTTATTTAGCTGGGTTTTGAATTGGAGCCAACTCAAACTGAATTCAATGAATTCTATTTAAAGAAAAACATAAAATAATTAGTTTTTGTATGAAAACATTATTTTTAACATTTCAAACCATTAGAGACAAAATATACAAAGTTTGCTCAATATGGCACCAAGAGCAATACATATCAATTACAAAATACATAATCATTGAGGCTCTAAATGGCCTCTAGAGTTCAAAAACAATGTTACAAGCCATTGGGCCAATGGTCTACTACAAATTATTGATTAACATGATCACTCATTAAGCTCATCATTACTAGTAGACATGGGATCATCACCAAGAGTGACATAAACATTATTTGGCTCGGAGTCTAAGGAATCCTCAGACTCGTGAGGGACATTTGCAACCTCCATAGTAGTAGTAGTACTAGGCCTAGTAGAAGCATGATTTGGCTGAATTGCATGGCTAGTGCTTGTGTGTGCCATGCCTGGTGCTTTGCTTCCTTCAATGGCTGGTTTGACTACTAGATTTGCATTGAGATCAACCCTTCCCCCAACTCCATGGCATCAATATCAAAATCAACATCAAAGTCTCCTGGTTGAGTCTCTTCCACCCATTGTGAAGTCGGATCAATATCATCCAACACAATGGGATTTGTATCATGTCCTTCTAAGTCACCTGACATGGGGACACGCAGGACACGAAAATTCGAGTGTCCGACATGGGTACGTTGACCCCCCGGAACATGTCACGTAGGATAAAAATTAGATATTTCTTACACAATTTCTCATTCATGATATAAATTCAGACATAGATCTAGATTCTACATTGTAAATTTAAAATTTGTAAGTTTTACAAAGTAACATTATGCATACAAATACAATCGTGACAAATTCATCAATGATTCAATAGGAGAAAGATAAGAAACTGCAGTTTTCTCATTAAGTCATCAAAATCAAAATGTGTTACATAGGTAGTAGCAATGCCAATGGCAAATAGAATAGCAAATACAAAACAACTACAAGCCCTCAAGGTAGTAGGTAGCTCATGAGTCATGAGTCATGACTCATCAATCATCATCATCAAAATCAACACCACTGTCATGGTCACCATTGCTCTCCTCTGCTGCATCCTCCTCCTTTGTATCCAATGTCATCTCTGCATCTGCTAATGTGGAGGATGACCCCTCAATAATATCACCATCATCAAAAGTGACAGGCTCTAACACTGGGCTATTAAGATCCAAGTTGGCCAATGCCAACTCAACACTGCTGTCCAAACCCATGTCATCAGGAAAAACATCCCACATCTTTGTCTTTCCCTTCAACCACTCATCCCTTGCCTGTAAATAAGATGAAGGTTGGTGTATACATACACCATTGTTTCTGTCCTAGACTGCTCAAGCCTGCTCTTCTTGACACTATACAAATTCCCATATGTGCTCCAATTCCTCTCGCAACAAGAGGATGAAGTCACCTAAGAGAGGAGCCCCATGGCTAACTGCTGTAGAGGAGGGCTTGTTGCTCCATGAGTTGCCCACCAAGAATAGAGCTTCTTAGCCCCCTTGTCTCTATTTACATCATGCTTGCAAATCGTCCAATGCCAGTGGAAAAGTCTGCAAAGGCATCCTCCACCTCATCAAGGGATGCCCTATCTTGAAAATTCGCCTCAATGCTTCCTTCCTCCCCTGTGAACTTTCACCATCCATGTGAGGAGGGAATCTACGGGAAGGTCCACCATTCAATCACTCATGGTTGTAGTATTTTGGGTTCAATGAGTGAGCCAAACAATGAAAAGGTGTGCAATTCTTATCCCATCTGTTGACAAGAATATCGTGTATGGTGGTGAAGAGGGCCTCTGATGATGTTTGATACTCAGGGCACTCACTCTGTAAAGTAACGGTCCTCACAGACTCAATCATGGAATCCCATCTCTTATATAAACCTCTCCTAGGATGGGTTGGTTTGTATCTGCAAATCATAGCAAAGCAATGGTAGGGTCAATGATCTTAATAGTGAGATCTACCCTCTCCCACCAAGCATCATCTAACACTGTGTCCTTGACTCTTTTTGAGGCTGCTTGATCTGTCTTTCTCCTCCTTCGCTCTGAAATTGATAGAAAGGAAACTACGGTCCATTTACTTCAACCACTTTACATAATTCCAATCCGATGCTCGGAGAGAGTTATGAAGGTTTTCCACGATCACCTCTTTGAGATGGAGATTAAGAACTGAGAAACTAACTTCCACGAGATCATATCTCCGAAAATATTGCGAACCAAGCTCACGAAATTTTGTGACGATTTTTCTCGGGATTTCGTCTTGCGCCCCTAAGAAAATTCCAGCTTTTTAACCTTCATAAAAAACGTTATAGCTAAAATTCCATGATGACCTATTTGGTGCGGCGAAACCCTAGAATCTAAAGCTACGATGCCAAATGTTGTAGAACCGGCTCCAAAAATAGAAGAAAAGAGATATAAACGCCTTAAAAATATAAGCCACTTGAGGGGACACCTCCAATACATTACATGAATAGATAATTCTTGGATGATACAAATGAAAAACATCCTTTCTATATAGAGGTCATGGGGCCACGGTAATCTAGTGGGGCCACAATGTAATCAGGCAACCTAACAATAATAATGTGGGGAACAATAATAGCAATATGGGGGTTACAGGGTACAACAATAACAATAAGGGGTTACACTAACAACAATAAGGGACTATACTAGTAATATAGGGACCGAACATAAGTGGACTAGTGAAGAGAAAGAGTGAACTCTAAAATATTCCCACTCGCATGTGTGGATGATGTGTAGTCAAAACATAGTAATATTTTTTCCTATGAAAATTTTTAATAGCATCATAACTAGGTCAATTTTGCCCAATTTTCTAATAAGCCTCATTTTAAAATATCATAGTCATTACGCATTTAATGGAATAGATTCAAGGAAAATTTGGGAATTATTACAAAATATAGCCTCTGAAAGTGACTAAAAAATGTGTTACAGCTTGACTTGTTAACCTCAAGAATTGGTCCATGTGGCATATGATGATGATGTGGATTCCTTCTCATCATATAGAACACTATCATGGATCTAATTTATGTATTCTATATAGTGTCACATATCCCTGAAAAAATAAGACAAATCCAAAAATAAACATATATGTTTATATGCATGTGTTATTTTGGATTCCTTCTCGATTTAGTCTCCCTTCGAATTTTTGTAATGCTATTCCAACGTTTGGTCAAAACATCCGCAAACCGTCATATCTTTGTGAGTTGTCGCATGACGCAATACCGACGGTTGTCCCAATTCCGTCCACTACCAACATGTGTCTCCACACGTTGGTATTGCGAGAGTTATCTGCAAATGTCTCCAAATATGGCAATACCAACTCATGTCTGAAACATCGCATTTCGACATTGTGTCCCAGCGAACGAGTCGAGTGTGCGCGACGTTCCTAAAGTCGCAATATCCACGATGTCCCTATGTCGGTATAGCGACGAGTTGTTGGCGGGATTTAAAAAATTGAGAAAAATTGGGGAAATTTCGAAAATACATCAAAAAGTGTCGAATTTTTGACCAAATGTACTAGTCTCCTCCGATAACACCAACTTGATGTTAAGCACAAAAATTATGCCATTAGATAGACCAACATATATTTTTTGGGCTTCTCCATTAACAAAGAAGGAATCTAGAGTAGATATAAAATGTGTGAAATCCCTTTATCATTGGGTGACACCATCATTTCAATCATCGATGCGAAGACATTTTGGATAGCCTTAATTTTTATAACAAAATCATTCAATATTATTGAAAACTTGCCACCCTCTCATCGAGTGAAAATTCAACCATAATTTTTTTGGATACCTATAACTAAGACCTTTTAGCATCTAAAATATATCTTCTTACATTTGATATTCCATATGCTATACGTTCGGCTTAACCATTTGAAGTGAATTTGAATCTCAATATGCTTTTGGGTAAGTTCTTAAATAAGGGGTTCATTCAATGGCTTACATTTTGAAACTTTGTTGGTGGCAGAGTTGAACTTTAGTACATATGAAAAAAGAGTTGTATTCCTTTGTATAAGCATTAAATAGTGGTACCACTATATTCTAGCTAATGAAACTATTCTACACATTGGTCACCACCTTTGGTCTTCCTTAATTCATATTCAATGGTACATTATCATTTACACCTCAAATGATTATGCTATATCCAACAATTTTACTTGTTTCTTTTGTTATACGAAAGGAGAATTTAATATGTTCATTGATTTACTTATCCACCCTCATACGAATGTGGTCAAGATTTCATATTTTTGGTTAGCTACATATGACGGTTGGATATATTTTCGTATGTATATCCCTCTATCACCACATTTTAACTTTTTCATTTTCCCATTGAGTTAACCTTTCAAAGGTTCCTTAATTAATTTCCTTTCCAAGTATGTCTTGGCTAAGTGGTTCAAAGATAAGATGTAACCCATATTCAAAATTTTGTGGGCTATATTAGAGGTACAACCATACAACTATCATCCCTCTTTCAACACTACATTAGGTTTAATTCTAATGAACTCCCAAATCCATCTTTCAAGGAAACACACGTACCTAATCCGTGGGCCTATTGGAAAAGAAGCATCAAACCTATATAAATGGACTACCTTGATTGTAAAGACAAAGCCATTAATCCCTTTTGAAACTTCCACCTACATTCCATTGAGCCTCTTTTACAATGTGGCCTAATCCCATTAGGTCACTTGAAATATATGACCAAATCTCAATGGATTTTTTGAAAGCTTAGTCGATACTCATTGGGTCACTTTTGAATGTATGGATTGATAATAATTAGGCCACTTTTAAAGCTACAACTTGACTATCATTAGGTATCTTTCATATAATTCTTTGAAACAAAGGATTTAGGGTCATTAGGTCTATTTTAAGAGGAACCTAGTTTTGAAAGTAAGGTATTGTCATTTTGAAAGATAACCCATTGGGAATTTTTATATAATTTTCTTGATGCAATGGAAATAGCACAGTGGGCCTCTTTGAATTCTAACTATAGTCACACTTTCCCAAAGGATCACCAATACAAGAAAGGAAGTAGATTAGTGACTCTTTGGAGAAAAAATGACATAGAGCACTTTTGAATATGTGCTCCATGTAAAGGTGAATGTTTGAATGTTCCATATAAATTTTACATAACCAAAAATAAGGCATAGGCCCTGTTCAAATTTAACACTTTTTGAGCTCTAATAAAAATGTTCAACTTGGTAAATAAACTAGACCATATGCTTCTAGTATTTCTAGGTTGGAATTTGGCTTTTGGCCTTGTCATACTAAAAGGGTACTTTGAACTAACTATGGCCATCGCGATTAGCGATGAAGGCATAACATAATATTATAACATCCTCATTTTTATCCACTTGGATGATTGTAATTAATTATATTGACATTTCCTATATTAACATTTCTATGTCATGGTTGAACTAAATAAACTAGAAACATGATGTATGTATTTTATTTTCTTGTTAATGAAAATCGATGATATAGTTGACTAGGAATGCAAAAAATGATATGTGGTGATGTGGGTGTTGGTGGGGCAAGTGAGAGCTATTCTAGAGTAGATACAAATATGGTGCGAGGAGAATGGAGGTGATTCTCACATGTAGAGACACCCGCGTATGAAGAGAATGCTGCTTGAGTAATTCAAGGTTGCTATACTTAAATATTTACATTGATTTGAGCAAGAAACCTCTAAGAGCCTTAATGGTGAGAGAGCCATTATTTGATGTTCTTGGGTGAGCATGAGAGGCATGAGGTGAGGAAATCATTGAGGGATTGTGTAGCAAATTAATGGAATTCCTCATATCTTGTAAGCCTAACTGAGGGTTTCAAAAATCATGGAAACCATAGGCTCGGTGGGAGCAATTTACTCATCTATATTATGCCTATGATGATGATTTGTCTTCGCTTAACCAATTTCTTGAATGTTTAAATAAGTTCCCTTATGGTACCATGGATTAGTTAGGGAGTGGCTAGTCATAGAATGACATATGTCTAATTAAGCCTATGGTTGGGTGGAAAAGTATTGTCCCTACTTAGTTTTTTAGTTTGAATTTCATATAAGTGTCTCATACATATCATGATATGTCTATTTATGCATGAAAATAGTTTTTGTTACTTACTATCTGGTTAAGTTGTAAAATGTCTATGTTATGAAAAAATTGATAGATGAGTAATTTTTTGAATGAAAGTGTATGTAATTTCATGTTTGAGTTAAGTTGTGGAGATAATGAATTTCAATTTCATTAAAATTATCAATTGTCCTACTAAATTGTTGTCTTTCAAAATAGGTAGGATTCCTAAGTGATGATAGTTACATAGTGTTCTATGGAATGCACTATTGCACTATTGTAGTGTTATTTTCCCTTGCTTCGTTTTACGTTTGAAGGAATCACACAATAATTATGCTTAATATAATGTTTTGTAAGAATATCTCCTATGCAATAGAATGATGAATTATAGGGTCTATTTAAGGAATTATTGCAATTTTGTGATCGGTTTGTATTAGAGTCTCTTGAGATGAATGATATTCCCCCCTACAACATACTTTGATGGATGTAATTTATTGTTGATTGACTTTTGCTTGAAAGACAAGTGAGTAGTGTATGAGTTGACATTCATGTACCTATGTGTGTGTGTATTGGTACAAAACTAAATGAAAATGGTATAACATGTAAATTGGCCCTGGATAAATATCTTGAAGGATGAGTTTATGTATTTTTGAGGAAATTGAGATAATTTGTGTAGTGCCAATTAGTAATAATAATTAGTAATTAGTAATTAAAATTCAATTAGAAATAATAATTAGTAATTATTAACTACCATGGCATAGAGCGGAGATGATGGCATGGTGTTCTATTAAAGGCACTACGCAATGTGAAGGTCATTAGTTCAAAATTTCGTAGTAGAAATCAACCATGCTAAGGGTTGGTGGGGCCAGGCGGGTGTGATGCAATTGATTTTGATGGCTTAGATGCCCTTGGGTCATCATTACTCAAGCCACAAGTTTGTTGGCATTATGGCATATGTGTTGTCCTTGATGAAACACAATATGATGATTTTTCCTTGATGAAGATGTCAACACGATGATAACAAGATGTGTCACAATATAGTTCACATGTGGCAGAGAGAGTAAAAGAGCATAAGTATTTAGAGAGACATAGAAATAATGAAGGTGATGTTTTGAGAAGTACGAACCTTACATAAAAGAAAAATTCATGTGTACATATGAAGGTATGGAGAGAAGCGGCAGAGTTTTAGCACCATGGTATTCTAAATACAAGATTCTCTACAGCGGTATTGGCCCATAGTAATGACACTTCGAAGAATATTTGATCCCGTCCTAGAATACCATCAACCTTATGGATTTGACTGTGGTATTAGCTAAGGCCTAAACTATATAAGGAGATGAAGATAAAGTGTTTATTGTGCAAGTGATGGGTCTTTAATGAATAGTTTGATCTGAAGCAAGTATACATGTAATGGGCTATTGATGAAGTGTTTGATCTGAAATAAGTGTGCACCAGGAATATATTGATGGATCAGATCAATAGATCTAAAATGACTATACATTGATAATTTATGAATGCATTGGTTTGGCTTGTGACATTAATGTTTGGTAGCATGTTTTATTATGTATGTCAGGAATATGGGTTCTTTCTAAAGGTTTGATGTGCAACAAAGGTATAATTCAATAATTTCAAATATGTATGTAGGTTTGATAAAATGAAAGGCATGTGCATACGGGTTTGATAAATTGAAAGCCACTTACATATGTGATTTCAATCATTACAGAGTCAGTATGGGTCTGCCCAGTTTGGACAAATATGTACGAGAGATAGATTCTTGAAAGGTGCGTATACATGAAGTGTTTTTTGGAAAAGCGCGTATATATGCTAGGGTTTTTTGAATATGGTGTTTGATTAGTCTAATCGGTCTTGTTGTGTTTTACGGTATGCAATCGTGAAGTCTTCTTGGATGATACGGGTTCACGGTGATGATTGAAGTTGAATTAAATGATTGAAGAGTGATGATGTTTCTATTTGTATGTGAATATGAATATATGTGATGGTTATGTGATTATTTGAGTGATTATGTGGTTCGGTGTGTAACATAATGTTTTATTTCGGAATAGCCGTGATTCGAGTTTCAAGGTTCGGTGTTTTGAGATACGCGTAAGTATGCTTCAAGGAAGTCACGTATAGATGCATATGTGCTAAAGGATAGTAGTGTATATATTTTAACATTTGTTGATCATATTTTTCATTTGGTTCAATGAGTTGATGCAATATTTTGTTTCGGTATTGGCATTTTTTTATAGATAAAATGATGGTATTGGGTCCACTCACGAAAATTTGATGAAAATTGGCCTATATGTTGTAATGTTTTAAATCGGGTGGATCCGGTGTGAAAATTAATGAAACGTGGTCCACGGTGGTGCTCGGGGGTTGGAGCCTTGGTAAGAGTCTAAGCTTCCTTTGTATTAAATTGGTGAATTAGATCGGGGGTAGGAGCTCCCTTCCCATGGATGCGATCGCGAAGATCAAGGGGTTGGAGTTCCCTTCCAGTGGGTGATGGAGAAAAAATAAGGTTGTAGCCTTACTGTGGTGGGTGCACGCTTTTTTTGGTATGAGTGCAACGCTAGTACAAGATTATAACAAGTGTTTCTTTATAGTAAAAATAGAACAAAGATGAAAGTAGTGGTGGTTTTATCCTACATGGGTTTCCACCTAAAAATCTGGTGTTCATGTGTGTGCTTATGTGTGATGAGTTATTTTATTCTTACTTACATGGTTAATGTTTAATTAATTCTTAATGAGGAATGGCGATACACTAATTCAAGTTAAACGGATGTTGAATTAAATGAATCAAGTTTAACTGGATATATGCTAGTTGTTTGCATAACGATCCCGACATACACGGAGTTTACTTGATAAAAAGTCATGTGCCAAAAATATGAATAAGAAAATAAAAGTTTAAGTGAGAGTTTTAAAATACGGATTCACCCCCTTTTAGTATTTTCCCCAACAATTGGTATCGAGATCGAGTCCTTGAGAAGAAGCGATCGCTTGAAGGATATTTGTCAATATGTGAAGAAAGAATATAGCTCGAAGGAGGGTTTCAAAAGAATGTGACAGGTGATATATACGATCATTAACAATTATAGATGTCGGTAAATATTCAAGTTTAGAGACACCGAAAGCTTTCTATTAATCAAAAGTGAAGAAGACATTAACAATAATTATTAGGTATGTGTTCTTGTTCTAATTGTGGTCCATTTCCTTATACATGCAATAATGATGATAGTGACGATGACAATGAATCAACTAAACTTTGCGCTCATGGATAAAAGTGAAATTAAGCACTCTAAAGAGCAAGTACATTGACTCGCACCTCTAGATCTGAGAAGATCAATGCAGAAGTTAGAAACAATGGTCAATGAAAATGTGCTATGCTAAGCAAAGGTAATTATCAACAATGGAAAAAGAAAATATGAGTCTAATCTAATGAACCTTGTTTTTTGGTATCTAATATACAATGGATACAGGATTCCCCCATCGAGGACGAGGAAGTGCGGAAAATAGTAAGAAATTAAGTGACATATTTTTTTGTATATATGATTCAATATTGAATAAAGTTATCCATTATACAGCGCAAGAAAGTATGGATAAGTTATAAGCGATCCATTAATAAAATTCAAAGGAAGATTGCTCATCGAGGAAATACTAGAGTAATCTATCCCTAACGGTGTGTCGAATTAACATGATGATAAAACAACATTATGATTTAGGATGAAGTTATAGATTCGAAGACGATAGGTTAGATGAAATTAATGATCTTAGAAAAAAAATTGATCTTTCTTTGAAAAATATTGTTAATCTTAAGATATGTTGCGG
The DNA here is from genome assembly GCA_034641835.2 of Pinus albicaulis. NCBI lineage: Eukaryota > Viridiplantae > Streptophyta > Pinopsida > Pinales > Pinaceae > Pinus > Pinus albicaulis. The sequence goes on along the minus strand of JAXQQM020064708.1, from coordinate 16,546 downwards.
GAACATGATATAAGTATCATATTAAATCATTAGAATTTTGCTATGGAATCTAACCAATATTGTGAAGGTCTTGAAGTTGAGATCGTCTCTCTTAAGGCATATCTTGAAAAATATGATAGAGTAAGATGAATAAATAATTTACGCATTTGAAGAACAAGAAAATGGGTTGAAAGAAAGAAAATTCTTAAATTAAAGGAGCAAGTAAAAAAAGAAGGAAGAGGGTTGAAGAAGGTATGAAGAAATGGTATCTATAAAAAAGAAAAACGATATAAAATAATGGAGGTTGAGGTAAACATTTTAAAGGTAAATTACAAGAAAAAGATAGGCATTTAGAGATTTCAAGATAGTACTAAGATTACGGATAATCTTGGTTGTCAAATGTCTCCCACTATTAAAATTGGTCTTGGTTTTCCTTGTGAAAATATTAAAGGAGAATCTGGTTCACAAGCTAGTGCTAAGAATCCAAAGGATAACTATGCAAAACCTGAAGTTTTTTAACAAAGGAACAAAATCCAACTTTGATCAACAACCGAGGATCATGAATCCTAGAAATCATTTGCTCTAACTATAGAAGTGTCGATCGATTACCTCCTCTATTGAATGCTTTATATGTCATAGTTATAGACATGTTGAAACCAATTGTAGAAGAAAATTGTTTCAGTCTCAATAAAATAGTCATTTTCCATTGGAAGGTATCGGCTCTAGGTACTTGAGTTTTCTTTAAGGGATATTATTTTGCTTTTAACATATTTGGTCACAAACTATTGATTGCAATAGAAGGAACATGAGGCAGAAAAATTAGTTACTCTCCTTCCTTTTTTTGGTTATATAATATGTTATGCATGTAACATGTTTGGGAATATAAAAAAAGAATGCAGAACAAATCAAAGAATCACAATAGACAAGAATGGCAAGCAATCATTTAAGAATATTGATGAAAAAATGATTAAAGAATATGGATCCACCAACATTCCTCTTAATAGCGAGAAAACGAGAACAAATAAGATGTGGTCTTGCTCCTTGTTCATTTGAAAATGAAGATGAAGGTACATGAGCATTGGATGTTCTCATCACATGATTGGTGATAAGAATAAGATGGAGTCTTCTCGAGAAAAAATCAAGATGGTAAGGTTATTCTTTCAAATAGTGCTCCAAAAAATGTTAGGAAAATGTGAGCCAAAATTAATAATCATGGAAACAAGCTGTAACTTTATTAGTTCAAGGACTAAAGAAAAATATTATAAGTGTGGGTCAAATGGAAGATAAAGGAAATGTAATTATGCTTTATCGACCAAATGTAAAGTCACGGATGAAGAATGCAGAAGGTCATAACAGAGAAAATATGAAATCACACAAATTATATGTGCTTAAAGAATTTAATTATACAGCATGTATGAGGAGTATTGATTAATTAAAAGAAGATGATGCCTTACATGTGGAATTGATTCTTGGTGGCTTCTAAGTGATGTAAGGTAAATGACCTCATGAAGAGAAGAATATAATTATCGGGGTCCTCTGATCGGTGATGTATAATCTCGAGAGAGAAATACATATGTCATCTTGATAATGATTTCCATGGCTATTTTAATATCCATTTTATTGTTATTGTTTACAATGCATACGGTATAGTCATAGTGAACGGTACGGATATTACGGGCTCGGGGGGAGTTGTAGTCATGAAATTTCAATACTTTTACTACGTACGCGAATCCTATGAAAAAATTACGTGTATATGTGCGAACCACGATTTAAGCCTGATCACATATGTTTTTCTATGATGAAGAAGAAATGGGATAGACTAGGAAAATTCTCTAATATTCTTCAAACATTTATTATTTTTCCCTTCTTGTTCTAATGTTGATGATTACAGGTGTGTTGATGTTATTTAGAAGTTCTTTTGGCTTTTTATGAGTTGATGCCTTGATGGATAACCAATTGATGAAGTTAATTTGATAGTCCTTACTATTGGATGAGTTGATGTGATCAAATGACAAGTGAACAGTGTGGAGTTCGGGGGAATTTTCTATGCTTCTACTAATGCATTTTTGGCATTATGTTTGCTTAAGAATTCCTTGGTACATATTATTATTCTTATCATTAGTGATGTTGCTAAAGAGACTATTTGATGATGATGTTGTTTCATGGATGATGCTTATGAGTGCAGGATCCTACATGATGATTATTGATGACTATCATGGTCTTGTAAATTATTTTGCTTGGTTAAAAATTTCATTTGTGTGTCTTGATGTAAAGATTGTGAAAAGATCCATTTTCCGATTGATAATAGTTTCCCCATAATGTGTGAGGTCTAGGAAGAACTATATAGCAGAAATAATTATGTTTATTTTGTGTCTTTGTGTGGAGAGAGACACAAGTACAACTCAAGGTTGGAAACCCCTTATAGTGGGTAAAGTGACAAATGTTATATCGGAAGCTTGTGATAAATAGTATGATACAATAAAAAAATCTAGAAATGGGCATGTCCCATGTTCGTAATGCTTTATCTAGCTAAGCACATCTGTCATTAGATGAAGGTGCATACTGTATCAACATGGTAGTGATCTCTTGATTGGTTGACGATGATTGCTACGCCCTCGGGGTTTCTTTGAAAATGAGTTGAATGTGGTACCCACATGCGTAATCTTGGTATGGCATATAAATGCTCATTATCTTTAGCATGGGTGTATAAATTGGGACCTTCTAGTGTAAGCATTTGAAATATATGCTTATAATGGAAAGGGTTTTTGATGAATCGAGGCAAAGTGAAATGGTTGTAAAAATCTTTGTTGTGATTAATCGTATAGTTAATGCGAAATCGCACCCGACTTAGAGAGTGTAGTCTACTCTCTAAACTATTGGTAACAGCGAGAAATTAGGGGAGCTCAAAAGCATAAAACTTAATGGAAATGAGTATGCTTTGAAGTATGCTCTAGTTAAACTAAAACTAAAAACACAAATACGAAGCTATATAGGGATTCCAAACTGATAATAATGCAAATGATGGCTCGATGGCCTCTTCTTATTAAACGTTCCAAATGGAAAATTTTACCCACTTGCCAAATGGCCCTAGGCAATGGCTCTAGGTCTCGATACGAGGATGTTGCCTTCAAGCTTTTTACTCGATGCGATCTCTCTCTCTCTTTGTGCTATAGGTGGTTAAGATGTTGGGTAGCCAACTGCTCGGAGTCCTCTTTGAAAGCTCCGGCTACGGGTCACACACAATGTTGGTGTTTCTTGGGCAACTTTGGCCAGCATGCTGCTGTGATCACCCTTTCTTCATCTCTTGGGTAGGTTTATATAGGTGAGCTTCAATCCTCCTTCCCTCCTTGGTACATGATGGATGGTGACCCAAGGGGAGAGGTGTGATTCCATTGTGTGCTCACATAATGTACAGGAGGCTTTCGGTGGTTGTCCTTAGGTGGCTTTCACATAAGGAGTAAGCTGTCCCTTTGCTTGGTGTGGTCTGAAAAACGACTTTTTTCCATTTTCGGGGATAATAAACATTGGGAAAAAAGGCGTGCAAAAGGCGCTCTTCTCGAAGGATAAAGCACGCATTTGAGCATTGTGACTAGTTCAAATACGATTTTTTCTCAAAACCTTAGAGATTTTTTAAATACTTATTCATTCCATAATGTATTCTTGTCTACTAAATCCTTAGGCTCGTGATAATTGATGTTGATATTACCAACATACGATTTTCCGGTGTTAACTCAAGTATGATACCATCACCTTTGACATGAAAGTTGCGATCGTGATCGAATGTCATTGGTCAGATAAAAACTAGGCAATGATTCCCAAAAATGCCACGGGGATACCTATTATGGTGAGGATCCATCCAAGGTATTGCTTCCTTCTTGGAGAATGAATTGTTGAGGTCGACAAAAAAGGCCTCAGCCAAATGAGAGAGCTATTGATGCGAGGGCTAGGGTATCGGATTTGATAGGTTTAACATAGGCACAGTGGAGATGCATAGTGAAAAGCGTGGGATTTCAATGGCCCAAGTTTGAAGCTTATAAAAAATTAGCTTGGCGGCGGTCATAACTATTTCTAATGAGAAATCACAGGAGTTGGTAAGACGTCCGGGGTAGGTATATCGGTTATGAATGTCATGGTGTTTATGCGTGAAGGTGTGATGCTAGACGAGGGTGACTGATGCATGCTGGGAGAAAAATGGATGAATGAGTAGGGGACATTTGAGATCTTTGTACACTTGCAAAAAAGATGAAACAATGGGATTGGATTGTAGAAAACACGGAGAAACGGGTGCCCCCAAGCATGAAAATGTTCACTCACGATGATGTGAGGAGGGTGTTTTTGCGAGGGTGGGGGATGCTTAGTTGGTCTCTTGTGTGGGGATGATGAAGTGGATGGAAAATAGCAAAGTAGTCACATCTTTGAAGGAGGATGGTAGGCCAAATGAAGAACGCGGTGGTGCGTGTTGATATACTTATGGTAGTCGGGGAAAGGGTTTTTATTTTTGATATGGTAAAAATTGACTTGACGCATGATGGATGAATGGGCGTGAGTGCTTCTCACAGGTGGTATGGCCGTGGCATCGATTTTTACAATGTGTTGTCTGCTTGTGAGTGAAAAAACACCATGGAGGAGGCTCTATCATTAGCGAGATTTTTATCATAGTGCAAGGTGGGAGATGATAAATATGGTCGGGTGTTTAGAGCCTATGGTTGATTTCTTGTGGAGAAATGATCATCGGGATATGTAGAGTTTCTGCAGGGCTCTATCATGTTGGGGGTTCAATGATACCTACTCTAGAACACAGTATGCCTGATAATTTCTTAAGTTGTGGGATTTTTTTATTTTTTAGTCCAAGAATACTGAGGTAACCACAAACCTACTTCAAATTCTAGAATCTAGCCTTCCTAGAATTCGAGAGAGAGGGCTCTCTCTTTAAGATTTATCTTTGTTTTTTATCTATGTTTTTAGGCTAGTTATGATAGAACAATTGGTTTGTTTAAAGGGTTTGGTGGGAAAAATCACTTAGAGGTAAACTAGAGAGAAATCAACTTGTCCATTGGACTATGGAGTCTAATCTATCTAGCCTTTAGTGAAGTCAAGGCCAAATGGTACAAATGTATTAGAGTGAATAGATAACCCTCAAAGATTTGGGAAAGTGTTTTTGGTGAGAAATGGTATGATCTAGATAAAGGGCAATGAAGGATCTTTGATGGAGAAAATGGAAGAAGAGCGAGAATTGACATTAATTAGGAGCAATCAAGGATTCCTAACACGAAATCAACGAGAAAACATTAAGAGAATGGTAACTAGTTAAAACAAGGGAGCACTAGACTAACTTTGTGTATTCCTAGTTGCACATTCGGATAGAACAAACTTATAATGAATTGCATGAAACCGAGAAGAAAACAATTACAAGAAGGAAATTACTTCTCATCATCTTATCACGGGGAACCTCAATTATGATGCCGATTTAGCTTTGTCAGTCTACTACTTGAAATCAACACACAATAGCCTCCAATGTTCGGCAAAAAGTCTATAGTACGTCCAAAAATTTTATTCACGAGAATAATTCTAATGTAAAAGTATTTATACAAAATGTAGTTACAAATATCCTGGGAGAAATCTAGGAATATCTTTAGGAAATAGAAAATATCTTTACAAAATAAGAGGGACGGCTACTTAACAATCAACAAATTGTCCTCTTATCCAAAATAAATAGAACTACTTTATCCTAGCAAAGGAGCTTTTTGAGTGATTAGTTGTCTTTTAACTGTTGGCTGCTAGAAAATATCTTCATTTGAGTTGCCTTACTTGATACTCTTTCATCTAATACTTTAACTGTTAACAGCTGATACACTTTTGTTGATATTTCCAACATTACTATTTAGCAAAAATATATCTTTTGCGATAAAAATCAACCAGACTTGTCCTTTTATTTAGCGTTTCTTTTTACTATTTTTCAAGGTAATTTTCTTCGTTGTTTTACCTCTTATTGTTACATTAGAAATGTGTAAATGTTTGCCACTTTGATATTCATTGGGAATTTTGACATTCTTTAGCTTTCTAAAATTCTCATCGGCCATAGTGTATTTAGCAAAAAGTGGGCTTGAACACAAAGAGATGTTTAATCATGTTGTAGAAAGAACAAATCTTCAAAATCTTTGAAGGAGGACTTTCTGTGGGGAGTGCCTTGTGGTAATGGTTTGCTGACTTACTTTGGAGAAAATGGCTAGGTCTTCAAATAGAGAATGCGAAGTCAAATTTGATTTTCTGCAGGTATAAATGCGACAATTTAGGGACAAAGAGGTTCTCACACAATTTGTCGAGGCTTTTTGCGGTTTGAAATGCGCGAATAAACATCAAGTGATATATCAAGGTTTTAACCTTTGATATGAATCACCATATAATGCATTAAATGCGGGTCTAATCCACTCGCGAGAGCGATTTGGATTTTCAAAAAACAAAACTATAAGAAGTTTCACGTTAATTTCCCGGGTGGTAAGAGGGTTTTTATTAGAGAAGCAACGTGATCCAATAGATGTTGCCACGTCATAGGAGGCGGAATGGGTAAACAACCCATTTTGCGTTCGTTTAGGCTTTGGGCGGACGATTAGTTTGTGGTGCGACATCAATCTTGCACCATTGGATTTGGAGTATTGGGGAGCAAACGGTCATAATTCCTAACTTAGGAAAGGTGCGGTCAAAAAGATGGTGGGGCCAGGGGTTTTGCTATGTGGGCTAGCACTTTAAAGTGGGTTAAAACTTTTATGGATGTGAAATTTATCAAAGGTTTTATATATGCAAATTTGGGATTTATACATATGGTGGCGGGATCTAAGCATGGTAAAGAAATATACATGGAAGATTAATCATATAAAGCATAAGGCTTTACATAATAGAAGCGGGGAATAGGCTTATTTACGAAGTGAAATAAGTATGCACCTTGGGTTAACTTTATATAAGGCATGGGGCTTTATATATGAGGGATAATATGAAAAGGGAAAAGCTTAAGTTTTGTGACGTTCTTAGCCTTCGAGTTTAAAGAGTGACTTTGCTGCAAAGAGCGGGTATTACATGTGCGGGAGTTTGTAACTTTTTTCAACCTTATAAAGTGATAAAAAAAATTTCATAACTTGAAGCTAAAAATGCTATGGCCCGAGAAATTAAATGTATTTTATTGCAAATACATGGATATGCTTAAATACACATCTTTAGCTATTTATTTTATTATATAGTTTTTAAACCTATTGCGGGGGTCTAATAACCATAGGGAGTGGGGTATTTAATTAAGGTTAGTTTTAGACCAAAGGGAGCATTATTTGGGTTTTTAATTTAGCATGTGGATAATAACTTTGGTATGAGGATTTATAATAATTAGGTTTTTGGGGCTATTTAGATATAAAGGGAATTATATAGATATGATAAGGTAATTTTAGGGAATTAATAGCATAAGTTAAAAGTTAATATGACAAAGGGGGAGATGTAATACACAAAAATACACTAAATGACCAAGTAGATTGAATAAATAAAAACAAAGCTTATTATTTCATCATTTCACCAATTTCCTTATGATAGAGTGTTTTTTTAGGGTTTTTGTCTTCTTTATGAATTAAAGAAGTTGTTAAATGGGATTTTAGGTTTCATTAAGTAGAAGGATTCTTTACTTATGAAGATGAATTAAATGTATGAATGAGGGATAAATAATGTTAAAGGGGATTTTATCATAAGAATTCAACATTTTTTCCACTATCGATCCATCAAGCCTTGGGTCTAGTCCCAACAAAGTCGAAGAAATGCTACGAACCTTTTTGGTGGTAGTATAGAATATTGAATACTTACGAGAAAAGGGAAGGTGTTATTGATTTTTTGCACAGTGATAGATATTACATGCTTTTTCCACTTCTACCTACCCAGCATTACTCTAACATTGTTTCTTCCTTTGGCGAATTGCATTTAGCACTCGTTGGAAACATTTTTATTCTTTTGAAAGGATAAAACTATACGAATTCTACCTTATTTCATCAGGGACTCAAATTAAACTAATAAGCTCCTCATTATTATCTACCTATCTATTGATTATTCGGGATTAAATTGTCAGACCAATCTTTATTCTATAAAAAACATAAGTTGAAAACATGACAAGTCGAGTTTAAACGATTTAACTCATCATGGATTATGGCATTTATTGACACTTTCTGCCCTTAATCATTTGCAAGAAAGTAAAAATGGCGACATTTGAACTTGCACACTTTCATGTTTTATTTTCATCTTTTTTTCTTTTGGGAGTATATTTTTAAGTCCTTTGATCTTTCTTTTAGGACTTTTTACCCTCTTTTTTTATTTTTTATTTTTTTAATTTTTTCAAAATATGGGAAAACTAACTTGCGAGAAAGCAAGGTATGTACATATTTTTAGAAGACTATCAAAGTCGATTCAAAATTATGAATCCTATATTTATAGGACCCTAACGAGTGGCTTCATGGGGATGGCATCTCCTTGTGAGATGTCAAGAACTCTAAGGCTGGTAGCCTTCAATTTTGACCATGATGATGCAGTAATTGTCTTTTGTTTTTATGAAAAACTCATATTTATGACATTTTACTCTTCAAAAGCTTAGGGCCTTCTCTTCGGGCTTCAACTTTGGAAAAAAATATCGATCAATCTAATAACTTCAATGGATATTTACAATGATGTACAAAGTAACTAGGACTAACTATTGGTTAACTTAGAAGAATAGTAGTGTTTGAGAATTCTCTCGTGCTTGGTCCTTGGAATGTCATTCCCATCCAAATATTTGATGAAGAAAGCATTGTACCCCTATATCCATAAATTATATGAGTCCTTTCCATAGAAAGTCAAACTTTCCATGCTTACCTTGTCCTCTCTCCTAGAATCCACTTTAACACTTTTCTCTCCAATGTAAAGTCATCTTCTTTACTAACATCAAAATTTCTTGATTTTATCATGAATGACTTGGGATTCTCATAGACTTCTTCCCTTGTTTTATTTGTAGATGAATAGTTTGATTTATCCTCCTTTATATATCATTGATTTCTACTTGTGATTCTTGAATGATCTTCGTCTTGGAACACCAAGGGATGAGGAAAACTACATCCATCCCATAAACAATTTGATAAGGGGAAGTGCCAATTGACTTTTTGGTAGTAAGTCTAACTCGCCCCGCAAGGTATAGACTAACTTTTTATTCCAAGTTTTTTGTTATCTTCAAGTAATTTTTTGATAATATTTACAAGGCTTTTATTTGAAGATTAGAAGTAAATGCCATTACCACGAGAGTAATAAGAAGTAGAGTGGCCTAGGGTAATATTAGTACTTGTGATAGAAGGAAATAATTTTCTTAGATTTAAATCTTTGCTTTACATTATCGATGGTATTTTAGCAAGGGCATCCAAATCTAGATAAAAGGTTGTTTTCTATGAAGAGATAATGGTAATATCGGTGGCTTAATGCAGTAGGAATGACTTCAATCCACTTAGTAAAGAATTTGTGGCGGTCAAAAATCCACTTATGTTGGCGGAGGATGGGGTGTGAATTTCTCCAATGAAGTCTAAACGCATTGTTGAAATGGCATCTCGGTTGAGGGGGTGGATTTAAGAGTAAAGGTAACAATTTATTTTTCCTTCAAAAATTTGACATTTATGACATGAAGGAACAAATTTATTAACATCGGCAAATAGGTAGGCATTAAAAACCGGCTCTAAGGATCTTATCGTAATTACTTTTCCAATATAAATGCCCTCCTGCAATCCTTTTGCATGAAATTCTTCAAGAATTTTATCGACTTCTTCTTTAGATTAAACAAATTAGTAATATTATCCTATGTTCTTTCCAAAAAGCACATTATCTAAAATACAAAATCTCATTGCTTTAATTTTAAAAGTACGGGATTTTGTCCTTGATAATCCGAGGGGCAGCCAAGTTTGTAAAGTACAAAGATAATATCAGTACCAAGGTGAATCTAGAAGGCTTCGCAGTCATTGGAGTCACCATCTCTTCCTGGTCATCGATACGACAATAAAATTTATGTCTAATACTTGCTTTTGTAGTTGGATTCGGCCATCAATCTGGCTAATCCTTGTCTTTTAATGAATTTTGTTTGTTTGATTTCTATGTCATATTCTAGGATAGTGGAAATCCACTTACCTCTTCTTCCATCAAGGCCATCTGAGTAAGAATGTCTTTAACTACGAGAATTAGGGACTTAGGCAATTATGTGGGAATAAAGAATGTAAACCTACGAAATATTTTATGGCCTTAACTTAAAGCAAGGCTTGTTTCTCCATTATGTTATATTTCAGGGGTGCATCTCTAAGGGTTTTCTGAGAAAAAAGCTGTAAATTTCAATTCAAAAACCTTGATCATTCTTTTTGCGATAAAGCTGCTGACAGTAGTATGCTCTCATTGCAAAAGAAAAAATTATAATGTCTTTTTTGAAGTACGGGTGATGGTAGTGTTTTAGTTAAAGCTGTTTATGGATTCAAATGATTGTTTAGCTAGCAGTCCATTTAAATTTGAGTCTTTTTCGGCATATTGTTGAGTTCTCTAATTATTTTAGCGAAGTTTAAAATAAATCTTCTCAAAAAGTTAATTTTACCTAAGAAAGCTTGTAATTCTTTTATATTTCTTGGTGAATAAATGTTCAAAATTGCTTCTATCTAGCGAGATCAATTCTAATTCACTTATTTGAAATTATATGTGTCCTAGTAACTTACCTTCACACTCTAATACTAGGCTAACCACAAACCTACTTAAATTCTAGGATCTAGCCTACCTAGAATTCGAGAGAGGAGCTCTCTCTTTAAGTTTATCTTTGTTTTTATTTATGTTTTTAGGCTAGTTATGATAGAACAATTGTTTTTGTTTTAAAAGGGTTTGGTGGGAAAAATCACTTAGAGGTAAACTAGAGGTGCTTGTCCATTGGGATATGAGTCTAAATCTAGCTAGCGACAATAAAAGTCAAGGCCAAAAAGGTACAAATGTATTCGGGGAAGATAGATAACCCTCGGAGATTTGGGAAAGTGTTTTTTGGTAAAATGGTATGATCTAGATAAAGGGTAATGAAGGATCATTTGATTCGGAAAATGGAAAGAAGAGAGCGGGGTTCAAATGGGAGTAGGAGCAATCAAGGATTCCTAACCTTTGAAATTAGCGGAAAACATTAAAAATGGTAACTATTTAAAAACAAAGAGCACTAGACTAACCTGTGTGTATTCTAGTTGCACATTAGGATAGAACAAACATATAATGAATTGCATGAAACTTCGAGAAAAAGAAAACAATGACAAGAAGGGGAGTACTTCACTCATCGGCTTATCACGGGATCTCAATTCGTGATGCAGTTTTAGCTTTGTCTAATGCTACTTGAAATCAACAAAATAATAGCCTCCAGTGTTAAGTAAAAATTCTATAGTAAGTCCGGCAATTTTATTCCACCATGAATACTTCTAATGTGAAGTATTTATACAAAATGTAATGACAAATATCTAGGAGAAATCTAGGAATATCTTGAGGAAATAGAAATATCTTTACAAAATAAAAGGGGCAATTGCTTAACAAATCGGCAAGTTTGTCCTCTTATCCAAACAAATAATTCTTTATCCAGCAAGGGAGCTTTTGAGTGATTAGTTGTCTGCTTTCTTGGCTACTAGAAAATATCTTCATTTGAGTTGCCTTAGCGATACTTTTTTCATCGATACTCTTTAACACACTACTCTTTAACGCTAATAAACTTTTTGAGTGATATTTCCATTGTTTCTGCTTTGTAAAAATATATCTTTTTGCGGTAAAAAATCAACAAATTGTCCTTTTATTTAATGATTTTATTTTTTACTATTTTCATGGTAATTTTCTTCCAGCATTTTACCTCTTATTGCACATTAAAATCTATAAATGTTTGCCCTTTGTTCATTGGGAATTTTGACATTCTTTTAGCTTTCTAAAATTCTCCTTGACCTACAGTATTTAGAAAAAGTGGGCAGAAACAAAGAGATGTTTAATCTCATGTTGTAGAAAGAACAAATCTTCAAAATGCGGAAGGAGGACTTTTCCTGTGGGAGTGTGTTGTGTAACTAGCTCCAAAAATAGAATAAAAGAGATATCAACGCCTTAGAAATAAGCCACTTCGAGGGGGAAACCTCCAATACATTACATAAATGAACAATTCTTGGATGATACAATTTACAAAACCTCTTTTCTATATATAGGAGTCCATGGGGCCATAATGTAATCCTAATAGGAGTCCATGTGGCCATAATGTAATCCTAGTGGGCCACAATGTAATCCTAGTCAACCTAACAATAATAATTTAAGGGCACAATAATAAAAAAATGGGGGTTACAAGGGTACAATAATAACAATAAGGGGGTTACACTAATAACAATAAGGGACTATACTAGTAATATAGGGACCTAACATGCCCCTCTCCTCCAAAAAAGTGTTGTCCTCAACGCTTGAGTAGCTCTGGGTGCTTCTGTATAAAATTCTCATCCTCCCATGTAGAATCTTCAGTGGGTAAGTTCTTCCACTTGATGAGATACTCCGAAATTGATCGATTTCGTCACTGTCGAGTTATTGTTTCCGTGACCGCTTCAGGTTCCAATATGATTTTTCCTTCCTCATCAAGTTCTGGAAATATTGTTTGAACTGGAAGATTTTCACCTATAACCTTCTTTAAGCATGAAACATAGAAAATTGGATGCACTCGTGAAGAAGCAGGAAGCTCCAATTTGTATGCCATAGTACCAATCTTTTGCAACACCTTGTAAGGACCATAGTACTTTGGCGATAATTTATTATCCTTCTTAGCTTGCTTGAGGGACATTTCTTTATATGGTTGTAGCCATAAAAATACCCAATCTCCTACATCAAAACTTCTCTTGCTGCGATGTTGATCTGCCTGTTGTTTCATTCGATTTTGTGCCAAATTCAGGTTATCCTTTAAGAGTTGGAGAACTTCTTGCTGATGCTCGATGTGATCTTCCACTGCTTGAACCTTCAAATTTTCCCTTAAAGATGATGTGATGGATGGTGGATGATATCCATAAAGTGCCATAAATGGGGTCATTTTTGCTGCAGTATGGAAGGAAGTGTTATACCACCATTCAGCGAGAGGTAACCACTTGACCCATAGTGTTTGTTTATCAGATACAAAACAACGAAGATATCCTTCCAAACATTTATTTACTATCTCAGTTTGACCATCAGATTGAGGATGATAAGATGAGCTATGAGCCAATTGAGTACCCAAACAAGAAAATAACTCCGTCCAAAAATTTCCCGTAAAAATGGGATCTCTGTCGCTCACAATAACCCTTGGGCTTCCATGTAGCTTTTGAATTCTGTCCACAAATGTAGTAGCAACTGTACTTGCTTTAAATGGATGAGATAATGCACAAAAGTGTGCATACTTGGTAAGTCTATCACCTACCACCATGATGACATTCTTTCCTTCAGACTTAGGTAAACCTGTGATAAAATCCATTGAAATCTCCTCCCAACGCTGACTTGGAATGGATAAAGGTTGTAGAAGTCCCGGGTCTTAATTGTCTCCACTTTATTCTGCTGGCAAACCAAACATTCCGCCACAAACTTTTGAATATCAGATTTAAGGCCATCCCAAAAAAATTCTTTCTTCACCCTGTGGTAAGTTTTCAAAAATCCTGAGTGTCCTCCTAAAGGAGAAGTGTGCAATTCCAGAAGAATCTTTTGTTTTAGTTGGGAATTCTTACAAAGATATAAGTGATCTTTGTACCACAAGGAATCATTTTTCCAACTAAATGTATCAGATGTACTAGGATCTTGCTGCAACTTTTGAATGAGTGTCCATACATCTTTGTCCTTCTTCCATTCATCTCTCGCTTCGGTTATCCAATCTGGTTGGATAATAGAAATGGCACAAAGCAATGCTTCCACCTCTTCATTCTTTCTTGAGAGTGCATCTGCAACAACATTAATCTTTCCTTTTTTGTAGATTATTTCAAAGTCATAACCCAACATCTTTGTGACCCATTTTTGCTGCTCTTCTCAAGATAGTCTTTGTTCCAAAAAGTGTTTAAGACTATCATGATCATTTTTTACCTTGAAGTGTCTTCCCATTAGGTAAGTTCGCCATTTCTTTAGTGCATGCAGTATTGCTAACATTTCCTTCTCATAAATAGGTTTTTGTAAATACTTTCCTTTGATTGGACGACTTTCAAAAGCAATGGGTCTTCCTTCCCGCATTAAAACTGCACCAATTCCATTTCCTGAGGCATCACATTCCACAATAAAGGTTTTTGTCAAGTCTGGCGTAGCAGATTGCCTCTTTAAGATGTTCAAATGCCTTAGTTGCTTCAGGAGTCCATGAAATGCATCTTTCTTCAATAATGTTGTTAGAGGTGCTGCTATTCTCCCATAATTCTTAACAAACTTGCGATAATACCCTGTTAACCCGAGAAATCCTCACAACTACTTTATGGTTTTGGGGACTTTCCATTCCTTAATGGCTTTAATTTTGTTAGGGTCTACCTTAACACCCTCGTGAGATACAATATGACCCAGATATTCCACCTCTTGTACTCCAAAGAAACATTTGGATGTTTTTGCATATAATTGTTTCTCCTACAATATTTTGAGCACCCTATCAACATGTTGAACATGATCCTTCCAAGACCTGTTGTAGATTAGTATATCATCAAAAAATACTAGCACAAATTTTCTAAGGAAGGGTTTGAAAATGGAATTCATCAACCCTTGAAATGTAGAAGGTGCATTAGTAAGGCCAAAAGACATGACCAAAAATTCATAATGACCCTCATGAGTTCGAAATGCTATTTTTGGAATATCTTCAGCCTTCATTCTAATTTGATGATATCCTGAACGAAGATCCAACTTGGTAAAATAAATTGCTCCATGTAATTCATCCAATAATTCATCAATCACAGGAATGGGAAATTTGTCTTTAATGGTGAGCTTATTGAGCTCCCTATAATCCGGACACATTCGCCATGATCCATCCTTCTTGTGTACCAATACTGCAGGAGCAGAGAAAGAACTTTGACTAGGTTGAATTATACCTGCCTCTAACATTTCTGCAATCATACGTTCAATTTCGCTCTTTTGGACGTAAGGATATCTATAAGGCTCGATGTTTGGAGGAACACTTCCTGGAATCAAATGAATAGCATGATCATGATCACGAATAGGTGGGAGTCCTTTGGGAGTTTCAAACACCTTGGAATGATTGTCCAAGACTTGTTGGAGATCTGCAGAAATAGATGATTTTGATGTTGGAACTTCTAGTGAGCATAATTGTGAAATGACCCCTCGTTGTTATTTTTTTAGAAGCTTTTTCATGAAATTAGAGCTTATTATCTTCCTCGGCTTCCCCGCAATACCCCGTAATTCCACTTCCTTTCCTTCTGAAAAAATTTTCAAGAAAAGTTCTTGAAAATTAAAATCTACCGTCCCCAAAGATTGTAACCATTGTACTCCTAGTACAACATCAGCACCTCCCATAGGAATGGAAAGCATTGGACTAGTCAACACATATTCCCCCATGGTTAGCTTGATGTTATGGCATTTTCCATAGCAATTTATAGTTCCTCCATTTGCAACCATCACTTGACATTCTGGTGCTGGGTATAGGAAACAATTTAATTCCTTGGCTACCTTACAATGAATAAAATTATGGGTGCTACCTGAATCAATCAACACTATTACCTTTTTCTTCTTGATATGTCCTTCTATCTTGAGAGTTTGAGGAGTGGTGATTCCTGCCAGTGCATTACATGATATGGTCGGACTCATTTCTTCCTCTTCTACGATTGGCTCCTGGTGTATATCCTCTTCTTGTTCATTTTCTTCTTCCTCTTCACAATCTATGTAAAATAATTTCTTCTCAGCACACTTATGACCTTTAGTGTATTTGCTATCACAACTGTAGCAAAGCCCTTTTGCTCTTTTTTCTTCCAATTTTTGTGGTCTCAACCTTGTAGGTTGTGGAAATCTAGACGTAGCAACACTTCCTTCTTTATAGAATTGAGTGGTAGGCTTCCTTGTCGCCATAATTTTACATTCAACTTTTCTTGCCAACCTGAATGCCTTCTCCAATGAATCAGGCTCCAAAACACGAACTTCATGTTGGATGTTATCCTTTAAAGTGCCTATGAAGAGATCAATCCTGTGTTCCTCTGGAATATCAGTTACCCTTATATTCAATTTTTTGGAAGTCCTCAATGTGCTCCCCCACTAAACCCTTTTGTTTGAGATTTATCAATTGGCTAAAGAAGGTGTTGCTCTTTGTATCCTCATAATGTGCTATCATTTCTTCCGTAAAAATTGACCAAGTGACAATTTTTTTACTAGAGCAAAGCCATCGATACCATACAAATGTATTTTGTTCTAAATGTAAAGTTGCAATGCGTACCTTTCATGTGTTTTGCACGTTATGGAGATCAAAATATTGCTCCATCTGTAGTATCCATGTTACAGGATCCTTTCCATCAAACTTCCTCATATCCATTTTTGGAATATGGTGGTTCTTCCTGCCAACATTAGAGTTTATGAAATC
>JAXQQM020070182.1:0-117278 GCA_034641835.2 Pinus albicaulis | reverse complement strand
TCAAGGCCTGATGTAAGGTTCATAATATGCTCTATCCAGCTGTTGTCTCTTATTCCACTCCTCACCCATGTTCGGTATCCCGGTTGCCTCAGAAATAGCCTCTGGTGTCAAGGTGAAGTTCACTCCAGCAAGATTTACATGACCATCACGCAAATGTAAGACAAATAAGCGAACCAACTCCAGATGGTGCTGAATCTGAGATATCATCTCGCAATACTGATAACATGAATGTTGCTGAAAACATGTCATTGCAAGCAGGCAGGCCTGCAATTGAGCCAAAGAAGTGGGCTCCTCCCGGACGTGCCTGCCACTCTTATGAGACCTCCTCGGTACATTTAGCTCTGCTGTTGAATCACTGTCCTGCTCATATCCCTGCTCATATGATGAATTTGTCTCTGACATGGTGCTAAAAACAAGATGTTTGAAAAATAGGTGATGATATATGTATGGTGAAAACAATGATTTGGTGTATGCTTTGATGCCAAATGTGTCACATATATAATAAGGTGCTATGAAGAGATATCACAGTGAGAAAAGGACTGTCAAATGAGATATAAGGGTGAGGACAGTCACTGTTTGGGGAATTTAGGGATTTGGGGATTTATAAGTAATGGGAATGGGTGATAGTGATGGGGGGTAGTTTAGGAACAAAATTCAATGAAATGGGAATATATAAATGAAATCAAAGACATAAAGGCAGCCCTTGAATCTTGTGGAAATTACGATTTTATCAATGAAGGGAAATGGTGACAAGTGATAGGGTTTGGGGATTAACACAATAGGATCAAAAGGGCATGTGGGATATGGGACAATGGTGCTAATAGGAGAAGGGATCATGATATAATAGTGTGATAGTGATAGCGATGACAACAATGATAACAACGTGAGCACAAATGACAATAGAATGAGAGTTTAAGCACCAACGTTTCAAGTTTTAACCACCTCTTTCAAACCCTAAAGGCAGGCAAATTTTGATAGGGATATAGGGTTACATTTCTGGTACAATTCTTTGAGTTTCTTCGCTCTCAAACCTGGCTTCCACCCTTAGCTAAAACTCATTAAACATGCTTTGATAAACTTACTTGGTGAATAGTGAAATTTGAGGCCCGAAAGGAATCGAAATTTCACAGCGCGGAAGTGATTTGGCCTTTGGGGCTCATAGCGCGCGTAATGGGTGCGTCGCGCCCTTAGGAATTTGCACTGCGTCTTCTGGCTCTATGCGCCGCGTCGCGCCTATGCCCAATGCGCCGCGCGCAACTTAACACACAGTCAGCCTCTCTCAAAACATAGTTTGGTCTCTCAACTTCCAACTTCGACTTCTCCCTTGGATTTTCTGAATGCCTCTTGATGCAAATGAATAAATAACTTTGAGAAATATCTTGAAAAGAGATGGTTTTAATTTTTTCTTCTCAAAACCCATTTTGTAATGTTTTTTACCTTTGGCACTTTTTCATTTAATACAACTTCTGTCTTTTTGTTTCCTCATGACTTTCTGAGCTTCGAATGATGAAATTGGTTGATTTCTTGCAGGGATGTTGGCATCGATCCTTGGCAAAGGATGACCAGAGTTTGCATGGTGAAGTACATCATGGTGATAAGATACATTTTATTACAAAAATAAATTTTGACAATTTCTTATTCAAAACAGAGTTTTGAACAAGAAATGTCCTTGAGCATGTTTGATGATAAAAATTTTGAACTGAAAACTTATTGAAAACCTCCTCATGGCCTGCGAGCATTTTTCAAAATTTCGAAAGACCAAACCCTAGACCTAGAAACTAAACTGACTCTTTTTGACCAAAACAGCATCTAGGACTGTAGATGACATGAACTGAACTTTGATGAATTTTGAGAAGATTTGACCAAATCAGTAGGTACAAGCATGAGGGAAAATGAATGAGCAAAACCTTTCTGTCAGACAATGGCATGCCCCTAACGGAATGCAGATGAATGAGCGGAATGAGACACCTAAACAATGAAATGCAATAAGAGAAATGATCTCTGACGGAGGGATGTAAAGACCGACTCTAACATTGGCTCCAATGGGGATGGTAGCTCCTTGGAGGTGCCAAGAACAACAGATCTTTGGGAGAATGAGCCTGGTACCTTCATCATTAGATAGTAGTCAAAAACCTCAAACCGAAAACAACTCATACAATCCAAACATATACATCTTGCAATATTATAAGACAATACCGGAAAGGCACAGCTACGCAGCCCAGGCTGCTTATTTATTTACAAAATCTACCCTACTTTGCTGCAGAGCCAATAGATCAAGTAATGCTGTAATGCCAGATCAACCATTCACGTAGCTGTGACAAGGATGCTACTTGAAAGTGCTTCCACCAGGACACAGATGTAATTGTTGGTAGCCATACATGCACATAATGAGTCTGGTTATGTAAAAGACAAGTTGATCTATCATTCAGACTGAAAAAAATTTCCATGTACGTTGCAATAGGATCGCAAAAGCCAGACTCTGTTTGCTGCCCCAACTCTGCAATACATACTTCCAGCTGCACACTGTCAATGCAAACATCCACGGGCAGCTCTATTGTTTCTTGTTTTGAAGGAGGGAGAGTTTCCAAGAACTTTTTGGGATCTCGTAACTCATTTGATTGGATCTGATCGTTTAAATACTGAATCTCCTCCTCAAATATTTCAACAAGTAACTCACAGAAACTAGCTTTAGCTTCAGGAGGAAACTTCGGGGATTTCAAACATTGAAGCACGGCAATGAAAAATGCTTCATCAATTTCAAAATCCACTAACTAATCTCTAACTTCTTTTAAAACTTCACAAATCGTAGGGTTTTCCACATACCCTACCATTGCATGAATGGATCAGCGAGCACTGGAATCTCTGGATCGAGTTGGAGTCGCCAGGTGAATGTTTCAGCCTTCATATGTCTGATCGTTGTCCACCATCAACAATCAGATCTGAACTTGATACATGTACTGGGGCAAGACAATCTACAAGTCGAGTGTCACATTCACAAGCTAGACTGGAGATTGACTGAAGCAGCGTTTATCTACTTCCGCTAATGCAAAGAAAAAGCATTTCGAAGGCTACCTAGCATAACTTCAGGCTCCGTCTATAGCTTATGAAAAAAATAAAACCAACAAGCAAACCATTTTCTTCCCCAGTATGGTCGCCACTATGTTAGTTCCCAAATCCACCTTAGGCTGAAATAAGGCAGAAGAAGGACAACACCAAACCACGCTCAGCCTCGTAGCTAGCCCTACGAGGACAGGAGAGGGCTCTCTCCGGGTCAATCTCAATGAAAATAGTCAAAGAGGTTTGAGATGACTGAAACAAAAACTGATCTTAGGCTAGATAAACAAATAGGAGGGTTTGATTTTGATTTTTAGGGGTTTTTGTTGGAAAAAGGGAAAAACAATTTTGGGCTTGGGGATGAGGCCAAATTCTTGCAGAGTTCAAGTTGGGGCAGGGTAGGCAATGACTTTGATGTCTTAGATCAAATGAATGGATTGAAAAGACTGCTGAGGAGCTGAAGAGGGCAAGAGAGTGCAAGGATCCTCTTCAAACTGACGAAAAACATATAAAACTAAACAAAAGTCTAAGGCAGAGCACCAGCAAATCAATGAATTCTACCTCAGTTACTCATTTGTTTAATTCAGAAGCAAAGAGAAGGGAAATGGCATACATATAACATTAATGAAACTTAAAATAACATGAGAATAACATCATCAAAACTCAGAAGCCACAAGGATCCCAACAAGTGCTGCAAAACTCTGGTCTTTCCTTTGCCAAAAACTGAAAATGGATGTACAATGAGGTGCCAAACTTTTCCCAAGTATCCAACCCTGAAAAGGTCTCAGAAAATACAATATATAGACCATCCTAACCCCTTCCCATGCCTCTAGGGGTCTAGCTCATCCTTCTAGGAGCTGTTTCAACCAATTCTAAACATGAAGCTAAAATCTAGGCAGTCAAACAACTTGCCTCTATATGCTAGGAAACTGATCCACTCACTTAATTTTCACTTTTAGTGAATGAATCCTCTAGAACAAGTAAAATCATGCCAAATTTACATCATAGTCCTCAAATTACATCATGGTAGGTCAATCATCACATGAAAAAGTAAAACTAGACAAAACTGGGCGAATTTCTGAGCTGAAGAGTGAAAATGAGGCAAAATTTCTCTATGGGCCGCGCTCAATTTCTCTATGCGTCATGCCACTTTGGAGGTAATTTTGAGGCACTTATCGAAGTCCAAATTGAGCTCATGATAGCTCGTTGGAAAGCCCTAGAAGTCTGCTATCCAACCCAAGTTGAATGTTTCAATTTGGATGTCATTTTCCCCTCAAAAAATGCAATCTCCCAAGACTGGTTCCTGCTGGTGCAAAAAGTGGCAGAAAGGCCATTTTTGGAGTGTTTTTGGCCCTTTAGATAGCCCAAAGTTTGATGAAATTATTCGGCCATTCCTGAACATACATAATATATCATGAAAAACCCAAAAATGCAAAGTTTTCCTCCAGAAGATGTCCCAAACGTAAGCGCGCGTCAGGTGGTGCGACGCGTCGGGCGGAAAAACCTGTTTTGCAACCAAAATTTTCAAAAATGACAAAATATTATCCAGATTTGCTGAAATTTGGAGTGAGAGTCTCCCATCATGTCTCATGCTCAGCCAAGGAAGCTTTGGCCAAGATTCGGAGTGGATCCGGCCTTTTCCGACGTTTTAGTGCTTTTCTCAGCCTTGCCTTCAGGATCTTCATTTTTGCTCTACAAACGTGTGTGCGGGCCCAATAGTGGTTTTTCATATGTCTGAGCATGTCCTTGTCCCTATTGGCCTTTGCCAAGAGCTTCTCCAGATTAATGTTGACGTGTGTAAGGCAAGTCTCTCGCTCAAATGGGGTCATGTCACCTAGTCTCTTCCGGGCCAATTCACGGTCTTCACGGATTTGCTGCAACTCTATAAGTGTGTGCTGATCCTCCAGTTGCTTATTGCGCTGCTCCAAGTAATCTATCATCCACTGAGCTCTTTGCAACTTCACGGTCAAAGTATCAATCTCAGCCTTTTGTTCTTGGATGATTTCTTTCAGCTTTGAGCTAGGAGAGCTCGCATCAACATCGATCAAAATAAAATCAGTATCTTGGCCTTGCGAGGGGCCCTCATCATGCATAGGCTTCTTGTCTCTATCCTGTACCTGTGCTGATGTAGAAAGCGAGACCCCTTCCACGCCATGTGGAGATAGTACTCGCGCTGCTGATGAAGGTAATGGGACCCCTTCCACCCCTGGTGGAGATAGTACTCGTCGTGCTGCTGCAAATAAGGCTCTGTGGCCTCTCTGATATGTCACACACCCTGGAGCACTGATAGGCTCAGTCTCAGGAACCTCGAATTGATGTGAAAGCTCTGCCTCATAATGAACAACCTCGGGAGGAGGCTCGGGGGCTGCAAAGAAGTCACGGGAAATGAACTCATCCCATGTGATGCCCTGCAAACCAAGCTGATGTACCACAATGATTTTGATGAGTGCGTAATGATAAATGTTGTTATGTTGCTGCTCTGGAGTCTTCTTCTGTACGAGGGTAGTCATCCGCTCTATGTTTCAGCACATGAAGTATGGAATGTTCATCATTCGCACTCTCGTGAAATGCATCAAAATTCTAATATGATATGCATAAAGGCGCGAAAATCTACCCTCACAGCTGAAGTATCTAATGATGAGCTTCATTAATGGCGCATAGGACTCCTTCAGAAATCAGAACGGGAACACTCTGCTCAACTGCCTCAAATATCTAGGTCTGATGTAAGGCTCATAATATGCTCTATCCAGCTGCTGTCTCTTATTCCATTCCTCACCAATGTTCGGTATCCCGGTCGCATCAGAAATAGTCTCTGGAGTCAAAGTGAAGTTCACTCCAGCAAGATTTACATGACCATCACGCAAATGTAGGACAAATAAGCGAACTAACTCTGGATGGTGTTGAATCTGAGATATCATTTCACAATACCGAAAACATGAATGTTGCTGAAAGCATGTCATTGCAAGCGGGCAGGCCTGCAATTTAGCCAAAGAAGTGGGCTCCTCCCGGACGTGCCTGCCACTCTTATGAGACCTCCTCGGTACATTTAGCTCTGCGGTTGAATCACTGTCCTACTCATATCCCTGCTCATATGATGAATTGTCTCTGACATGGTGCTAAAAACAAGGTGTTTGATAGGTATATGTTGATATATGTATGGTGAAAACAATAATTTGGTGTATGCTTTGATGCCAAATGTGTCACATATATAATAAGGTGCTATGAAGAGGTATCAAAGTGAGAAAAGGACTGTCAAATGAGATATAAGTGTGAGGACAGTCACTGTTTGGGGAAGTTAGGGATTTGGGGATTTATAAGTAATGGGAATGGGTGATAGTGATGGGGGGTATTTTAGGAACAAAATTTAATGAAATGGAAACATATAAGTGCAGTCAAAGACATAAAGGTAGCCCTTGAATCTTGTGGAAATTACGATTTTATCAATGAAGGGAAATGGTGACAAGTGATAGGGTTTGGGGATTCCAAAACATTGGGACAAAGGGTAGAGGGATATGGGACAATGGGTATAGGAGAAGGGATCGTGATATAATAGTGTGACAGTGATAGCAGTGACAACAATGATAACAATGACAAGAGCACAAATGACAATAGAATGAGAGTTTAAGCACCAACGTTTCAAGTTTTAACCACCTCTTTCAAACCCTAAGAGAAAATTTTGATAGGGATATAGGGTTACATTTCACCATTTCAATTCTTTGATGTCTTCACTCCTAAACCACAACACCATAGCTGAAACTCATTAAACAGGCTTTGATAAACTTACTTGGTGAAATTTGAGCTGAAACAAATTGAATTTTCATAGCGCAGAAGTGATTTGGCCTTTGGGGCTCTGTGCACTGCGCGCAAGCCCAATGCGTCGCGCGCAATGGTTGCATCGCGCCCTTAGGAATTTGCACTGCGTCTTCTGGCTCTATGCGCCGCGTCGCGCCTATGCCCAATGCGCCGCGCGCAACTTAACACACAGTCAGCCTCTCTCAAAACATAGTTTGGTCTCTCAACTTCCAACTTCGACTTCTCCCTTGGATTTTCTGAATGCCTCTTGATGCAAATGAATAAATAACTTTGAGAAATATCTTGAAAAGAGATGGTTTTAATTTTTTCTTCTCAAAACCCATTTTGTAATGTTTTTTACCTTTGGCACTTTTTCATTTAATACAACTTCTGTCTTTTTGTTTCCTCATGACTTTCTGAGCTTCGAATGATGAAATTGGTTGATTTCTTGCAGGGATGTTGGCATCGATCCTTGGCAAAGGATGACCAGAGTTTGCATGGTGAAGTACATCATGGTGATAAGATACATTTTATTACAAAAATAAATTTTGACAATTTCTTATTCAAAACAGAGTTTTGAACAAGAAATGTCCTTGAGCATGTTTGATGATAAAAATTTTGAACTGAAAACTTATTGAAAACCTCCTCATGGCCTGCGAGCATTTTTCAAAATTTCGAAAGACCAAACCCTAGACCTAGAAACTAAACTGACTCTTTTTGACCAAAACAGCATCTAGGACTGTAGATGACATGAACTGAACTTTGATGAATTTTGAGAAGATTTGACCAACCCGGTAGGAGCATGAGAGCGAGAGAAAAAAACCCTTCGTGTTCAATGGCATGCCCTAACGAAATGCGGATGAATGAGCGGAATGAGACACCTAAACAATGAAATGCAATAAAATGATCTCGACGGAGGGATGTAAAGACCGACTCTAACGAAAAGTATGCTGCAACGTGGGTACTCCTTAGATGAGGAATTAAATTTTGCATACAACGAGTACTCCTGCTTGAAATTTGAGTAAAAACTTTGGGATATAAGTTAAAAATACGAGTTGAAAAAGTAGTCTTTTGTTTTTTCCCTCTAAAATTTGATGATGTAATCAAATATTTTTTATTATTTCCACTATTATTTTATAATTTCCTTAGGAGGCCCATTTTAGACCTCAAAATTCCCCTAACGTTGGGCTTCAGCTGCACGTGAACTATTACTTGTTGACTTCTAATCCTATAGCAATTTTACCTGGTCTTGAAGCTTCTTTATTTCCTCTATCTGTAGTGATAATTTATGGACCGCTTTAGTGAGATGCTCAGCTCCATCCACTGTATTTGTTGTAGAAGGAGTTCCTGTAAGAAGAGTTGTGAGAGGTACAACCTCTAAAGGAATTATTGATAACTTGGCAGCCTTCTCTTTTTCCTTTATCATCTTTTCCATCTCAACTTCCATTTGCCTTAGCTAAGCATTCTACTCCATGATGAGTTTCATCATATCTGATTTTTTTGACTCTGTCTCTTCAATGTCTTTAGCCAAAGGGTCCTTTGTAGCTAACAACTTTAGCTTCTTTCTTAATGCTGGAATGTCAACATTTTTATTTTTAATCACCTCTTATGCAACTCTAATATTGGAGGGATCATATCTAATCCTGATTACTAAGCCTTCCAAAGAATTAATCCTGGAATCCTTAGCCATAGAAGAGACTTTCTCCATTTTGAGCTCTGATTGGATATTCGCTAATGAAACCTATAATTTGGACAAACTCATAGCAGTGTTAGTAAGTGTAGATGAAATCATTTCACTTGTTTTCTTATGCATCTCCATTTGATCATTGGGATGTATATCTTTAACATCAAATTCAAATGTAGTCTTTTTATAATCAGCTAAGGTCTTGGGCTGAGGAGTCTGTGCTTCGAGAAAAGCCATCTACATCTTTCCTTTCTCTGAATCAAAGGTTGACAATGGCCTACTCTAGGAGATGGAGGTTTCTGGTCTTCAAAGCTTCATTTTTTAATTTAATCTCCCTGAAAGTATCAAAAATAGTCTTCTCTTTCTCCTCTGTAACAACTGTGGTGGTTTGAATGGCCTTTTTCTGATCCTGAGAAGCAGTAGAAGTGGTAGGAGAGAGTGTGGTTTGACCCCCTACTTGTGCGGAAGTAGGTGTCTCTTTGTTTATGATGATGACTTCCTGCTCTGAGTCTTTATCTAGATTAACCTTGGGGTTGAGTTTAGTCCTTTTCATGTACATGATTGTGAATTCTTTACTAGAAGTGTCTGTCATTGAAGGGGACTCCTGTTCTCTGATCCTTTTTCTTTCTTTCTCCCGTGGGAGAGGATTTTTTGATACTGAAGTTGACACCACTTGCTCCTCAGCCTCTTGTAGAGTATTCTCGGTCCATTCTAGTTGATTCATGTACCTCTCAATTTCTGGTCTATGTATGTGAATATATGGTGTAGATCTATTCTCTACCCTTAGTTTGGAGATGGCACCCAATGGATCATATGACCATGTGAAACTGAGGCTTAATTGCATCTATTTCAATAATATGTCTTCTTCCTCTCCTGCTACTCTGTTGTTACAAATGAAAGGTCATATTTGTGTCTTAATTCTAAACTAGGATTTCTTCATGGCAGACACAAAATGTACCTCATCGGCATTGAGCATTTTCTTGATATATTCAAGGGAAAAAATCCTCATTGGGAGGAATTTTGGGAGCTTATATGGAGCAAGCTCACATCCATAAATCCTTAGCTCTGTATAATTTTGGTAAAGGTACCAATCTCCTGTTTTAGTTTGATCTGAAAACTGCAAGACTTTCCTGATTTGTTCACTGATTCTGGGCTCTAAATTATTGCTGAGAATACTGAGTGCTGGATGTACAAACAGTTCTATGAATTTTTTGTATGAATATTATTTCTACTCCTTCATCACCATTGAAGTCTAGAAGATGACAGATTTTTGATGTCCTTCTTCATCCATCTTCTGTAATGAAAATTTGAACATGTTTCCCTAAAAATATGGAAACAAATATACTAAAATAAAGGTATATTTAAACACCTCCTCAATGTGGAATTTAACAAATTGTTCATGAATGGAAACTGCAAGGAATTGGCTAAAGTTGAATATGACAAAAGGTTTGGAATCTGCAGAAAAAATGGATAGGAAACCTATAATAGCCTCATCTACCCACTGATCTGAGTAATAACCAAGGAGGCAAGAGATGACAATACTGATATGCTTAGTTCTCTCAGGGAACATGGAATATGGATAGGGAGGGTTTTTCTTAGGTAGTTGGGCATCTTCAGCTAGAAAAAATTCAAGGGTTTTAGCCCTTTTTTCAAAGTCTAGCTTCTAATATAGTTTAAGGAGTGCTTCTTGAGAAAAAGGAGAGCCATTCTCTGTAATAGGGGCCTGCATCATTTGATCTATAGTTTGGGCATTTATGGTGACTAGAATATCTCCAGTAGGTGCAATAATGGCTCTCTGATTAGGGCCATAATAGGCTTGACATTTCTTGATGAATTTAGGGTAACTGTGGGTGTGGGGAAAGATATAATGGGGAAAATTGGAATCCCACAGTCCAATGTCATCAGTGTTATCAAGGACTTTGTCTTCAAGCCAACATTACATTTAGAATAATTCTAGCTCACATAGGGTTTCATGAATTCTGTAATCCCTATTAACCAGAGGAATTTGATCAAGGTCAATTGAGGAATAGAGGAGTGGATTTACAGTTTCCACCTACGTATGCTTCTTGGGGGCCATGGTAAACTCTGTTTTGGTAGTGAATGAGGGTTTCTGTTTAAAAGAAATGGAGTTTATGGCTGAGAAAAACTGTTTAATGAGGAAATGAAAGAGCTAATTTACAGAGAGAAGCTCGACAGTGGTTGAATTTGATTTTTTGGCGCTATATTAACCTGCAACAAACATGTACATATCACTGAAAATAGTAAGGTAAAGGATATCAAAGATCGATTAACCATGAATTTATACAGGAATGGGTCATTTTCCCATTAAAGGTGGCACGGGTCCATTGGTTTAACAATTAGGGATGAATTTAATTAGCAACATTTATTACCGCAGGAAGGCATTTGATTTGGCAACAGATGGGTCCAAGTGGCATGACAAGACTGGTGTTCAACGGACACATTAACGATTTTGATACATCGGGGAAACTTCTTTTCAGAGGGGTAGGGAAGTGGTAAGAAGTTTCGGCTAGGGGGGTGTGAAATCATGTGAAAGAGACACGTTATCATGGGCCCAAAAGTTAAAACCACCCATTTCGGACCCTCCCCCCACCCCCCTGGTAAAGTTCAGATGGAGAGGGGGGGCCAAAAAAGAGTATTGTTCGTTAGATGAAAAGTGCGGGGAGAGGATGATGTGACAGATAAAGGGGGGTTAATCAGTGAGTGGTGGGGTTGGATGGGATATTTTGTCGAGTAGCGGGGGGGGCTTATGCAAAGGTAAAACTTAGGATTGAGGAATTGATGTGGCAGATT
The DNA here is from genome assembly GCA_034641835.2 of Pinus albicaulis. Lineage (NCBI taxonomy): Eukaryota > Viridiplantae > Streptophyta > Pinopsida > Pinales > Pinaceae > Pinus > Pinus albicaulis. The sequence goes on along the minus strand of JAXQQM020070182.1, from coordinate 105,937 downwards.
TTCATATTGATATGCCGAACCTTTTGACATTAGGATAAAATTTTATTCCTTTGCTTCATCAGCGCATGAAATAATTTTATGATTTTAAACACTTTGAATAAATATTTTTCATGCTTCTCAAAGCCATTATGTAATTTCTACCTACCCTTTGCTTTTCAATTTCTTTCTCTAAGCTAACATTTTTTTATCTCACTTGTTTAGGGTGAATTTGAGCTAGAAAACCCACATATCCTTTTTTTATAACATTCTAACCTACTCTATCACTTATTCCTCCTATTGATTCAGATTAAATTGTTGAATCAATCTCATTTTCTACCTAACTACTGATTTGTCAAGATTAAACTGTTTGAAAAATCTTTATTCACTAACCTATTTGACATGAAATTTACAATGGTTCCATCATGATTAAGTTGTATGATTGGAACAAAATCAAGTCATTGTGCCATTTTAGACAAGCTTCATACGATCTTATTCAATTTTTTAACATAATGGAAACTATTTAACAATAATGGCATTTAAATTTACGCACCTTCAATATTATTTCTCTTTTTCTTTTGTGGGGCTTTATTCATTTTTATTCTTTTTCAATTTTCTTCTTTTTGACTTTTTATTCATATTCATTTTCTTTTTGTCATACCCTCTTTTGATTTTCTTTTTATATATACTTTTTTTTGTAAATCATTTGCAAACTAAAAATAATTTACAATTTAAACTTACAAATAATGACATACTCAATCACTTTGAGATCCTATAAAATATAGGACCCTAACAATGGGCATCCTCTATACTCCTGCATTAAGCATACACATATATGAGACCAATACTAAAAAACACCTATGACTAGTATCCACTTCTCATTATAACTTCATGAATCTTTTTGTCATGCTCCAGAGCTACCAAATTGTCACATTCTAGAAGAATTCCAGTGAAGGTGTGTTCAATTAGTGAAAAACTCATTTACATCATTTCATGATATATATACAAGGATTTCTAGCTATGACTATACCTCGTAAAATCCAAAATCATCGAATTCCAGGAAATTACATTTCTTTGAGGCATTTACTCAAACAATTTCATGGCCTTATCAACCTATCCATTTTGTGCATATCTTGCAATCATGGCATTCCACGAAACTACATCTTGGTTAAGATTTTTTTGAATAGCTCAAAGACCCCATCAACATGCCCATTCTACACATATCCAACAATCACCACTATCCACAAGACCACACCTCATTAAGGAATTACCCCAAAGAGATCCACAACCTTATCCTTAAAACCCTTCTTTGCATATCCAGAAATCATGGCATTCCATATGATTAAATTTCTCTCGGGAATTTTGTCAAACAATTTGCATGCATCCTCCAAACATCAACATTTAACACACAATTCTAAGAAGAAACTATCCACAAAGGCATTGCATTCATATCCAGTTGTAATTATTCTCTCATGGATCTCTCTTCCATGCTCCAAAACCATTAAATTACCACAGACGATGAGAAAGTCGACAAAAGTAAATTGATTTTCTTGAATTCCCTATCATTCCATCTCATCAAACATTACATAGGCTTCCTTATCCAACCCGTGCTTGGAATAAGCTATAATAATGGAAGCCCGTAAGACCACATTTATTTAAGGAATTTCACCTAAAATTATATGAATAAACTAAACTTTCACACTTCACATAGACTGTAACAAGCTTGTTCCCATGCAAATTTTAGGCTTAAATTTGGTCTATATGATGTGGGCATGGACAAGTTTGGTGTCTAGAATTGATTTTTTATCAACACACGTGTGCAAAAGATGATTTTAAGTAGTTGAATAGGGTAAAATGACTTCCTGGTCCATGAACTGCGGAATATCCATTGCCTCTTTTAGTCGGCCTTGCCTACATAGTGAATCCATCTCGTTTTAAATATGGTTGTAGGAGATGTTTTATTGTTACCATTATTATTCAAGTGTTGATATCCATCAATCAGAGTGTTCTTTTTAGTGATCACCATAATGGTGGCAACATTGGTTATGATTTGTTCAACATAGGAACCTATGTTGTTCCCCTGTTTACATAGTAATGACTTTGCCATTAATGCTACTCTTTTCCCTAATGACAAGGAAGAGAAAAACATATGACATTTTCATGCAATGAATTTTGCCAATGCAACATTTAATACAATCATACATGTACACATATATTCTTTCTTTCTTTTTTTCCTCAGTTCTTTTTGGCTTAGAATTCCTGAGAAATTTTAAGCATGATCGAAACAACTAGGTGGATTTGAAATTCCAATTCATTTTGCAACCATGTTTGATATGAGAAATGATACAAAATATTCTTGTCAAAGCTTAAAGTTTAACTCTCGCTTTATTTTTCGTCCAGCATCTTCGTAAGGAAATTTGTTACATAGATTACATGAAATAATGTTACTTTCATTACTACATCATACGGTAGTTTAAGACGAAATTAATATTTCGTCTTACACATTGTACACGCAAAAAACATGGACTCATATTATTTAATATTTGCAAATTCCACGTCAAATCGCGTAACACATCCCCAAATATAGATATTTCGAGGTGGGTGATGCTTCATATTTCAAACCCTCAAGAGTCAATGAACTGAAACCCTAGATCATTCATTTATGCTGCACCGTGCAAAAAAATTTGTCTTCAAAATCCCCTGTAACAACATTGATAAAGGGAAATCAATGGCCATTGAGCATCATTTTCACATTGCAATTTTCTCTCTGACTTACGCAATCAAAATGGTGCTTAGATGAGCTCGGCTTCATGAAATAGTTTAGGGTTCCCATTTTGGGGTTCCCATTTTTCCCATATTTTACCAGGTAAAGCCTCGTGACATTTAGACCCAATCCCTTTTATAGGTTCTCGATATGACTTTCTAACAACATCCTTTTCTCTGACATTTGTACAGGTGCTACAGAGCTTGTACAACAGGCAACAAGTTACCCTAGTATTTGCCATTTACACAGCTTAAATTTCTTCGACTTAGAGTTTAGATTTCTAATTGGTTATTGCAATCGTTCTTTCTTTCTTTTGTAAGAGTTATTTCCACATGGATTTCCCTCAAGAAAAAATGAGGGTTTTCCTATATATTCCATCTCAGAATTCTTCAATTTAAGCGGTTAAAATTTTTTCCTATTGAAAAAAATCCAGGGTTTTAACGGGATAATTTTCTTTAAGTCTTATAGGAACCTGTTAAATTATTTTACTAATCGACAGTTGATTTCTGCAGAGCGTTTGAATTGTCACTTAAGAACAATATTTTTTCTTTGCCACACTTTGTCGGCATATTTTATCAATAATTCTTTGTGGAGATGACGGTTGGTTTACAGTTTTTTCATTTGAACATTTAGGAAGTGTCTACATCCAAATATTTGATCCTACCTCCCCCCGGTATGAATGATTTCCTAGTTACATTTCTAGTTACATTTGATTTATATGTTATAGAAATGGTTTTACTTACATACAGTCCTTTCTAGGTTACCATTTGAGAAGTAACTAGAGGGCTTTTCATGGACAGGTAGTTTGAGGGCTTATGGTTTGAATTCTTCACATGTTCTTTTGGAGGTTTCACTTGTTGACAACTTCCTTTTGTCAGGTATCATATCTAGTCATGCTTCCAAATAATTGTTTACAATGTATTACATTTTTTCCTTCACGTTCACAACTCTCTATTCTATATACACTTAGTCTTAATTTCGTTTATATATATATATATATATATATATATATATATATATATATATATTTGTGGGGAAAGAATTGATATTTATGACTCTTATTTGCATTTTTTTTATATCTTTCTTTATATATGCATTGAAACGGTTATATATCATGTTAGTGTTGGATATATATTCAATATATGATTGGATGTATATTCATATTCCTTCTTCACACATGTTTCTATTTCTCTCTAGGTTCTTTGGATATATTTTTCCATATTTTTTCTTCTTTATCAGAGGATTTCCTGGCACAACAACCTAATGCACAACTAATGCATCAATAAATAGAGGAATAACCACCCCACAAGACAAGCAAAAATTCATTCTTACATCACTTGACTATATTCAACATTCCCCATGTAGGGTCCATTCTTGGCCAACCTACAAAATGAAAATTTTAATTATACTATTTGTTCCTTATGTTTTATTAGAGGGGGCACACCAAACATATTTGGCTTCCCACCTTTACATCAAAGTTATAAATTTATGTGTGTGTTCTTATAGTTGTGAACCATAGACTGAATTTGCATCATATTTACAAAATAAAACTCAACTGTCACCAGAAGGGTGACTAGTAAAACTTTCCTCTAATTGTAGCTTTATCTACATGGTATCGTATATTCTTCAAGTCAGCTATAATATGGATGGAATCCTCAGGTTGGCTAATTGGCTAGCTAGATTGTATGTCTGCTTTTGTTAGAGTCTTTATTATTCTCTTTTAACCATTATCTTATCAAATTAATCCCAAAAATAGGCATACTTACGCTAAAATGAGGAGAGATCATTTTAAATTTTATTCACTGATATGCACCTTGTCCATATTTCATTTATTTGAAGTGAACGTTTTGAAGCATACTCTTGTTGTTTCTTTTAGACATTAGTAAATAGTTAAAGTTGTCATGTGAGCATGTCTCAATGAGTTCTCTAATTTTAATTTTATTAATATGATAAAAAAGAATATGGTTGGAATAAAAATTCATTTTAATTTGGAAGTTATAACTATTATTAACTTCAATTACATTCTTCAAATTGCAGGACAAAGGAACAACTTATATATGTTGTGGCAGTAGGATAACACATTTTTTATTGGGATTTAGTTTTTGTGTTGCATATCCCACCATATTTACAAGAATTATGAGATGCATTTATCGATAAATTGCAGCAAATTCAGGTATGACCTTCAAATTCTTATGTCGTAGTTGTTATCATGAATGAAGTTCAATAAATTGTGAAATTTCTTGTTGTCCTTTTGTATTTGTTGTCTCTAGAATATCTATTGCATTTTCATAACTAGCTTTCTTTCTAATTTTCTAATTTCATGTTTCATCTTGTATTAGTTCATTAAGTACAAGTCTTTTCGATACACAACTTATAGGGTGTTGCTTGATTATCCAAGAAGCTAGTGGCCTAGTTTGCCCAACTGGCCTATATTTTTGGCCTTCAACAGTTTTCTATCTATTTTATTCTCGTGTGAATCATAAAAGTGAAAAGTAGACCTTAATAATTGTTCAACCTCCTTAGTAAAAAATTTGAAACCATCTTATATTGCATTCTGAAGACCGAGTAAATACAAAGCATGTTATTTTAGAAAGCCATTTTTATTGCCCTGTTCAACATTTAATTTGTATTTAGATACAATTTGAATTGCAAAGTGTGTTATATTTATTTTATTTGGGTATGTTTGTTCCAGAGTGAGATGGATGATAAAGAATTTGAAAACTACAAATTTGGATTCATAGTAAATAAAATAGAGAAATATCCATCTCTAATCTATGAGACTAATCGTCATTGGAGTGAAGTTGTGGAAAAAAGGTTGTTATGCAACCAGATCAAAAAACAAAAGAAAAAATAGACTAGTAACTTGAAAATTACCATCTTCGATGGGGAAACCTCCTTTACATCACATAAATGAACAATTATTATACGATACAAATGATATGACCTCATTGGTATATATTGGAGTCTACGGGGTCACAATATAAACAAGGCCTACTTAACAATAATAATGTAAGGGAAGAATAATAAAAATAGTGGGCCTCTATGGGGCACAAAAAAACAATATGGGGGCTATATGGGCATAACAATAAAAATAAGGGGGCTACAAAAACAATAATAATAAGGGGCTACACTATAATTATAGGGACCTAACATGTCCCTCTCCTTCAAAAAAAGTGTCTCCTCAACGCTTGAGTAGTTTTGGATGCTTTCTATAAAATTATCATCCTCCCATATAGAACCTTCAATGGGTAAGTTCTTCCACTTAATGAGATAATATGAAATTGATTGATTCCGTAATTTTTAGACTCTTGTTTATATGATTGTTTTAGGCTCCAATATGATTTTTCCTTCCTCAACAAGTTCTGGAAATATTTTTTGAACTGGGATCTTGTCACTAGTAACTTTCTTTAAGTATGAAACATGAAAATTTGGGTGTACTCAGGAAGATGCAGGCAGCTCCAACTTGAATGCAATAGCACTAATGTTTTGCAACATTGTTACACAGAAATTTGTCACCGTCCCTGCAATTCACCATCCCGAACATTGGAGGGCTGATTCTGTGACCCGTGAGCAGTGACATAACAAGAAAACACTTTCATGGCATTCCCATAGACATGGAATTTCATTCCCCTGAAGACATCTCCTTGTGAAAAACCATAAAAATAGCCTTTTCATCCTTAGCACGACTAGCCTGTGTTATACCCGCGCCAATCGGGGAAATTCTTCAAAGAAGGCGTGCCAATTGGCGCTCTGTCTCAGAGTCACACTAGCGCAAGGCTTAATAAAGGGTTGTTTTTAAAAATAAATGGTGGAAGATTGAATCTAACCAACTCCTGAACTGGTCTCTAAATTGAGTTGGGACGTTTGGCTCCGGATTTCCATGTAGAGGAAGTAGTTTTCCACCTCTCATGGAAGCTTCCTTGAGGATAGGGCCAATCCCATGATTGTAGGGATCCCAACTCCCCTTCCACCATCTATATAAGCTTGTCATTTCCCTTTGCAAGCTAGTCTCCAAGAGTCTCCAAGAATCTCCAAGAGCCTTCATAGCCTAAAGAATGTTGCAAGAGCTTTGATAGTCCTCATAGTGCCAAATCCATAGCAAGGAGATTGACGATCGAAGAGAGAGGCTTGTCCCCATTCCCGACAAGCTTTACTGAGACGTATTCCGCTGATGACCCGCCGAAGGAAGATTCAGCGTCAGAGCCAGGTTGTATTTTCCTTTGTATGAATTAATGATAAGCTACTATTGGTTATGGTTCCACTCGTATTTTTCATTATGATCATGAGTTGTGTCTTCTGTGACTGATACATAATTGCATATATCGGGTTTTACTTGTGTTTGTCGTGTTTCTTGCATGTGCAGGTGTTCGATTGCGGCAAGCGAGAGGATTGTAATCTGCTGAAGCAAGGAAACGAGAGCGCCATCTTCTCTACGAAAAACAGCGTTGGACTTGAGGTAGGCCCTCTTCACAAGTTGGTTTATTGTAATTAGGAACCTGCGCCGTAGCGTGATACGATTGTTGCTAGACCCGATCTGGGCTACTAGGGATCGCCTCTGTCCGCAGAGGGGATTTACCTCCACAACAAACACCTTGTAAGGACAATAGTACTTGGGTGATAAATTATTATCCTTCTTATCTTTCTTGAGTGACATTTGTTTGTATGGTTGTAGCCATAAAAATACCTAGTTACCTATGCCAAGACTTATTTCACCGTGATTCTAATATTCCTGTTGTTTCACTCGATTTTGTGCTAGAGTGAGGTTATCCTTTAAGAGTTGGAGAATTTGTTGTTGGTGCTCAATGTGATCTTCCTCTACTTTAACCATATAAATTTCTCTTGAAGATGATTTGATGGATGGTGGATGATATCCATAAATTTCCATAAATGGGGTCATTTTTGTTGCAGTATGGAAGGAAGTGCTATACCACCATTCAGCCAAAGGTAAGCACTTGACCCATTGTGTTTGCTTATCAGATACAAAAAAACAAATATATCCTTCCAAACATTTACTCAGTAACTCAGTTATCTTGTCAGATTGAGGATGATAAGATGAGTTATGCACAACTTTAGTACCAATATAAGAAAATAATTATGTCCAAAAATTTCCAGTGAAAATGAGATTTTTGTCACTTACAATAGTGTTTCAAGTTTCCATGTAGCTTTTGAATTATTTCCATAAATGCAGTAGCAGCTGTACTCACTTTAAAAGGACAAGATAATGCAAAAAATTGTGCATACATGGTAAGTCTATCAACTTGTACCACCATGATGACACTATTTCCTTCAGACTTGGGTAAACTTGTGATAAAATCCATTGAGACCTCCTCCCAATGCTAACTTGGGATGGATAAAGGTTTTAAAATACCGGAGTTATTGATTGTATGCACTTTATTTTGTTGGAAAACCAAATGTTCTTCCACAAACTTCTAAATATCAGATTTAATACCATCCCAAAAAATTCCTTCTTGACCATGTGGTATGTTATTAAAAATCCTAAGTGCCCTCATACATGAGAGATGTGTGATTCCAAAAGGATTTTTTTTTTTGATTTGGGAATTATTACATATATATAAGTGATATATGTACCATAATGAATCATTTTTCTAAATAAATGTATCAGACACCCGACCTTGCTACAAATTTTGAATGAGTGTCCACGCCTCTTTATCATTCTTCCATTCCTCCCTTACTTCAATGATCCAGGCAGGTTGGATAATAGAAATGGCATAGAGAAATGCTTCCACATCCTCATCCCTTCTTGAGAGTGCATTTGCAACAACATTTTGCTTCCCGTTTTGCAGATGATTTTAAAGTCATAACTAAACATTTTAGTGACCCATTTTGTATGTTCTTCTGAAGATAATCTTTGTTCAAAAAATTATTTAAGACTATCATTAAAAAAATTTCCCTTGAAGTTCTTTCCCATTAGGTAAGGGTGTCATTGCTTCAGGGAATGAAGTATTTCCAATTTCATTCTCATAAATAGGTTTTTGTAAATAATTTCCCTTAATTGTATGACTTTGAAAAGCAACAAGTCTTCCTTCTTACATTAAAACAACACAAATTCCATTTCTTGAGGCATCACATTCCACCATAAAGGTTTTTGTGAAGTCTAGAGTAGCTAAAACCGGAGCTTGGCGTATTACCTCTTTAAGATTTTCAAAGGTCTTAGTTTCTTCTGGAGTCTAAAAAAAATGCAGCTTTCTTCAGTAATGTTGTTAGAAGTGCTACTATTTTCCTATAATTCATAACAAACTTGGAATTGTACCTTGTCAACCCGAAAATTTCTTGAATATGCTATACGGTTGTGGAGATTTTCCATCCCTTGATGGCTTTAATTTTGTTACGATCTACCTTAAAACCGTCATGAAATAAAATATAACTCAAATATTCCACCTTCTGCACCCAAAAGAAACATTTGGAGATTTTTTCATAAAATTGTTACTCTTCCAATCATTTGAGCACCTTGTCAACATGTTGAACATGCTCCTTCCAAGAATTGTTGTAGATTGGTATATCATCAAAAAATACAAACACAAATTTTCTAAGGAAGGGTTTGAAAATGGAATTCATCAAACCTTGAAATGTGCAAGGTGAATTAGTAAGGCCAAAAGGCATGACCAAAAACTCATAATGACCTTCATGAGTTCTAAATGTTGTTTTCGGAATGTCGTCGGTCTCCATTCTAATTTGATGATATCCTGAATGAAGATCCAACTTGGTCAACTACATTTGTCCATGTAATTCATCCAACAATTCATCAATAATAGGAATGGGAAATTTATATTTAATAGTGAGCTTTTTGAGCTCCCTATAATTCGGACACATACACCATGATCCATCCTTCTTGTGTACCAATACTACTAGAGCAGAGAAAGAACTTTGGCAAGGTTGAAGTATACTTGCCTCTAGCATTTTTGCAACCATGTGTTCAATTTCACTCTTTTGGGCATAGGGATATATGTAAGGTTTGATGTTTGGAGAAAAAATTCCTAGAATCTAGTGAATAGCATGATCATGATCATGAATATGTGGGAAGCCTTTGGGAGTCTCAAATACCTTGGAATGATTATCCAAGATTCTCTGGATATCTGGATAAACAAATAATTTTGTTGTTTGAACATCAAGTGAGCATAATTGTGCAATTATTATGTGTTGTTATTTCTTCAAAAGCTTTGTTGTTCCATTAGATTTGATTATCTTCCTCAGTTTCCCAGCAACACCCCTTAATTAATTTTTCATTCCTTCCTAAGAAAATTTAAAGAAAAGTTCTTGAAAATTAAAATTTATCATCCCTAAATATTGTAACCATTGGTCTCATAATACAACAACAACACCACCCATTGGAATGAAAATAATTGGACCATTCAATACATATCCCCCCATGGTTAGATTGACATTATGACACTTCCTTAAGAAAATAATAGTTCCTCCATTTGCAGCCATCACTTGAAACTTTGGTGTTGGATATGTAAAGCAATTCAATTCCTTGGCTATCTTACAATGAATAAAATTATGGATACTACCAGAATCGATCAACATTATTACCTTATTTTCTTTATATGTCCTTCTATCTTGAGATTTTAAGGAGTGGTAGTTCCCACCAATGCATTGCAAGATGTGGTCGAATTCATTTCTTCTTTATCTGTGGTTGATCCCTTGTGTATATCCTCTTTTTTTATGTTTTTAATTCCTTTTCTTCCCCCTCTTTACAATCTATGTAAAATAATTTCTTCTCAGCACACTTATGACCCTTAGTGTATTTTCTATCACAACTGTAAAAAAATCCTTTTTCTCTTTTTTCCTCTAGTTGACATGGTGTCAACCTTACAGGTTATGGGAAGATAGGAGTAGCAACACTTCCATATTTATAGTTGTGAGTGGCAGACTTCATTATTTCCATAATTTTTCTTTCATTGTCTCTTGCCACCTTGAATTCCTTCTTTAATGAATCGGGTTCCCAAAGGCGAACCTCATATTGGATGTTATCCTTTAAAGTCCCTATGAAGACATCAACCTTATACTCCTCTGTAATATCATTTACCTTGATATTAAATCTTTGGAAGTCATTAATGTGCTCCACTATTGAACCCTTTTGTTTGAGATTTATCAATTGGCTAATTAAGAAGGTATTTCTCTGTGTATCTCCATAATGTGATACCAATTCTTCCGCAAAATTTGTCGAAGCGATAATTGATTTACAAGAATAAATCCATTTATACTATAAAAAAAAAAAATTCTCAATATAAAGATTCAATGCATACCTTTTATGTGTGTGTCACATCATGTATATCAAAGAATTGCTCCATTTTTAGTATCCATGTAAACGGATCCTTGCCATCAAACTTCCTCATGTCTAGCTTTCGAATATGGTGGGTACTAAACCAAACATTGGAGTCTCTAAAAACATGATTCATGTTCCTTTTGTCCTCATCATGATTTTCATAGATTAAATTGTCACCACTGGGAAGTCTTTATTGCAACAACTTTTTCAACCCTTCCAACTTGACATTCATCGTGTCAATGTCTACTTTAAAAAATCCCATGTTTGATTTTAAACCATCCTTCAAACCTTCCATGTTGGATTTTATTCTTGCTTCTAAACCATCCATCTTAGCTTCCAATTCATTTTTTGTTAATTTTTGTAAGAGCGAAATTTGTTGCACTTGGTCTCGTAATTTTGATATATCATGTTGCATTTCTTCCTCTTCTTCATGCATCACAGTAGAACTTTCTGGTTGCTTACTAGGTGTATCAATTTTTTTTGTTTCTAGGTATTTTGGAATCAAACAATGATATATATGCTTCACTATGTCCTTTGAATCACATCAAACTAATTTTTCAAATAAAAGTTAAATGCAAATTAAAAAAAATATACACACACTATTTTTTTTGCTTTTAGGAGCTCAATCTTGTAACTGTTGTATATCTGTAATTTTAGCCTCCCAAGTTTTAAAATTGTGTCTTATGGTAGCCCTCTAAGTCTTTTTTCCAATGCCACAATTCAAAGCAAGATTGGATTCTCCAAGATAAAGTTAGGCCAAATCTCCCAAGATGGCCTGATTATGGACTGGTTCAACAGAGTGAACTTATACGGGATGCCATATGTCACTTTTTTAACCTTCATCTCTAAAATTGATACACATAAAACAACAGTCCATCCAATTTCAGTTAGTTTTAAAAAATTCAAATCCAATGCTCGAAAAGAAATTTATGACAATTTTCCCAAGGTCATTTGTTTGAGATTGAATTTTGGAGCATGCAAAAACCCTAACTTCTTTGGAACATAAATTAGAAAATATAGCAAACCAAGATTTGAAAGTTTTACACAAAGTTCACCAATATTTCGAATCCATGTGGTAAAATTTTCAACATCTAAAGCCTCGTAGAAGATAATTTATAGTGAAAATTCCAAGATGCCCTGCTTGAAGCAGTGAACCCCTAGAATCCAAAGCTTTGATATCAAGTTTCATGCAAATATATATATATATAGGTCAATGAATTCAAAATTAGTCTCTTTGAGGGGGGAATCTCCTTTAAATCAGATAAATGGAAAATTCTTGGATGAAACAAATGACAAGAACTTCTTAGTATATATAGGAGTTTAAGTGGTCACCATAAAATGAGAGCCTACATAACAATAATAATGTAAGGACACAACAATAAAAATAGTGTGCTTCTACAGAGCACAACAATAGAAATATGTGCCTACATCAACACAACGATAACAAGATGGGTGATATCATAAATTTAATCATTGTGTTTTATAATACATGTTAAGGAATCCCACATTTATTAATTCATTGCGTGAAAGAACCAATTCTTTCTGACCTAGAAAATTTAACATTTTTGAACATATGTTGGGCATATGTGATATAGATCCACCCCAAACAGAAGTCTGGAAACACCATTACATTATATTATTGATTTTTCAAACATTGTATTAAAAAAATTACCAACTTAACAAGAAATGTACTGAGTTTTTGTTTTTTAAGAGGTCGCAAAAAATCATGATTTTCATGCCAGTTTTGAAAAATGTTGTTGTAGCATGAACCTTTTTTTAGCATATTTTTGATACTTTTAATTTTCTTACGTATTAACAATGAACATCATTCTTTTAAATTTTAATGATTTTCATGTTGAGTTTGAAAATTGTTAATGCAACATCAACCCCTTTTTTTTTGGGTGGGAGGGGCTTATTTTTTACACTTTAATTTTTCTTATATATTAAATATGAATATATTTTTTTAAATATTGGTTTTTTCATGTTGATTTCGAAAAGCGTTGATGTAGAATCAACTTTTCTTTTTTTGGGGGCACATTTTTGACAATTTAAATTTTGAGTGAGTGAAGAGTTTTGTAGTGATATTTTTGTGATCTTGTAAATTTGGATCATAAACCACAATATCCATGGTTTTGTGTCGATATTTCGAGTCTATAACAAGGCTCATTGTCTTATGTCTTAACTATATAGATTTGTTTTTAAATGTTGGTTATTTAACTAATTTTCAAGTTGTCTTCTTCATCTTCTTTTCTTCTTGAGATGTTTTTTTTTTCAAGGGTTTTTCAAATTTGTATTTTTCTTTTCCGTTACAATGTTTATTTTTAACGATTTTTTCAATTTTTTGAAGAGTTTAAAAGTAATAATAAAGTTAATATTTTGAAGTTAGGATTTTTCTCTATGATGATGATGATGGTTAACGTCCACTGAGACCAAACTTTGGTCTATCGGACCTAAAGAAACGAATTATTTAGTTTTCTTTAAAATTGCACTCCTATGCTCAAAGAGCTTGGAAAGAAGCGTCCCAAGCTCACTATAATTTTGACATGTTAAAAGGCTAGGAAGGTCGGTATTGCAACAAAAATTATGAAACTGAGATCTAATGTGGGTGCTCACAGGCCACTCTAAGAGGAAGTTATTTTCATCCTCAATGTTCATATTCTCGTAGAGATGGCAGATCATTTCCACCCATGGTGTTTTAGGAACTGCCCAACGACCTGTTTCACTATGGAGCTCGTGAGAGTTCGTTCTTATCTTGCCTATATTAATTTTTTTCTTTGAACTAGTTAAAACAAAGAGATACTTTTGAACTTCTAGAGTAGGGTTGATGGCCTCCTTATAATATCTTAATTTTATTTTAACCTCTAAATCTTTCTCGCACCACATTTTCTCTTTAAACTTAGAAGTAACAATATTTTAATGTTATTAATATTTTGCAATGCAACATTTTCGTTGATCTCCCAATGGTTTAACCAGGCCCTGGTATCTTTATACCAACCTTGTTTGAGCCTTAGGTGGTTTTGGTTGAAATTTAAAGCTAGCTTAGGAAGTCTATGGTTTCTCATGTTATTGATTTTGTGCTTATACAGGAGGAGCCTAGTCATAGTTAGGCTCTCAATAGGGGAAAGACCCACTTCTATAAGGAGAATAGGATAGGGTGTATTTCTTTTAATTTTGAGGTTATATGTTATAAAACGCTTCTAGATTTGCTCAATCAATACACATAAAATAAATTTTGTCACTAAATAAATAATATTTTAAACACTTGACAAAAAAAAAAAAACACATTTTACATATAAATATAATAAAAAACAATACACATTTTGGGACCTTTTTAGCTAATAATGGCATGTCAAATAAAGGAATTTTACAAAAAATTTGAAAAAAATTGTTGAAAAAATAATAAAATTTAGGAAAATTTAATGTATTTTGTTTCCAAGAATAATAACATTTGAAGTTTTTTTTTCTTCTAAAAATAATGATTCACATAAAATTTTAAGTTTAAAAAAAAAAAGAAAATAACAAAATGAAAATAAATTATTTCAAATAAAAAATTGAAATAATTATCCAAAAATGAAAAAATTAAATAAATATTATAAATATTATAAATCAATAAAAATGAAAATTATCAAAATAATTGTGTAAAAAATAAATGTAAAAACACAAAATATGTCACTTAAAAACATAATTAAAAGTAGCAAATAAAAATTAAAAATAAAAATAACAAAACAAAATTAAAAAATAATTTAAAAAATGAAAAAATAAAATTAGATAGAAAAAATATATATATTATAAACCATTAAAAAGGTTTTTTTTAATTGAATAAAAATATTAAATAATAAATAAATATTAAACTATGACACAAACTAAAAAAATATTTTAAAAAATTAAATACAAAATTTAAAAAAATAAAAAAATTATAAAATACATATAAAAAAATTTAAAATATAAAATAAAATACAAAATTAGAAAAATAAAAATAAAATATGATGATGTGGATCACCCGATCCGACACCAAATGGCTTTAACCAGGGCATTTGGTGTGGTGGTGCCATACCAGTCGCCTTGCCTACAGCCATTGGGCGTCGGACGCGGAAATCAACACCAACACTTTTCTTTTCTTTTTTGTTTAACGTGTGTTTTTTTAAATGCTGTTTGTTTAAAATATTTATTTTAATTTTTTCTTTTATATATTTTTGTTATTAGTTTTGTAATTTATATTAATTCTTTTTAGATAACTATTTTTTATTTTAAAAATAAATGATTTTTATTTTTTTAAATGGTTTTTAATATGTTATTTACTTGTGTTTTCTTTAAGAAAATTATTTGATTTTTTAATTAATTATTTAATTTTTTAAGTATTTTTGATGATTTTTAATTATTTTAAAATTTTAATGGTTAATTTTTTATTTTTTATTATAGTTTTAATCTGGAAATTTTTTTTTCATTTATTATATAATTTTTAATTTTTTCTTTTATTCTTTTCTAAATTTATTAGGTTAGATTTTTTATTTTATTTTTTTGTCATATTGATTTTTTTTGTTATATGTTTGATTTGTATTTGATTTTATTCTATTTTTTATTATTTTTTTAAACTACTCTCTCTCCACATGCAATAACAATTAATATTATTTTATTTTATTTTCCTTTTCTTTTTTCATTTTTGTTTATTTATATATTTTTTATTTTTCTTTTGTTTTTCATTTTTGTTTATTTATATATTTCTTTATTTTTAGTTTTTTTGTCTTTTTTTAATTGCAAGGAATATTTCTTTATTTTTAGTTTTTTGTCTTTTTTTTAATTGCAAGGATTGTGTGGATGTTCGGTTAGTAACCCAACCCCGATATGTGTCAATTTGATAGTGGATTTTAATCAAGTCCGCCTTCACTTTGTCAATTTCACTGTTGATTTTTATGTTTTTATTTCAATGGATCAAGTCTGCCCCCACTGGGTGTCAATTTAATGATTGATTTTAAAAAATTTGTTGTAATTTGTCAAGTTGTTTTAGGCTAAGATTTTAAAAGAGTAACTTTTAGCATTAAAAAAACATGTATTAAAATAGTTTTACTACAATGACCTTTATATTTAGATATTAATTTCTAAGGTCTTGCTTTGTCATGAGACTTGATTTTATTTCCATGGAAAAAAATTCAAAATTTAAATTTATTTTTTTTAAGTCGTGATATTTTATATTTAACACTATGGTTGAAAAATATTAAAATTTTAAAGTTTTTTTGTAGTCTTAATATTTTTCTTTAATGCGATGGTTGAAAATTGTTAGAATTTTTAGGTTTTTGGAGTCATGATATTTTATATTTAACGTGACCTTAAAAACCTATTGGAATTTTTATGTTTTTCTGAGTCATCATATTTTTCTTAGTGTTATTGCTAAAAATTGTAAAAATTTTAACCCAACAAAAAGCATTGATGTAGCATCAACACTTTTCAATTTCGGGAATTTTTTCATGTTTAATGCACACAAATTTTAGCTTTTGATGGCATTGTTAAATTTAAAAAACAAAAATGAAATTTTAACCCAAAAAAGTCTTGCTGCGGCATTTAACTGCAACGATTTTCATTTTGGGGTGTTTTTTTCATGTTTATTGCACACCACTTTTAGTTTTTAATGTCTTTGATTTTTTTTTTGTTGTTTTAATTTTAACAAAATAAAAAGGGTGTAGTCTAACTTATAGACGAAATGTCCTTTTCCATGACATTTTTTTCTAATTAATTTTAAACAAAATTCGATAGATATTTTTTTAAACTTGAGTTTAAGTTATTTATTCTATAGAATTAGAGTGCTCCAGGGGTTTTTAAGGGCAATGAATGCATTTATGCATTCAAAAATACATTTTAAACAAACAAATAATCACATTCTTTCTTGAAATTATTTTGACGGATTCCGGTGAAAAAGTTTATTTCGTTTATAAGTTAGACTATGTCAAAAAATATTATTGATGCAACATCAACATTTTTCATTTTCAAGATGTTTTTTCATATATTTTGCGTAAAAATAAGAGTTTTTTGTAGATAGAATTCTAATTTTTAGGTTACATTTTTCATTAAATTAATAACTTTGTTATAACCATTAAGAGTAGAGTGGTTATCCTTTCACAATGGTGATGACCAAGATGTATTTTTTATATCTAACTATAGAGATTGGTTAAATGCTCATTCAAATTATGGGAAAAAATATTGTGCTTTATAAAGGGGCTTTCGATTTTATGTTGAGCTCCATACTAGCTACACATAATTACTTCAATAAATATCATGTACCAATAATGAAATTATTTATTAATTTTTCATATCATTTTTTTTTTGCATTCGAGCCAATAGTTTCGCTTCTGTATTTTTGTAAAAGGTGTATCTATTTTTTACTTATTCCCATGGAATTCATGATCGTGATTATCTTTATTATAATTGTTATTATGTTTTGAAATTCCAGACAAATATTACACTTTTCCAATTCAAAGTTAATATAAAAATCTATATTTTTAAGATTTTGGCTGTTGTGATTCATTGTAAAGTTATATAGAATTTTTTCGGTAATAATCACATTCAAATGAACATTGTCAATGTTGTAAAGCTATAAAAAGGGTCTCTTTCACCTCTAATTACCTCACATTAATATGTCAACCCGAGAGCGTTTTGTCATTACAAAGAGTGACTCAATCCGAGGCTCATTTGTCAGAGTAATGCTAGTAGTACGGTGCTTAAGAAATACAAGAGTAAACGGATGCTTAACTGAAATCAAATTACTTTAAAGAAATAAATCACACACTCAGAAAACTCAATAACTTATCAGTCAAGGGTTCGGCAATGATAACCCATCCCTTCGGAAACTGATGGAAACGGAACTAGAGCATAGATCACGAGCCTGGGAGCTAGACAGTGACTGCTACTGCTCACTACAGCCTTAGATCATCTCTCACAACAAACCAACAACTGCAAGTAAATGGAACAGCAAAGCGAATAAAGGATTAAACAGTAATTCTGAAATGGAACAACAACTCTAGAATGGAACAGCAATTGAATAACTAAGTCCCGCGGGTTATAACCAAACTCAATCTATACACTCTTTGCAATCAAAGATCATTCTGTCACTCTAAAGGCGATTCACACAGATCACACTAATGGAACAACAAAAGCAATGACTGAATTATAGAACAGTACTGATAAATTAGGAACGCACACCACACGAATGTTTTAGTATAACAGCTCTGTAATATAACAGTAAGAATGTGCGATTAACTCTTGAAAGGATAAATAACTTGATACAGAGTCAACATACAATTCTATCTGTAGAAATTTCAATGATTCAAACTTGAACAGGGCATATCATATGAACTTGTAAAGCATATCAAATGATCAAATAACAATAATACACAAACCACACAGAAATGAAGTTGTAATGGTACAGAAGCAAGTGTCCTTCGGGGCCGGGCCCTTAGCCTCCAAGGATACACCGCTTTAAGTTAATGCAGACGCGAAGATGGAATAATCACCAAGCCTTTATTAACGCATCGATCAAAAATACATCAAACCAGTCTTCAACAAAACTTAATAACCAAAGCTGATGTCTTACAGAAGATTACATAAAACGTATCCTATCTCTCTCTTATCTATCCCTAAACTAACAGTGCTGTCTCTTTTTATAAAGACGACGGCGGAGATGTCCAAGCAACTAGATAAATAAAGCAGCGATCCCTCAGGATCTTCGATCCTGAGGGATTCGCCAAACTGTTAACTCTTCATCCTGTCTTTTCTGTTGTGCTGAGCTGGTGTCCTCTCCTTCTTTCCCGAGCCGATTTACTTTGATCTGTTTCCCTATGTTTGCGTTCGGTTCTCGTCCAGAGAGACAGCAGTTATCTCCACTTTGTCCTTTCCTTTGGAGCGGCAACTCTTCGTTTTCTCCTTTTCCTGTATAGAAAATAACCATTATCAGTGGCTAGGTTATGCACATCAATTCTCACATGTTTTGTTATATTTCCTTATTACTTTCCAAATTCATGATTCAAAAGGTTCACAAATTCTATTAAAAAGCCATTGAAATATTCATCAAAAACATACCTTTTTAGTACTCCACGAATAGCATTTCGAACCAACCAGTGTGGTTCATCATCAGTACTAGGTGAGAGATCAGATCCAGACGTTGAGTTTAAATAGATGTAGAAATGGCTAAACTAGTCGTTAGGATAACAGCTAGTTTGACTTTGAAAATTCAAATAGATTAATAACAACTAGTTTTATTTAATTAATTTAATTATTTAATAAAATATATATATATAGATCTTCTTATTTTATTTTATTTAGTTAATTAATTAATATTAATATTATTATTATTATTATTATTATTATTTATTTCTTTATTATTTGATTCTTTATTACTTATTTAGTTATATTATATTTCCTTTCTAAATAATTAAAAAAATAAAAAACGGAAACCACTAGACCATTAAGAATATAGGGAAGGGATCAACACCTTCTTATATTCCGGCCGTCATCTCTATTGAGATTTACGAGGTCTTTTTCAATTTCTATGGCCTCTTTTAACTTACAATGATGGAAATGGTCAATCCTAGCTATGACCTTAGCCTCTTCGATGCGAGATATGATGGTTAGTCTTTTCCACGTGCTCGGCTAAGGGTGGAGTGTTAGGATCTTCCATGTTTAATGTCAGCAGCATGTTCACAGATCCTTTGGTTTATAGACCGACCAATTTCACCAATGTAAGGTGTCCCATAAGAAAAAGGAATAATGTAGACACCTTTCCCATCCGTAGGGTTTACTGGATCTTTAACCGAATTAAGAGAGTTGTGAATCGTGCTAAGGGGCTTGATGGCCAATCCTAGCTATGACCTTAGCCTCTTTGATGCAGATATTATGATTAGTCTTTTCCACATGCTCAACTAGGGTGGAGGTGTGGGATCTTCCATGCTTAATGTCAGCAACATGTTCATAGGTCCTTTGGTTTATAGACCGACTAGTTCCACCAATGTAAGGTGTCCCACAAGAATAAGGAATAGTAAGTCGCAAGGCCTTAAGGATTTTCTTAAAGCAGAAAGAGGTCCTTCAGTTAAAAATAAAAATATAAATGAACCTAATCAATGGTCCTGCAGTGTAAGGCTTCCTTTCATTCAGGGAACCACTGATAGGATTGCTAGGATCCTTAAGAAGCATAAGTTTTCTTCTTCCTTCAAGCACCTTAGCACGATTCGCAACTCTCTTAAATCGGTTAAAGATCCGGTAAACCCTAGGGATAGGAAAGGTGTCTACATTATTCCTTCTTCTTGTGGGACACCTTACATTGGTGAAATTGGTAGGTCTATAAACCAAAGGATCTGTGAACATGCTGCTGACATTAAACATGGAAGGTCTGGCACTTCCACCCTGGCTGAGCACGTGGAAAAGACTAACCATCATATATGCATTGAAGAGGCTAAGTTCATAGCTAGGATTGACCATTTCCATCATTGTAAGTTAAGAGAGGCCATAGAAATTGAAAAAATACTCGGAATCTAAATAGAGATGACGACTGGAATATAAGCAGGTTTGGATCCCTGCTCTATATTCTTAATGGTCTGGTAGTTTTTCTTTCTTTCTTTCTTTTTTTTTTTCTTTTTTTTTTAAGAAAGGAAATTAATATAAATAAATAAATATAATATAATAAAATAATTAATAAATAATTAAATAACAATAAAAATAATTATAATAACAATAACAATAACAATAATAATAATAATAATTAATTAACTAAAATAAAATAAAAAGATCCATATTTTATTAAATAATTCACTAATTAAATAAAACTAGCCATTATTAATCTATTTTAATTTTTAAAGTCAAACTAGTCGTTACCCTAATGGCTAGTTTAGCCATTTCTGCATCTATTTAAACTCAACATCCAAATCTGATCTCTCACCTAGTCCTGATGATGAACCACACTGGTTAGTTCAAAACGCGTCGACAATGTTCATTTGAATGTGATTATTACAGAAAGAATTCTATATAATAAAAATCCATGTCGTTATGTTTGCACAAACTTATTTGTAATAAAAAATGGATAAAAAAATAAGTAGTAATGTGCAATGGAATTTTGTCATGGTGATGCATTGCTAGTTTGTGGATTTTATAAGTTATTTAAGACATAAATAAGTTATTTTTAATTGAATTAAAAATAAGGGTTACATGATTATAGACTTTACAAATATTATGTCACTGTTTCGAGCATTTTTTAAAAATCAATGCTTATAATGCAATTTCATAAACTGCCATAACTCCTCACATAATTATTTAAATGGTGTTAGATCAATGTAAGAGCATCTTCCTTAAAGGAAAAAGGTTGGTGGTTCGATTCCATTGTGTGCTAACATGAATAATTCAATGATATTGTAGTTTATTTTTAATTAAATAATTTTTATATCAATATTCCAATGGTGAGATTATTTTCTTGATTCATTGTTTTATATTGTCTTTAAAGAGACAAGAGTGATATTTTATTTTCTTTAACTATATTTTTTTATTGTCTCTAGAGAGACAATAGCTAAGATTAAAGACATATTATCTCCGGAGAAACAAAAATGAAATTGTTTCCTAATGGATAATAATGCTTGTGTTATATAGTGTCTTTATAGATACAATATTTTTAAACAATAATTTGAGGCACTTTCTTAAAGACGATATTTAAAACAACACACAATTTTTTTTATCTCGAGTTAAAATATTGTGTACAAACATTTGTCTCAAATATTATCTTAAAACCCTCTTTGTGTTGTAACACAATATTCTTATTCTTAAAAAGATTTATAACCACCTATCACATGACTAGAAACTCGAATGCTCTGATTTTGCTTGATCGAACCTCCATACGAAAAAAGTATACAACTTGATAAATGTTTACATTTAAGATTTCATATAGACATTTTTTTCCAAGGTGTATGTAGAAATTATAAAAACAATATGTATACTAATGGATTCATTCCGATCATCTGATATGCTAAAGCAAGATATTGAATCCTTATAGAAATTAATTACGGAAAATAAACACGATCGCCAATCACAACAAGTAAAGAAAGAAGAAAATCAATCCATAACACATATATTTTCCTAGGGAAAACTTGCTACTCCAAACCCCTCTATCTTCTATTGTATATTCACCAAGGAATCATGAAGCAATTACAATGTACTCTTCTCACAAGAGTCTCCTGCACTCTCACAATTGTCTCACACTGATCTAGACAAAATCGACCAACACTTATCCAATTTGCAGCCTCTGCTCAGCTTGCCTCGCTTATGCAATTCATGTGGAATGCAATCCCTATTCTTTAGGAAATTCATCCTTCCAAAACTGCACAATGATCATGAGAAATCCTATAGAATTTTTACTGCATGCAGGCGGCCTTCTAATAATACAACTAATAGTTAACATCCCTTTAACCTCTATCTCAACTGGGTCTCCACTAGAACTAACATGCATGCAACTATTAATAGTAAATCATCAATTACATGACAGATCACTGCATTTGAAATAAATTTGATTTAATTCACTTGACCTCTCACTAGTGCAACAATCAGTTACAACTAGTTAAATTGATTTTAACTCAATTAATTGAGTTAATTGATTTATCATGCATTAAACTAATGCACTAACTGCAAATTGGACTCAATAAATAATAATATCACTTCGCATGCCTCACAAACAACCCTCAACTCGAAATTCGTGAGCTAACTGAGTTTATCACACTCAGTTAACTATTACAAGTGATTATGAGATAAGATTACATTTTATTGTCCAATTTAATTAATGGAAAATTAAATTAGGCACATATTTCTTGTTGACTTTTCAACACTCCCTCTCAACAAGAAAGGGATTATCAGCTACCTCGATCCTGCCTCTATGGTATTTGAATTTTTTCCTGGCGAGCGCCTTCGTCAGAATATCTGCATCCTGATCTTTTGTGGGAATGTATTGAAGTAACATAATGTGCCTCTGAAAACAATCTATGAGATGGTGGTACCAGATGTCTATATTCTTAGACCTATCATGGAATACCGGATTAACCGAGAGTTTAATGCAACTCTGGTTATCACAATGTATCACTGTCGGATCCATCTGATGACCAAAAAGACCAAGCATAATCTTCCTCATCCAGATGGCCTCACATGTAGCCTGACTAGCTACCATGTACTCTGCCTCGGCTGAACTGAGTGCCACATATCTCTGCTTCCTGTTGTACCAAGAAAATGATGTCGATCCTATCCTAAAGATCCCTCCTAATGTGCTCTTTCTGTCTGATGAACTGCCTGCCCAATCTGTATCAGTGAAGCCTTGAAGCTTCACTCCCTCTGTCTGTCTGTACTATAATCCATACTCTGTAGTGCCCCTGAGATATCACAAGACATGCTTCCTTGCCTTCCAAAAGAGCTTGGTCGACTTAACCATAGCTTTAATCAACTGGTTAACTACGTAGTAAATGTCTGGTCTAGTGTTCACCAAGTACATCAGTGAACCCACAAGCTGCCTGTAAATAGTAGCGTCCACTACCTCACCTGAAGTAGCATCCTCCTTCCTCCAGTTTCCTGAAAGAGGAGTCTCCATGGGTTTACATCTCTCCATGTGAAACTTATAATCTCTTTGGCATACTTGCCTTGAGAAACAAATAGCTCACCATCCCGCTGCCATATTTCCAAACCAAGGAAATAGTGAAGGAGTCCCATGTCCTTCATCACAAACTTTCTTGCAAGTTCCTCATTGCAAGAAGTTATGAGCTGCTCATCACCTCTCAAAATTAGATCATCAACATAAAGTATGATAATCAAGAGCTTTCCATCAACCAAAATCTGGTACAGGTTCGCATCCGCTTCACTCTTCGTGAAGCCCAACCCAATGAAATAGCTTTCAATCCTAGTGTACCAAGCACAAGGTGCTTGATTCAGCACATATAGTTCTCTCTTGAGTCTACACACATGCGACTCACTGTCAAAGGTCTCAAAACCTTCTGGTTGCTCTATGTACAGTTTTTCCTCCATAACTCCATTGAGAAATGCAATATTCACATCCGTCCGATGTATCTGCCACCCCATTTGCACTGAGAGTGCAAGGATAGATCTAATCGGTGAGTATCCCGCAACCGGTGCGAAAGTATCCTCATAGTCAATCCCTTCAACTTGTGATAATCCCCGGGCTAAAAATCTAGCCTTGTACTTCTCCACACTCCCATATGCTACTTGCTTCACCTTATAGATCCAACTACTGATTTTCCGACCGGTCTTGGGACAACTTCCCATGCACTGTTCTTGACGATGGAGTCATACTGCTCAACCATGGCATCAACCCAAATTGGTTTCTGCACTACTTCCTCAAAGGAGGATGGTTTCATCACAATACACTTGCTCATAAGAGCCATGTATCCAGTAAACTTGTTTGGAGACTGTCTCTATCTGCGCAGTGATGTAGGTGCTCCTACATGTTCTGCCACATCAAGTCTCAATCTATCAAATTTCGTGGTGCTCCTTCTACCATGTCTGGAGGATGACTTTGCATGAGTGTTTTCTTCCACTCCATGATCCTCCACATGTGGTTTCTCCACATCTTAAGGTTCATCCTTTGGAACCAAGAGTTCCTCATCTGCATGCAAATCAAGCTCCCTCTCAAGGGACAATCGCATGGATTTCTCCTCATCAAATTTTATATCCCATCTCACAAGAGCCATCCTGTTGTTTGGAAAATACACCCAATAGTTGTGGGGAGGTATCAGTGTACCCCACAAATATCTCAATCTCAACTCTTGGTTCGAGCTTCTTCCTGGTGTCTTTGGTCACATGCACATAAACAGATGAGCCAAAAAAATTAAAATATGAAACATCATGTTTCTTACTAGAAAAAGCCTCCTTTGGTGTACTCATGCCAAGTATACGATCAGGACTACATTTCGCACAAATACCGCCGTGTTGTATGCCTATGCCCATAGAAAATGCATTCGTAGGCCTCGATCATGCAACATCGTCAGCCTCACCCACAATTATTCTATTATTTCTTTGCGGACCCTCCCCCATTATGTTGTACAGAGTTTAATCAACTATCTCCTCACTCTTCTTTACAAAAGTTCTTGAATCTACTGGAGATGTACCACCACTCATTTTCGCTCTTAAGAACCTTCACATGTTTCCTTAATTTTTCCACCAAAGTGATCTGAACTTCTTGCAAAATTTTGAGAACGTCCGATCTTTCTTCCTATGTTGAAGTAGATTCAACACTTTCAAGAAAATCATCAACAAAAATTCATAATAATGGTGATTTACTTTCAAAACCGTAGAGAATGGTCCATAAATCGTCTCTATGAACTCTCTTCAGATTTTTGCCGCCTGGCTCCTTCTCATGAAAATTGGCCTTGCATACTTCCCCATGGTACATCCCTTGCATGTGTCTATCTGCGCAAGAGTACCCTTTGGAAGCCCCGTAGAAATATGTTGCATGACATTCAAGGCTCCGTGGTGTAGATGGCCCAATCTCTTGTGCCATAACTCACCCTCATCTCGACTCACCACTTTGTCTACCTTACCCATCAATGTTGCGCAGCCATCTACATCAAGTTTATAGAGTTTCTTCACACAAATCCCAATATTCTTGTTTCCTCGTGTCTTCTTGTGATGAAGGAATTAGTTCCCTTCACTGAAAAACCACATCATAACCTCTATCCTCAAACATAGCAACTCAAACTAAGTTATTTTTCAAGCCTAGTATATGCATTACATATTTTAATAATAAGGTTTTACCCGCCCGTCTCTCGAAGGGTAAGTGTACCAATCTCGGTAGCATTATACCTCCCATCATCACCCAATTCGATAGGCATCTGGAGATCCTTCTCCTCCAAGCTACTGAAAAGTTCTTTGTCTCCCATCATGTGGAAATATGCACCACTATCCAAGTACCACACTGATCCCATTGCACTAGACACCATGCATGCGATGAGCGAGAAGTCCAACTCAAATTGCGAGGCCAAAGCCTCACCAGCTGCATATCCTGAAGCCTTTGTTTTCTTCTTCTCTTGTGGACAATTAGTGGCATAATGTCCATGCTCGTGACAGTGAAAACATTTCAATCTGGACAGGTCACGTTTATTTCCTTTTTTTCCAGTCTCATATTTGGAATATGATTTATTTCCCTTCCCTTTCTTTGCCTTACCAGCCAAGGTGCAATTTTCCTCATCATCTATCTTAGATGAGGATCCATCACTGGCATTCTTTCTGAATTCTTATTATACCAAATCCAACCAAAGTAGCTCCCAATCTGGCAGCTTCTCCCTCCCATTGACAGAGTCATGATAACTATGCCAACTCTTGGGAAGGCTTAGAAGAGTTACTCTCACCAAGTCATCATCTGCTACAGTAATTCTGACACTCCTAAGCTCATCTAGACATTGGACAAACTTGGTTAAATATTTCGAAATAGTGTCCCCTTTCTCCATTTTGATTTTCCCGAGCTTTTCCTTCAGTGCCAATTTTCCATGGTCACTTCTACTCTGAAACAGATCTGTCAAAGCCTTCCACATTGCATATGGAGTCACTTTTCCATGGACACTTGAGACAATGTGGTCTCGTACTCCCTCCAATAAGATCATCCTCGCCTTTTCAACCTTCTTTTGCCAAGCATCAAGAAGAGTGGCATATGTTGCGACGGGTTTGGGAATGTCATTATCAATGAATTCTTTCAACCCGTTGTCCTCCAGAACTTCCTCCATCTTGTCTTTCCACGCAATATAATTAGAACTTCCCTCGAGTGCATATTCCAATCTCAAGCCATTGAAATCCATTTTGATCTTGGTATGCCTATCGCACGAAAGAATATTTTTGCAAATTCGAATGTTATTCAACACAAACTCAATTTCTTCTCCACTATAGTGATTTCATGCGCTCTGATACCATGTATAAATTATAAAAACAATATGTATACCAACGGATTCAATCTGATCATGCGATATGCTGAAGCAAGATACTGCATTCTTCTACAAATTAATTACAGAAAATACACATGATCGCCAATCACAACAAGTAAAGAAAGAAGCAAATCAATCCACAACACAGATATTTTCCCGAGGAAAGCTTGCTGCTCAAAACCCCTCTGTCTTCTATTATACATTCACCAAGGAATCATGAAACAATTACAATGCACTCTTCTCACAAGAGTCTCCTGCACTCTCACAAACTCTCACACTGATCCGGACAAAATCGACCAACAATTAGCCAATTTCCAGCCTCTGCTTAGCCTGCGTGCCTTGTGCAATTCATGTGGAATGCAATCCATATTCTTTAGGAAATTCATCCTTCCAAACTACGCAATGTTCATGGGCAATCTTATAGATGTTTTTCTGCATGCATGTAGCCTACTAATATACAACCGATAGTTAACATCCCTTTAACCTCTGTCTCAATTGGGTCTCCACTGGAACTGACATGCATGCAGCTATTAATAAACAATCAGTTACATGACATATCACTACATGTGAATTAAATTTGATTTAATTCACTTTACCTCTCACTAGTGCAACAATAAGTTACAACTAGTTAAATTGATTTCAACTCAATTAATTAATTTAACTGATTTCTTATGCATTAAACTAATGCGCTAACTGCAACTTGGACTCAATAACTAATAGAATCACTTTGCATGCCTCACCAACCACCCTCAACTCAAAATTCATGAGCTAACTAAGTTTATCACACTTAGTTAACTATTACAAATAAATATGAGATAAGATTACATTTTATTGTCCAATTTAATTAAGGGAAAATTAAATTAGACACATTTCTTGTGGACTTTTCAACAGTAGAAGACCATTGAAATATTTAAATTGACCATTTAGGAAACACAAAAAGTCCAAAATCTCTCCCATGAAAAAAATTATTTTGACTGTCAGTTATCCCAAGCCTGAGTGATGGATATTAAACAGAATCCAACTCACAGGGATTGGAATATTATTAAACTGAAGCCAACTCACAAGGATTGGAATATTATTAAACTGAAGCCAACCACAATGATTGGAATATTTGAATATCATACCATCTTTGCATCATTAAAATATAAAATAAGTGCTACATAGTAGCTAGTACCTCTCGTTTAGCTTAGTTTGTTCCAATTCGATAGATAAATGATAGATTAGAATTGAATTATGACATAATTTTAGAAATCATATAATATACAAGGGATAATAAGTATAAGTGAATACTTATAAAGCAAATAGCTATGTTATCCTTAGTATAATCCATTATACATTATGTATTAAAAATAATTTATTGATAAATACTTTTATTGGGAAGAATTGGTGTTTATACTAGCTATAAACACTTAATTAATAATCATGATTAACAAATCTAGTTAATTAAACTATGTATAAATTCATGATCATTACTAATCAAATAGTGATTAGCAAATTTGATTAATTAAATTAAATTAATTCATAAAAAATAATAAAAGATTTCAATAAATTGCTTTTGTTGTTATTGGACAAAATTTATAACTATCAACTAATTATCAATCTAATTATATTATAAATCTGTGTTAGGATAATGTTATTAATTTTATTTTAAATCCAAATAAATGTAGATTATTCACTTACTTTACTTACATCTAATTAATTTTATTTTATTATAAATTTTGTCTTTTTATTATAAATTATAATTATAATAACTAAATAATAATAATAATAAATGGCACAAAATATAAATAAAAATCCCCAAAATAAAATAAAAACCATAATGTATCAATTCTATTAATGGCTCATGCAATGTGAAATCCCAGATTCAACATTAATACAATACTTTGCAGGCATGCAACGACATATCTTCTTGGAAGTAGCTATAAATAACGAGTTTATAACGAGTTTACATTTAAGATTTCATATAGACAATTTTTTCCATTAAATTTACCATTTTGGAAACAAGAAAAGGTCCAAAATCTCTCCCATTGAAAAAAAAAATTTATTGTCGGTTATCCCAAGCTTAAGCGATGGATATTAAACTGAATCAAACTCACAAGGATTGGAATATCATTAAACCGAAGCCAACTCACAAGGATTGAAATATTTGATGCGTACATGTACTGAATATCATACCATTTTCGCGTCATTAAAATATAAAACAAGTGCTACATAATACTTATACCTAATTAATTTTATTTTATTATAAATTTTAATTTTTTATTATAAATTATAATTATAATAATTAAATAACAATGAAAAAAAATTATACAAGATATAAATAAATATCTTCAAAATAAAATAAAAATCATAATCAAATTATATTAATCACTCATGCAATGTGAAAGCCTTAGTTTAAAAAACTCACAGAATAACCTAGAAATTTCGGTAAGATTCTGAAATTTTTTGGCATAGATTTATCAGAATCTTGTTTACAGTTGTTAAACTTCAGTATTTTGGATGCCCTAAGGGTTTTTTATAGTGCTGAATTCATTTCTACTATCAAAAATGCAATTCAAACACTCCAACTACCTGATTTTTTGAATTTTTTTACCGGATTCCGGCGAAAAAATGGCTATCATGTTGGGTTGATAGACAACTCCAATGTGAAATCCCAGGATCGAGGAATCCAACATTAATACAATACTTTGCAGTCATACAACCACTTATCTTCTTGGAAGAAGCTATAAATAACGAGTTTGGCTCATGTACCATCAACTCCAACAGTAATACAATACTTTGTATGCATGCAACTACTTATCTTCTTAGAAGTAGTTATAAATAACAGGTTTGGTTCATGGGTGAGCCTTATTTTCTGGGTATCCCCTATTAAAAGCAGTATGACATATACTGCCCATCGTTAGATTTAAACTCATTTAAATTTAATAGTGAGTCATATATGCCACACCTCATTAAATGACAGATGGTTTATGTACCATCAACTCCAACATTAATATAATACTTTGTACGGATGAAAGGACTTTGGCTCGTTTAATGCAGCGGAGAAAATGCCAGAAAAAACCAAAGTGGGGTCGTCCTTTTCAGTTGCATTGCTGCCAGCTCACTTGCCCAAGGTAGTTCAATACACTACATGTTTAGTTGGATGTGGGTTTGAATTCGACAAAAAACTACTGTCCAAATTATTCAGTTGTGTCAATAGACAACTCCAAACCAAAGTGAGGGTCGTGTTTTTCAGTTGCATTGCTACCAACTCACTTACCCAAAGTACTTCAATACACTACATGTTTAGTTAATGTAAGCCTCAATTAACATAGTAAAAAAATTCCTAAAACTAAAAAGCCTCTATACATTAATGGTGATTTGCATTATTGATAAATAAAATTACAATTCCTAGTGAATAACTATGGACAATAAAAAGTTAAAACTATTGAATAATAAAATAAATAAACTATCAAAATTTAACTATAATAAAATGATAAAAAAATTCTATTCATAAACAAATTACTGTCTAATCACGAGCAAACTTGATGGGCAGCGGGTATAATAAGAATTATGTCATAAAACGCACTAAAATTTATTTGAGCTTTATTTAAGCCAAGTTAATTTTAGATTTTCTCATATTTTGAAAATTTAAAAGATATTAAGCCCAAGTTAATTTTAGATTTTCTCATATTTTGAAAATTTAAAAGATATTAAAATGGTCCAATTGTTAATTTTCACGCAGACTATTTTATTTCTCAAATATTCTAAAACAAGTAGTTTTTAGTGCGATTTTTGAAGGCTTTAATCGTGACTTTTTACAGTGTAATTTCTCTAAATTCCGGAAGGAATTTATTGAAAAAAGAAATTTTATTGCTAACTTTGCACAATTCAAGTGTCTTAGAGGTTTTTGAGAATGTCGAATCTATATATAAAATCAAAAAACCAATTTGAATAACAAAAACCAAGATTTTACCTCAAAAATTTTCAGCGGATTCAAACACCTGAAACTTCAAAAAATCGCACTAAAGACAACTCCACAAACTACCATCGACATAAACATAACCTTAACATCTCACATTACAAGGATGGGGGAGGAATGAAAATCATTTACGAGAACAGGCACTCGTGTGAACAGGTGCCTGTGTTGTAACCGTAAGGAATAAATTGTACGTAGCACGCAATAAGTACTATTGGTGGCAACTGGCAATCTCTGCTTCTGTCGACACACGTCTGGTCAACCACAAAAAAAATTACGAATTGAAATGCTACAAATTCTGATTGCATATGTTGTTTGGCGAGCCTTATTTCGCTGGCTATCGCCATGTAATGCAATGTGTAGATATCCTCGTCATCGGTTAGATTTAAAGTTCATCGATATTACTTAAATTAAGACACCGACCTGATGTTTACATGAGAATCAAACTGCAAACCAAATTAATACAAGCATTTAAATTATAATTTAAATAATAAAGATCTAAACCGGGCAAAGCTTATTTCTTTCCTACTTATCTCACAGATTGGTTCTTAATGCAATTTGATCTACCCAGTGGCGCATCAACACACATGTAAATCCATAAGGCACTAGACTAAAAAGATATAACTGACTGAATAGTTATTGGTGAGGACCATTTCATTCATTTATAGAGAACAATACTAATTTATAATATATATCTGCATCCATCAAAATGGGACAGATTGCTCTCACCTAAGTTTTAAAAGAAATTATTGTAAAAATAGGGGCACATATGTCTTAAAGGAAACTATTATAAAAATAAGGGCAAAGAATCATATTATTCCTTTGAAATTATCATTTTTTATCGACATATGACAAATTTTATCAATTAATTTGAATTTTTAAAAGTAATTGAACTAATTTCTCCATTGTCCACTTCACTTTTGGAATTTGTTGAAGGAAAAGGTTGTAATGTCGTGTGAAAATGCACTCAATTAATTTAATTACTAACTTGATCTTGATTGATTCTTCA
The DNA here is from genome assembly GCA_034641835.2 of Pinus albicaulis. NCBI lineage: Eukaryota > Viridiplantae > Streptophyta > Pinopsida > Pinales > Pinaceae > Pinus > Pinus albicaulis. The sequence goes on along the minus strand of JAXQQM020070182.1, from coordinate 74,011 downwards.
CCCATATAAAATGCAACACACGTATAAATGGAAACTTTGTGATTGTCTAGCCACATGTGATAGAATATTTTGGCCATTCAACCAATATATCAATAGATTCCTTACATTGAAAATAAATTATAAAATCAACAATAAAATCAATTACAAAATAATGTATAGGTCCTTTCATATGTGGACGAGTGGTCCATTGACACATGAACTATTTCTGTCTCATTTTCTCTGAAATATTTATTATGTTGCTTAACTATACACCATTTGAAGTACTCATCATTCATTTGGTCTGACAATGAGACCAAGGTAGTAACTGCAGTGTATGCAAAAAAGCTGCAAAAAATAGAAGTTTTAAGAATCGTTATAAATCAATAACTTCAAAGCGAACTGAGACATTGGAAGGGATAGAGGATGGGTGATAGTTATTAAAAGCCAATTACCATCGATAGTAGGGTATATGAGAAGACTATAGGCAAAGACCTCAAACGTAAGCATGGCAACATGGGATTGAGATTGTGTAGATGAATGACAATATGATGTGGGGTTAATGAAATCATGAATGATGCCATCTGTTAATGCATTTTTCGGTACCAAACATTAAATATTCTATCTAGCTAGATGGAAAATGTTAAGTCTCGTACAATAAACCATGTTGAGCCATTTACTGGATTGCAATACACAAATATATAAATTTATCCAAAATGTCACAGTGAGCTTCGTCATCTTGATGTGCCACCTTCGTTCTTCTTTTAATAATCACAATTTTTCATAAGAATAATATGGTTGGAAAATTGATAGCCCAAGTTGGTGTTGTTACACCATAAATAGGGTGGTGGAGCACATTGAATACCTAATGACCCGTTCAACAAATTCATGCATGCTCTCTACTCTCAGTCCTCCTTGATTATCCTCAAACACTCTTTCCCTACAAGTTGCATCCTTTTTTCCATTTTCATTTGAATTATAAGTTTGCAACCCATCATTCATAGAGGGTGAAACCCATCACCCATAGAGGGAAAGTTATCATCCAGAGTTTGATGCTAGACTATCGTTAGCCTTTAATTAACAACAGAAGCAAAGGTAGGGACATTTGATATGGTTTTCAAATTTGTTGTTTGAGATTGAGATGGAAACCTAGTAGTAGAGGAGGCAAGAGCAATACATGTTTCAATATCATCACCAGTAGCATTCATGTAGTTTCTATCCATTCATATACAAGAGGTGTTGAGGCGAGAGGTTGGGCATAATCCAGTGAGCTAATTGGTCCTTGTAGATTCGGTCCCTTTTCTATGTCTTCTCACTACTCCATAATGCAAGTCTTTAGTCTAAAGGTATTCTTTGTTATCCTCCTATCAAGAAAGTTTTGTTTGCCTCAATTTTTCAATATCAGGTTTAGTTTGGGCTGCAAATGCCGCTATGACGAATATTTTGATTTCATTCACATGTTGGAAATTCCATTGGGAAAATATATTTATATTTTCAATGATTTAAGTCCAAATACTTTTGAAGATCATCGAATGAATAGAAGAAACATATGTTTACATTTTTTTAATAGAATTTGAGAAAAATGTTTTCTTATTCATTAAGTTCTATTGAGATTTTATAGTGTTTTAATGTAGCCACTCTTTAAATTTTTAATATTTTAAAGATTTAGAAGGAAATTATTTCATTTTGACATTTTTTTTATGAAGATTTTATTTAATATACATATATTAATAGAAGTGCAAATTTTTTTATAGCCTTCCATCATTGAAGGCTTAGGTGAATATTTGTCCTTCCAAATGAAATTAAGACAAGTCCTTCAAATTTGAACATTGGTTTGGTGTATTAATTTGGTTTTTCAAATACAACAACTTAACATAAATTTCATATTAAAAAAAAAATTATATTAAAAAAACAATAAGAAGTTATACCATAGTAAATTGTATGTATTCCATATTATGTATGGTAGAGAATATTAAAGTATCATAAAGAATGGTAAGTTTCCAGTTCATACCAGTACAGATCCATCTTAACCACAGATATAGAAAGAGTCGAGTGAGATCGAATCCCTTGAGATGCAAATGCCTTTTAGAGTGGAAAATTTGAATAACAAGTTTGCACATGATAGAAGAAGAAAGACAATAGTCATGGGTCACAAAGTGATATTAAAGTGGCATAAAAGAATTTGATAGGCAGTAGCCAACGTAAAAGGTATATAAGGTTAAAGAAAAGGATTGAAAGTTATACTTTTTTAATTAAAATCGCCATTGTCAATGTGTGTGTAAGGGATTCTTTTGGGAATATCAAGTTGTCTTATAGAGAATGGGATTTTCATTTTACGCTGGGGAGATATTTTAACTAATTTGATCATATTATAAAAATGAATATGTTAATACAAATAAAAAAGAGTGAAAGAGGATTATTAGAAAAAGAGAGCAAGTTTTATATTTAGTTGGAGATAAGGGTTTTTTAAGTTTATTTTTTATTTTAAAAAAAAGGTGCATGGTATGAAAAGGTGGTTTTTTTTTTAAAATAAAAGTTTCTTTTGGTGAATCCGATGAAGGTTGTTCCTTATGGGGGGACATATTAAAGTTTATATTTTTTTTGGGGTCGATCAAGAAGAAGAGGCAAATATCAGTGTATTTTTAGAGAGGTTCAAGTCGTATCTAAGGAACTAAGAGGTCTAGCAGAATACAAAGAAGAGATCAAATTTGATTGGTGTAGCATGGATCAACTACAAAAGATTGTAAGAAATATTGCAAAGAGAGAATTTGAAGCCTCTATGCATAATGTAAAGCAAGAGAATATAGATCCCCAAGAACTCCATTGTAACGTGGATGATGAAGATTATGGCGAATCCCACTGTGACGAGACATATATGGATGCTGACTACAAGGTGAGATGTGAATTGGTGAATTGAGAAGCAACTGATGAATTTCATGAAGATGAATTTATTAATGAGCACATGCATGCTCAAATATCCCAACATAGAGTGGATGACAATTGTATTGATGTTAATTTTGAAGAAGCTCACTTAATAATAAAGAGTGGTTGAAAATGATGAAGCAGAAACATATGATTAATGAATTATTGTTTGGTAAGGGAAGCCCACTTGCATGTGAAAAACAAGTGGATGATAGTTCTACAACAACAGTGAGAAGATATTTTCTTAAGAAAGTTGTCCAACAAGAGTAGAAACAAAATGATTACTGTAATGATGTTTTAAATTTTTTAATTAGTTTTTTGAGTATGCATATTTTCAAGACAACAGCATGCTTCTAGATGTAGTTAAAATTGAAAATGAAGAAGAAGAAGAAATGGAGATCCTCGCAGAAATTGAAGGTGGAAAGGTTCAACATATTTTCAACAATGGAGCCCATATTTTCATATTCCAGACTACTCCAAGCCCATTCAATTTCAAAGCATTGGATTTTCATTATAGCTCACCTTCAATTGTTCTATATTATGCTCCTCTTCCACAGTAGCAACAACAGATTATGAAATTCCAACACTGTGATCGAGTTGGCCATATGAAAGATCATTTTTTTTATCTTCACTCGTGCAAGCACTATGGTCAGCACACTCATTCTTCACACAGATGCTTCAGAAACAAGCTTCCTACAAGAAAAAAGATTCATCTTGGATGGATCACTTCCTTGCAATGGAAAACAACATCCAAGGAGATATTTCATTCATATGACATAATTTCTTCTAGAATATTAAAAGGTCTTGCAGTTGCGTTTTCATCATCGTCTCAACTTCTACCTGACAGGGGGGAAACGATGGTCATCTACAAGCTTCAAATCCACATCAAGTGATCCTGAGCCACAACATGTCATTCCAGATTTAGAGTTGTAGCCAGAGACACAAAAGTTCAAGAGAGCCTAAGCCACAACCTGGCATTCCAGATTCAGAGTTGTAGCCAGAGACACAAAAGTTCAAGTGAGCCTGAGTCACAACCTGTCATTCCAGATTCAAATTTGTAGCCAAAGATACAGATGCCTATGAGCATTCCTTTGGTTTGTGGTCAGCCTTAAACCATCTATGTGAGGTTAAGTTTCATCCTCTTCAAAGAATTTGGGACACTTCCTCTAGTAGAAGACTTAGCTTCTTGCCAGTTTTGGTGGAGTTTCATGAAATGCATCAAGCATTCCAGAGTTGGTGGTCATCCTTAAACCATCACAGGTTGTAGACCTCCCTTATTTCAGGTTGAAGTTCTCCCTCTTCAAATAATTAGGAGAACTTCCTCTAGCAGAAGATCTCAGCTTCTTGTTAGATTTGGAAGAGTTCCAGGAACTGCATTAAGTGTTCCAGTGTTGGTGGTCAGCCTTAAACCACCTCCTTATGCCAACATTTCAGAGAGCACATTCAACTTAGTGTTGCCATTTTGTATTACAACTCTCTTCTTCGACTCACACATACCCCTTCAGATTAAGGGGGGGAATGTTGGACACCTAATCCTTCTAGGATTAGTGTGGAAGCTCAAGAGACTTAGGGAGTCCAAGTGACCTTGGAATGTAGAATCCAAGAGTCACACATAATGTACTATAAATGTGTATCATTGTGAATAATATTGCATCTCACGCATATCTTTCCTATTTCTTTATCTTTCCTATTTTTGTCTTCTATTCCAGTCTTGAGCCTGACACCCACTAGATTTGTAATTAAGTTTTTTTTAATTAATATTTTTTAAAGATAATTCAATATTAATTAACCTTCCTATTCACTTATTTTATGTATAATTCACATTGAAATTATTATTAATAATGTTTTTTTAAATCTACATATTAAGTTGATACTAAGAATTAAATGAATTATGTATGCCTTTCTAGTTGAATTTTTTACTTTTAATTACTTTGCTTGAATTGAAATATTTTACTATATTCAACATTAAAATATTTTTTCATTTACATTCTCTTCATATACAATATGCATGAATTTGAAATTGAAATAAATTAATCAACATACATATTTAAAAACTTTATTCAAATCATGTACTTAAATATTTTTAAAAAGTTTATTTAAGTCATGTATTGGAATATTGTTTTACTTTCATGTACTCAAAATAAATATTTTTTTAAAGCTATTTTGTTTCTCTATAAAGTTGAGATAAGATTAAATTGAGAGTGAGAATAAAACATGCATCTTTATTTTTTATTATATCCCACATTTTGTTAATATATATATATATATATATATATATATATATATATATATATATATATATATATATATATATATCCTTTATATTAAGTTGTAAAATAAGTCACTGATATTGTAGAATGATCTTCTCAACCCAATAAAAATATGTTACAGGAATAATCTCCACCCAATAAATAATATGAGAGGGAATGATAAATTCTATTTATAAGAATTTTTAAAATATGTATTCTCAAATTTGGCAACTATGGTTGGCTAATCGTGCCACAATTAAATTTTGAATATTCTATGATGGTTGTCTAATGGTAACACAATTAAATTCAGAATATTCTATGATGGGTATAGGTCTTCGCTAATTAGGTGGGCCAGTCTCTGGTGGTAAATTTGTCTACCGAAAGTGGGTACGCCGATGACAGAGACTTATTTAAACATTATTTTCAAACTTTTTTTCTTTCCATTATTGCAACGGACTACGCGATTTTTGTAATATTTATATGAGAGCCTATTCTCTGCTTGCTGAAAAGATATCCGTTATCCATTTCATCTTTTCTATAACTGGAGTACAATCTCGGTAGCTTTGTGAGTCAATCCTGTATAAATTTCTTGTTTTCCCACCCCGGTTTTCAGTTTCACCTTATTTCTCCCCCTATTAGTTAAAAATGCCCTTTCCCATATCATATACATTTTCCAACATGCGGAAAAATATTTTTTGCTGAAACACAAATTACGGAAGGTTACAGAATCTTTGGAAAATGTAGAAATAAAAATCAGCAAGCTTAACTTGACCATTTAACACATTTTTAAACTTAACAAATTTTGAATTAAAGTGATACAAGAAAACCCACCCTACAGCCTCAAAAGCTTGATTTGAAAGCTCATTCTTATTTAAATATGCTTTTCAGTGGTGAAGTGCAAATAAATTTCAACAACTAAACAGCCTTAGTTATCTGGATTTCCATGCACTCATACCTTGAAAATGCTGCAAAACTGCTAAAAACCTAAAACAGAAAATTTTTTTGGCTTTTGCAATGATACAAATGCTGAGAAATGAGCTTCTCGATTTTTGTATCAGAGTTGTCTTGACCACGTCTTACTATCTGGGTAACTCTGAAAAACTTCTCAACCTATTGTATTCTCTCTATAAATCATATCATGCCTTGAAAAATCTCCCAAAGCCCATTTGTGTTTCTTCTGAGTTTTCAAAATACTTTTAATGACAGTCTCTCCTCGATGTTCGTGCCCAAAATTAAATGTTGAACTTATTAATGAGTGTCTTATAGTTTCTTTATGCCTCTCTCCCTTGAAAAATGTGCCCAACACTTCTTTAATACGATTTACTTGTATGGAAAGCCGTGTTTATATTTCATTCTTTGTACGGATTTTTCTTTGAGAAATCTCCTCCAGTGCCCTCTTTCTCCTCCTTTAACAAGGAAATCTCCTTACTATCTTGTACTCTCATTTTACCAATATCCTGAAAGAATGAATGACCTTTTACCTCCTTTTCCTCCTTTAACCTAACCTCAGCTTTTGAGGGAATCCCTAAATCAAATGGGTGGCTTGATTTACAGATCTTTAAGTGAGGATTCTAAATGTATTAAATCTCACTTTCATTTTTAAATTCTTGCTTTAATAAATACCCGTAGTCATTGTTTCAAAAGTCATTACTTTCTAATTTACATTGACTTTATTAAAAAGTCCTTTAAAATTGAACTTTAGTAACTTTAATAATAAAGTCTTTTTAAATTAGATTTTGACTTTTATAGCTTTATCAAGTCACTTTAGGAAAAATTCAGACTCACGGACGCGCCTAGAGCCAGATCATGTAGGGAACCACCTCTCCTCCGATATTAAATTTCAACACTGCTCTTCTGAGGAAGGTGTTCCTCACCACACCCATCTTGTCTCTAAGTAGACATGCTTGCCCAGTCAGTAGCTTGGTAGAATCTCTGCTTGCTCATCGGTGGGAATATATCAGCTTCACGGCTCCTTGAACATAGTCTTTGATAAATGATATTTGATCTCACGTACTTGACTGTCTTGAAATCTTTGGATTCTCACTTGGAGGTTTAGTAGCTATGATTATCACGATAAATCATAAAGGTCTCAGTGACAAATAAGCAGCAACAATGGCATCTTGCGAAAGCCGGATGACCTCACAACTAGCTGGGCGCCTTATGCTGCTACTTCAGCCTGAACTCAATGCTCTTGTATACCCATTTGTTCATGACACCTTGCCAAACCCAACACAAAAACAACACCTTTGAAGTGCTCTTCCTGTCCCAGAGCCAACCTTCCCAATCGAATCGGTGTAGCCCAGTCTCCTCCATCCCCCACCACTGTGATCCAGACCATAATCCCACATACATAGAGTATACTTAAAAATGTGTTTCACGGCCACCACAGTGAGACCTTCCTAGACTCACACGCCAAAATGACTCATGTTGATTGGAAAACAAACATACAGTGTAGTGTTGACCAAATACACCAAGGAACCCCGATCGGTGTCTGTCTAACGTGATTCTGACTTGGAATCAAAGCATTAAGCATTCATTTGTGGTGGTCATCGATGTCGACATGGGTTTACAATCCTCCATGTGGAATGCGCAAGGATATACACAATATCGCCCACCACCCCGGGAAGAAATGCCCTCCTCCTACCACCTCAAACTTAAAAAGTAATGCATCGAAACGATGTCCTTCATCTCAAACTCACTTTTAAGATCTCACCAGTGCTCTCGATGTCTTTGTACACCTTAATGACCAAGTCATCCCCCTTCCAACACTAGAATGAGAGCTCCTCACATCATTCCTATAGTAAATGTTAGATCACCTCACTCTTTGTAGAGAGCCCATCTCACAAGTATATGTATCTGTCACCGGAGTACCAAGCCTCACGGGAGCCTTGAGACTAGCAAAGGCCTTCTTCGTTCCGCACCGGACTCAGCTCCCCATGCCTGTCAAGAAACCATTTGAGTCGTCCTTACATCCTCCCTCCTGAGCCATTGAGAAATGCGGTCTTCCGCATCCTGTCTGGTGGATCTTCCAGAGCCATCTTTGTTGCTATCGATGTAATGGAATGGATGGAAAGTATCTCGAGCCACGGACGAAGGTCTCCTCATAATCAACTCCCACTCCTACAGGAAAGCCTCTAGCCACAGGCCTCGCTTTGAATTTCAATCTTGCCATTTTAACGACATGATTTATAAAGCCATGAGGTAACCACCAGTTGCCCTCGGGCCTCGCTTTCACCTCCAAACATCATTCTTCACTGTAATGAAAAGAATACTCCTCTGCTGTGGCCTCTCTCCAGGACTTCTTGGCTAGCTCCCTCCTCATGCTTCCCGAAGCTTGAGTCAGGATGTGGCAGCCATTGCCATACTGGCTACAAAACCTCTCAGGTGTTACTCGGCCCAGCCTTGGCCCCGGCCATGGTCTGGCCTCTCTCAAGGTGTCCTGAAGCCTACTCTGTGCATTATCTTACAGAGCACCTTCTCCCCACGGAGAATGAAACTCCTCCTCATGTATCATCACGAAACGAACTCGACATGCGCTCTCACAATCTCACGAACCTATGGGGCGTGCATGAATTGTCCATCGATGGACTCCCTGGTGAGCTGCTCTGGCAATCTCCTCTACATCTTGCCAAAGGCACACCTCTAACTGCGACCCACTGCCTCTGTGGACCAGGACATCGTCTTGGATGTACCTCCCGGATCCCTCACGTCCCTATACGGATCCTGGTAGAGCTCAGTTCTTCTGCGAAGGTGCAGCTGATCCGGACTCTCTGCAACTCGTGACCTCTCAAGGCCTGTCCTTAGAACTTCCTCCACTGAGCAACGCTTTCCTGCGTGCGGGAATGGCAAATCCGAAACCTTGAGGTCTCACACATGTGAGCCTGAGAATGCCTTCTCTGTGGTGGGCTCTAGTTTGATCACTCTCTCCTTGGGTATGTAGGGTATGTGATGCCAAGATCGAAGATGACCAATATGGAACTATTGCAGAAAGCCTCCTCAGAGGTCATGTGCCCAAAGGCAGTCATGAACTCGTTACCTGGAAATAAACAACGAGTGTTGTGGGCCTGCGCCCATAAAAACGGTGGCAACCCTTGATCATGTAACATGACTGGCGAGCCTCTGCGTCGTTGTTCTTCCTCTACGCTTAACCCCGTTCTCTTTAGGGGTTGTGGGAAACAGTGAACTCCCTCTAATGCCATGCCTCACACAATATTCAACAAACTCTCACGAGTGTATATCTTGTTCACGACCTGAGACCAGTCATGGGCTGTGCTGTGTCTCACAAGAGCTACGAAGACTCCACAGAAACCGCTTGAAGACCTCACTCTTGGTCTTCAAGAGATGATCCGGTCCTCTGAGGTGATTATCAATGAATAAACACTGGTAACTCCATCATCCTCAAAGAGCATGAGACATCTGAAGCTAATATACAGAGGGAATGGAATCAATCAGTATCCAGTGTTAGCTCTCTTCATCCTGTTTAGAGGAAAAGGGGATTTGTGAACTTTCCCATGCTGTCTCTTATAAGTATCAAAGTGATCGATCTTGAAATCGCACACACATGTTGATCTCATAAGGTATAGGGCTCCATTATTACATATGCTGAAAATGTTGTGGTGCCAAATCTCTTACAATCAGGAGCGTGCATTCAACAATAGAACACTCTTTGCTCGTACTTAAAAGGAGATGAAATGCGAACTTGTACCTGCTCATGGCATGCACCTCTCATCTCATTGAATCTGGCGGGCCTTGCCAGGATATGTCGACTGTCCTCCCACAGAATGGTATCTCCACATGTCTCATCTCAAGGCGAGGCGGATGGGTTCTTCATCATCTGCTAACCCTAAAGACATTGTGCAGCTTCAAGGGAGGTTTGGGACCCTATGAAAATGTGGTGTTTCCCAAGCTTGCTCTAACAACTCGTCATCATAAGTACTACCTCTATATCGGTGCAGCTCTCTAAGCGACCGAGGAAGTACTCACGGACTCTGCGACCTACCTGAAAGCGTGGCCCACTTGTCTTTCTCAGATGTAGAAGATGCTTCGCTGGTTGGGGACATGTGCTCCTATGCGGCTTCTGGTGACAGTGATCTTGCTGAGGACTCACCTGTGGTGGACACAGGCTTTCTCAGGTCAGCGATACACCCCAGTGCTCAACCTCTTGTTGATCTTCTCCTCTAGTTCTTACATTATTGTTTCTTCTCAGACCCCAGCTTGCATAGTGTCCCATCTTGACAATTCCAACACTTCACCTTGGAGTGTCAACATTGTGTTATCACATTTTACTTGCCTTACCTTTTTCACATGTTACTTACCAGAGCTTACTTCTGTCTTTCTTGCCTCCTTTCAGCTAGTGTGTCATGTCATAACTCCTTTAGCACCTTTTAGTGACCCTTCACAGTCTCTGTCTGAATGCAATCATCCAAGGCCTGCTCCATGTCAGGAAGGGTCTCACGATATTACAAACACATTAGCAAAGTTCATCCATGAAGCTGAGGAGAATACATCTCCCTCTGATCCGCACCAACTCGATGGGTGGAATGACCTCAAGCTACTTGCCAACTCATCTCTCACATTAGTAATCTTTGTGAGATATCAATTTACACTATCGGTCTTTCTGCCATCTTCATGGTCTTCATTTCCTCCTTCGAGGACCATTTCCGATTCTCATTGGTACTCTGGTGAGATTGGACAATGTTGTCCACATCTCATGAGCATTTCTCTTATCTCCCACAGGAATGCAATGGTCTTTGATTAAATCCTAGAATCGGTCTCTTACCCTTGTTGTTCTGTTATATGTTCTGAATGAGCAAAGCATGGTGTTTATCATGGGGTTACGTGTGGTATGCACCATGATGTCCCAAACTTCTGCCTCCTCAAAGATACTCATTCTCTCCTTCCAAATGTTGTAATTGGTATACTGTCAGCACTATCCCTCCACCCTCTACAGTCCCAATGAAATCTTCTGTCTTAAAGCCAGAAAAATAACCTTTGCTTTATGTAGTAAAGATAAAGATTACGTGTGTGAAAAATCATCTTGCTGGAGATTTTAAGGTGAAAAATCAGCGAGGTAATGACCACTGCTTCTTGTTGTCCCAAGTTTGCCTTGCTGTACTCAAGCTACGATACCATGTAGAAATTTCTTGTTTTCCACCCTAGTTTTCCAGTTTCACCTTATTTCTCCTTTTAGTTAAATGCTCTTTCCCATATCCTTACATTCTTGTGAGAAAAAATAATTTTTTGCTAAAAACACACAGTCTGAAAATTCCCAAGAATGTTTCTGGAAAATAAATAAAAATCAAACTTAAAATAATCATTCAACACATTTAAACATTAATAATATTTTTGTCAAGGTAATAGTGGAAAAACCCCCTACAACTCTTGAGAAAACCAGTTGTAAAGCTCAGCTAACATTTACTGAAATGCTTTTTTAAATTGAGACATAAATTGACAAAAATTTTAGCAACTCAACAACTATACTTATCTCGATTTAATTGCATTCATAAGCAATAACATTTAAATAATAAAGCAAAACGAGAAAATTTTCGGCTTTTTATGACGACAGTAAATGCGATGAACTCTCAATTTTTGTGCCTAGTTGTACGATCATCTTGTTGTATATATAATTTGTAGAAGCACTAACTTATATCTCGAAATCTGTGTCTACACTCAAAGTCTGTATGTGCGTTGTGCAGTACTGGCATGTGATTTCTAGAAATCCGTACCACTGTAGCGACGGTCTCTCCTTGATATTTGTGCCCAGAATCTGCCGAATTAAATCAACCAAACTCCTTTGTCTGAATCTTATAGTTTATTGTGCCTCTCTCCCTCGAAAAATGTGCCCCAGCAAAAACTGTACATGTGTGGATTCTTTGCCTTGGAAACAGTGCCTCTTCTTCTTTGTCACAGTTCTTTGAAGTCTCTCTACTCCAGTGCTCCCTCTTCTCTACTCATAACAGTCATACTCTTGCTCTCTAACATCCCAAATTTATCTGAAATAATGAGTGACCTTTCCTCTCCTTCTGCCCTAAGTGACTGAGAATCCCTCAGTCTAATTAATTTTGAAACAGATTTAGATGCGAGCAGTTAAGTGCTCATTTACATCTCACTTTTATTTTTTAGTTCACACTTTAATAAATACCCTTAGTCATTCTTAAATTCACTTTCCTTTACAATTTTACATTGACGTTGCGATCATTTTAAATTAGACATACTGTCTTTATCACTTAAAGTGCTTCAAATCAATTTGACTTATATTTATAAGAGTCACTTTAGGAAAAAATTAAATTCTTTTGGACCTTCCTAGGCCAGATGGCTTCTAGAATACACATCTCCAGATAACCATTTCAACAAATCCTTTTCGCGACATCATTTCTTTTCATCATTGAATTGCATTAACATTTCCTCAATCAAATTTTTATTCTTTTTATTTTTTAGGTTGAACACTGTAATCTGAAAATTAACTGATGTAGATCATTTCTATTTTGTTTCTTCTGATTAGTTTTATTACTGATATCTGTCTGTTCTTTTACAGATCATTAATCTTGATCCAGTCTCTCAAGAAATTGTTTGATGCAAAACTTCTGAAAAGGTTGCACCTTAGCAGAGATTTGATCTCTCTTAATGATAGATCACATAGCTTAAGATGGATCTGGAGTCGTTTAGTGGGTAATAGTGCATATAAAATATGATGAATACTGATTTTTATATTAATGTGTAAATATATCTAATAATCTCTATCTTGCAATTTGGTATATATGCATCTCATGAGCTCCATTTTTGTCAATTTTCTTTATTTTATCAACCATTTAAACACTTACCTATTGTTTTAAATAATTATTAATCCGTTATGTTGTTAACTAGAAGCATTTAGAAGCAATAGAGTATTTGTTTATAAAATCTTTTGTTAATTGGTTTGAATTTTTGTAAATTTCATTAATACACTTTATCTTTTATATTAGAATCTATGTAATCAAAATCCAAGTGTTAGAAGAAAGCATGGCTTGTATTTGCGAAACATACACATGATTCATTAAAACTTATTCATGAACCTGAGCATCTGTGTCATTTTGACATGTTAGAATCCCGGAAAAATGCTCAAGATGTTAAGAGCAATATAGAGTAGGTGGGAAAAAATTGAGATATGACTAAAGAAGACCTTAAACTCCAAAAACATATGTGGGTTTGTTGTCATAGCCGAACATTGGCGATATACAGTATTCTGGATGAAATAGGTAACCGCAATGTTATATCTTTTTTTGGTAGCATAAAAAGCACTCGATTTTGAAAAGTGGTGATGCAGAATCACTTTTTTTTTTTTTATCACATTTTTGACACTCTAATATTTTTATTTATGAAGTATGAATATTTGTTTTAAAATGTTAGTGATTTTCATGCTAATTTTGAAACGTATTGATGCAGCATCAACTTTTTTTTTAGAGCGGTGATTTTCATGTTAATTTTGAAACGTATTGATGCAGCATCAACCTTTTTTTTTAGAGTGGTGATTTTCATGTTGGTAATAAAACACAAAACTTATATATATATATATATAAACCAATAAAAATGTTAAAAAAAAAACAAAATTAACTCGTAAAAAAAATAAAATAAAAAACAAACAAACAAACAAAGATATTTGAAAATTATATCAAAAGAAATGACAAAATTTGAAAAAAAAAAAACACATAATTTAAACAAAAAAAACAAAAATTAACCAAAAAAAAAAAAAAAAAACATCAAAAACATTTTTTTCTAAGTTATTAAAAAAAACATGTAATTAAAAAAAAAATTTAAATAGAAAATTTAAAAATAATTTAAATTACAAAATTTAAATTTAAATTTAAAAAATAAAAAAGAAAAATTTAAATTAAAAAAAAATAATAATAAGAAAAAAAAAATACAAATTTTAAAATTAACAAAAAAAAAAAAAAAATGAAAAAAAAAAAAAAATTTAAAATTGAAAAAGAAAATTAAAAAAAAAAAGAAAAAAACTATCATTAAAAAACAAAAAAAACAAAAAAACCACGTGCAAATAATTAAAAAACAAATATCCATAAATTTACTGGTTTTTTTTTTAAATGAAACAATTTATAAATTTTAAAAATGAAAAACTAAATAAACTAAAAGATTTAAAAAATAAATAAATAAATAAAATTAAAATTTAATAAATTTAATAAATAAATTTTAAATTTTAAAAAATAATTAATCTAAAATATTAAATTTAAAAACAAAATCATATATTAAAAATAAATAAATAAATAAATAAAAATAAAACAAATTAAATTTAAAATAAAAAATTTGAATATATATATATATATATATATATATATATATATATATATATATATATATATATATACTAAAAATTAAAAAATTAAAATAAAAATAAAAATAAAAGAATTTTTTGATCATGGTGGCGCCGCTAATCGACTTCTCGCCTAGGTGGCGGCGGAGGTCAGCCGCTGGGCGGACGGGGAGGCTGCATGCAACCCCCTGCCCACCCAATGGCCGACCTCCGCTGCCACCTGGGCGGGAGGGCAATTCCGAGAACCGCCCTCCTGCGGCGGGAGGCTGATTCCGGGAATCGCCATCCCACCGCGAGAGGTCGATTCTGGAAATCGCCCTCCCGCGGCAGGAGGGCGATTCCCGGAATCGGCCTCCCGCTGCGGGAGGCCGATTCTCGAAATCGCCCTCCCGCCCAGCGGCTGGCCTCCGCCACCACTTGGGCGAGAGGCCGATTGGCGGCGCCACCACGATTAAAAAATTCTTTTATTCTTTTTATTTTTAATATTTTTAATATTTTTTTTTTTAATTTGATTTTTTTTTTTTAATTCAAAAAATTTAAAATTATTTTTTAATTTAATTTTTATATTTGAAATTTAATTTTTATTTTTTTTGTTTTTCTTATTTTTTTTTTTAATTCATTTTTTTTGTTTTTTCTAAATTTTGTATTTTTTTTATTTAATTGATTTTTTTTTCATTTTTTTTTATTATTAAATTTTATGTTTCATTTTTTCATTTAATTTTTTAAAATTTATTAAATTTTGTATTTTTTTTTAAATTTATTTAAATTTAGTAGTTTTTTAAATTTTTTATTTTTTTTATTATTTTTTTAATTTTTTTTTTTTTTTCTAAGTATGTCTAAATTCTATTATGTATAAAAGTACTAGTACAAAATCGCTCCAAATACGCCCAGGGGAAGTCGTACATCGTGCTTGATAGTCAAGCAAGACAAGCATACGGATCGCCGTATTGGGAACCAACATTTACTCCTGGTCGTCTGAGCCGCCCATGAGAGGGAAACCGGCTTTAAATTTACAAAAAACAAAATGAAACTGTAGCTGAAATAAGTAAACTGCCTGTACAGCAAAGCAGTATAGCTAAGATGCATATAGTTTCGACTAGAACTGAAAAAAACCTGGATGCCAAAGCAGCTATGATCCATGAGTAGGAGAGGGGTTTTCTTCAACAATTCTGCAGGTGAACATCTCACTGATGTTCTCCTGATTGTCACCGGGAACACTTCCACCACCCGCGCGCTCTGTCGCCATGGAGGGCCCGTGCTGAGGAGCAAAGAGGGCAGGGCCATCACGAGGGGAGCTGTTGCTGAAGGAGGGAGCTGGCATAGTCGAGGAGCTAGGCGGAGCGAAATTAGGGACTTCTTCCCACAGAGTCACAGTAATAAAAGTGGTAAGAATGGCATCACAAGAGGTGCAGTCAAACCTCAGCTCAGTGCGTTGAGAAGTTTGACGAATGGTGGGTCAAAGGGAGCTAACATCGGCGGGAGGCACATGGAGAGCGGGCGGGGCAGAGATGGTATCGGGAGAAATGACAGAGGCGTTCTCAGACGTAGAAACAGGAGAGGGAGGCACGCATTGATGAGAGAGCCGACCACGAGTGGAGCCCCTTCGAGCTCTCATGCGCTCGCGAAGGCGGGGCATGATGACCAAATCAAAACCTGGCTCAGCAAGATTCCCCAAGCAAGCAGAGGGAGAAAGAGAATTCTGGACACCACCTGCCTGAACAAAAGAAGCCGGAGCGAAGCTACTGTGACCACGAAGCAAATCAGTAGAGGAGGTAGCAGAATTACCTGACTGAGCAGTGGAGGCAGAGTTCCAAACTCGTCGATTACACCAAGGACTGTGAGAGAAATGACAATTTGGAGCCGGTTCGAAACAAGCCACGATCTAGCAGCGCTTTCCTGTATTGGTTTTAATGGATGCTTCAATGCTTGCGGGCGAACAGTTCACATGCAAAGGCGGATGAGAGCAGAGGCCGCCCACTCCACCATTCAAATCGCTGCAGAAACTATCCATGCCAAACACAATCGCCATGTCCAGGAGCCGAGTGAGCCGTCCAAGATAATAAGAATTCGCACCGGGTGAGGAATTAATACAGTAGTTAATGGCAGTACCAGGAGCCACATGGGCTGCACCGGCGAGGTCCATCGGGAAGTGGACTGAGTGCCACGTTCCCTGATGGCTTTTAATCAATCTCGTGATCCTGCTGCTTTTTAATTATTTTTTTAATTATAAAATCTTTAAATTTTTTTTTATTTCAATTAAAATTGTGTATTTAAAATTAGATTTTTTTTTTAATTAAACTTAACATTTTCAAATTAATTTGTTTTTTATTTTATTTTTTTATTTAATATATTTAATTTAATTTATTTTTTTCAATTTTTCATTTTTAATTGATTTTTAAAGTTGTTTAACTTTTTATTTTAACAATGTTTTTTTTTTTTCTTTATATTTAAAATTTACTTTTATTTCAAAAATTTATTTGTTTATTCATTTATTTATTAAAAATTTCATTTTTTTTTAAATTTAATTTGTTATTTTAATATTAATATATTTTTTAATTTAATAAAAATATAATATATATTTTTAATTTATGTTCATATATATATATATATATATATATATATATATATATATATATATATATATATATATATATATTATTTTTTATAATTTAAATTTAATTTATTTTTTTAAATCTATTTGTTTTTTTAATATATATTTTTTTTAAATTTAATATTTTTATTGTATTTTATTTTTCATTTTTTATTTTTAATTAATTTTTAATTTTTTTACTTTTAATTTCAATAATGTTTTTTTTTTTAATTTAATATATTTCTTTAAATTTAATTTATTATTTAAAAAAAAAATTAATTTAATAAACATTTTGTTTTTCTTTTTTAAATTTAATTTCTATAATTTATTTTTTATAATTTCTTTCTTTTTTTAACTTGTTTTTTTTTTTTAATTTAATATTTTTATTTTGTTTTTGTTTTTGTTTTTTTATTTCTATATATTTTGAAATTTTAATCTTCAAATTTTTTATTTATTTATTTTTCTTTAAATTTTAGGTTTTTTTTAAATGTTTGAATTAAAATTTTTATTTTGTTTTTATTTTTATTTTTTTATTCCTATATACTTTTAAATTTTAAGCTTTGAAATGTTTTTATTTTTTAAATTTATTTTTTTCTTAAATTTTAGGTTTTTTTTAATGTTTGGATTTTAAAAATTTAAAAATGTTATTTCTATTTTTTAAAATGTCAAAAATATGTCACAGTTTTTTATTTTTTTTTTTAAATTCCAGCATCAACTAGTTTTGTTTTGAGGGTGTTTTTTCAATCCTTTTTTCAAGAAACAATTTTGTTTTTAGCATAATTTTATAAAATGTTGAAATTTGACCTTCAAAAGAAACCAAGTGCGTTCTGAAATACACTTTTTTTTGTTTTTGGGGTGTTTTTTCATGTTTTTTGAGTCTTTTTGGGCTAGAGTTCCCATTTTGAGGTCAGGTTACCTATTTCATCATAACAGTGTTTTACATCCGCTACATTACACAACGCTCTCTCACTCTACCTAAAACTTATATGTAAAATATAAACATATATATCTAACATATTTAATTCGTGTAAAATCTAAACATATATATCTAACACATTTAATTCGTGACAAACCAGATTTCATAAAGGGATACAAGAGATGGGGGGACATCATTTTCTGAACGTTACATTGTGTGTAGTAAACAACACTTGCAGGTTAATTGTTTGCCCATACACATTAAATAACTATGCATTAAATTCTATTTGATTTTAATTATTTTGCCCATACATATTAAATAACCATGCATTAAATTCTATTTGAATTTAATTATTTTAACTTAGTTGCGGAATGGGTTATGTATTCAAACTCAATATGCAACCTACAAAATATTAACTGAGATATGACTACTGCCAGTTCATTTAACACGGTAATTCTGAGATTAATTTTCTACTGTATTCTATATATAGTGTGAATTTAGGTTATTATCGTTACTCTTTTACTTATTAATTCGTCATAAATTAGTCATAATAACATAAACAAAATTAAATGGTCTAAAACATAAGAAAATACCGTTGTCGTAAGCAAGAAAAAAGTTATTAATAGTATTTTTCATTTAAAATGAAAATTTGATGCGTTGCAAGGACGCATCTATGTGTAAAAAGTCCTAAAAGACAAAACTCGCATTAAAAATGAAAAGATATTGGCATTTCAATGATAAGCAACTCTCTAATAAGTCAGAGAAGACAGAGCTTCCAAATCAAGGCAATCTATTGAATATAGAAAATAAAGAATTATACGCACCCTCAATTCTCGAAGGTCAGTGAGAACATCCTCGAAGGTCAACACAATGACATGTGTGATCTGATACCAAGGCATTAGAAAATATCAAACAAAGAAAATATGTTAATCACTACTTTAGAATGAATCTGAAATAAGCAGATCAAAAGCTATTAAATTATAAAGGTGGAAGGAAATGAGGAAAGTCCATTTGTAAAGTCAAATAACTGAATAAAACTCGTTTTCACTTTTAACTATTTAAAAAATGTGCTTCCAAAAACATTAATAAAGAAGAGCTTTTTATGAACAAGATAATTATAAATTTAATCACGATATGATATTTAATTGATTTTATTTAATGTTGAGCACTTGGTTTATTGGTTTATTATTTCAAACAAGGTTTAGGAAACAAATTTAATTCTGGTTTCTAGGTTAAATATGTGTATTGTGTTCATGAAATTGGATGGTGAAAGTTGTTTTAGGGCAATGTATTTGAAATTTTTATTTTTAACATTAACTACATGTTTAAGTTGAAGAATAGAATTTTTATATAATGCAATTGCTTTAGAATTAATATTTTTACTTTAATTAATAATTAAGTCACAAAGGATTTTTTTGGAGCTTTGCAAGCAAACCCTAGCTCATGCCCTAACACTTTGGTCCCTCTATGGCCTCTGTCTCTGGTTGTTGCAGGCTCTGCTCCTACAGTCTTGCCATAGCAGTCCAGAGCTTCTCTCTGCGGGCTCCATCTATGGAGTAGAATGTTAGCCAAACGGCACCTTCATTTAGAGATCAAGTCGCAGACTCCTCCCTTTCTCCAAATCTTTATTTTTGCACGTGCCTAATCAACTCATCGGCCTCTCCCCGCTCCGATCTGGAGCTTCGTCCTATCTCCCCTCTTCCGGAAAAAGACAAAGCAATTCTCATCCCAAAGCAAGATGGCTCTGCCAAGGGGCCTAAAGAAAATGCAGGCGAATTTGAGCGGATGACACACCCGACAAAGAACTCTGATGGTAGAAACTCTGTGGTTGCAAAGAAGGACTAGGACAAGCGTCAAAAAGAAAACGTATGCCACCCAAAAGCTGCGAAGATCTCAGAAATAGTTATTCAAGTTCCTGACATTGAGGTCTACAGAGAATACATGAGAGAACATGCCATCATTTGCAAATTTATGGGCATCTGGCTGTCCGAAAGAGCCCTCAAAGGATGGATCCAAGCCAAATGGAACCCCAAAGGTGCGATAGAACTCCAGCTTGGTTCAAAAAGATTCTTCACCATAGTTTTCGCTCTCCTGGAAGACCAGGACATAATCTTTAAAGGGGGACCGTATTTTTTCAACTATGTTGGTCTCTATATGAGCTTCTGGAAGGATAACTTCACTCCTGAGAAAGAAGACTTCACTCGTGTCCCAGTCTGGGTTAGACTATATTCTCTCCCTACGGACTACTGGGCACCATCTGTTCTCAAATCCATTGGAAATGGACTCAGAGAATATATTAAGATGTCAGAAGGTACAAAGAATGGACATTATATTTCATATGCTCGGATCTGTGCCTATATTGATGTCTCTGGAGCCCTCCCAGAAGCCATCAATCTGAACTTCAGAGATGAAATATGGATTCAAACGGTGGACTATGAACACATACCTTTCCATTGTCGGAAGTGCCATGAGCATGGACATCTCTTCAGAGACTGCCCATAGAACTCGCCAACCCCAAAAGAAAATCGGGCAGGTAGGAAGGATGAGCAAGGCTTCATCAAAGTGAGCCACAAAAATAGGCAAGGCAAAAGGAGCAATTCAGGAAGAGAAACTCCATAGCCAACACAACAAAACAAATATGACATCCTCTCTTCCATAACATAGGAAATAGGACAATACAGTTATAGCAAAGAGCAGACCAACGAACAGGATAAGGACATGGATACAAATATGGAGAACACAACCACTCTCTCTCAAGAAGAATAGAGAACACATGAAGAAAATGATATGGATTTCATACAGGACTTACCATCGTCAGAGGAAAAAGCGATAGAGGACATCATGACGGGCATGGACCTACAGAAGATCTCAAGGGAATGGACTACAAAAGGCTTCAAGGGAATACCAGAAGATTACATACAAAGAATTGGGGAAGCATACACTCTGCAACAAAGCTTTCAAAAGCAAAGGGAACACAAAATCAAGGGGAAGAACCAAGCCGGTGGAATCAAAGCGAACCTCAAAGCCAACAACCAAATCACAAAGGGGCAGCCAAAGAGAAGGGATCAGAAAACCAACAGTCAACATCTCCAAGAGCTCGGCATTAGCCTTTTCAATGAGGGTAAGGTAAAGGTTCTCTCTCTTACTCCCAATATTTTATTATGATATGTACATCTTGGAACATCAGAGGACTCAACATTCCCACAAAAAAAAGGATCCTCAAATCCAAAGTTACCTCAGGAAAAACTGATATTCTATTGTTACAAGAAACAAAAAGTGGATTGTCTGATATGCTGGCCATTCAACAAGCTTGCTTTAGGAAATAGTACATTCATTTGGCTATTGCTGCATCTGAAACTGCAGGAGGCATAGCAACGTTCTGGAAAGACTCAAAGTTTCATCTGATTGACTCCTTTGCTTCCAAGCATGCCCTCACAACGGTTCTCCAAATCACGGGAACAAAAGAAAAGCTATGCATCACCAACTTTATGGCCCTCATACGGTTCAGGAACGCTCTATTTGGCTCAACCATCTCAAAAACCTTCTCCAAACTCTTAGTTATCAGTACCAGCTCCTTGCTGGAGACTTCAACATGATCCTAAATCTGGGAGAAAAAATGGGCGAGCTTTGCAGACTAGACTCAGACTCTCTGGCATGTCAAAGCATAATAGATGACTTGGGCTTCATAGATACCCCTACAAAAAATGGCATTTACACCTAGAATAACAGAAGAGGAGGTGAGCGTCAAATTGCCTCCAGACTTGATCGCTTTCTCCTCTCTGAAGAGTTATTCCTCTCCTCTTTGGAAACGAAATCCAGTATTGCTCCTCAGGTTAGCTCAGATCACTAGCCAATTGTTTTAACCATCAAAATCTCTGAAAGACCGAAGAATGCACCCTTCAGGTTTGAGGCATTCTGGCTCTCCCACCCAGATTTCCAAGAAAGAATCAAGGAATGGTGGTCCATATCGCTTCCTCAGCATGGCAACAAGATGTAAGGCTTCCAACAAAGACTAAAAATCATCAAACAAGAATTAAAAAAATGGAACCAGAAAACCTTTGGAGATACCACAACGAAGAAAAAAGTGATCGAACTAAAAATGCGAGCACTTCAACAAAGAATCATTCATAATGGAATGAAAGAGGAAATCAAACAAGAAAAAACGAAACTTCAGAAAGAATGGGAAGAACGGGCCTCTCAAGAAGAAACCCTATGGAGGCAGAAATCCAGGATCAGCTGGTCTAAAGATGGGGAAAAAACACAACATTCTTCCACAAATTAATGATCCAGCATAGAAAGCAAAACAAAATTCTCAACCTCAAAAATAAGCAGGGTCTCATGCTTAATACACATTAGGAAATTGAGGAAGAACTACACCAGCACTTCTCAAGCATCCTCAAAGAAAGAAATCAGCACAACGAGGAACACATCAAGAAGATCACCAACAATATCCCCTCCATCTTAACCAGAGAACACAATCAGATGCTTTAAAAAAAAATAACCATGGAGGAAGTTGACACTGCTATCCAGTCTATGCCCAACGGCAAGGCCCTGGGGCCCGACGGCTTCACTATTGACTTCTACAAAGCTTGCTAGAATCTTATCAATGAAGATGTCTATGGCATTGTGGAGGAATCAAGGATGAAGGAATCCATATTTCCTTCCCTCGAGGCCACTTTTATGACGCTCATTCCCAAATCTGATAGGGCAGACTCTCCTGATCACTTTAGACCCATTGCTCTATGTAATGTAATTTACAAGATTATCTCCAAGGTTCTTGCCAACTGCATCAAACCCCTCTTGCCTCTCCTCATCTCAGCTAATCAAACTGGTTATGTTGAAGGCAAGAAAATCTTGGACAACATCGTTCTCTCTTAGGAAGTCATCCATTCCCTCAAAGACCAGGGCAAACAGGGTATGCTGATTCAAATCGACATGTCCAAAGCTTTCGACAAGATTAATTGGAATTACATCAGACATATGTTGGCTGCCTTCGGTTTCAGCTCTAATTGCATCAAATGGATCATGGCTTTGGGCTCGGGGGCTTTTTTCTCCATTCTCCTCAATGGTTCCCCCACCTCCATCATCAACACTACGCGAGGCATCAGACAAGGAGACCCTCTCTCTCCATTCCTCTTTGTCTTCATGGCTGAGGGTCTGGGCAAGTCCATCTCTGCAGCCTCCTCCAAAAATCTTACCTCTGGCCTCAACCTCTCCGCCCCCCCCCCCCCTCCCATCTCCCACAAGCAATTTTTGGAGGATACACTCTTCATGGGAAGCACCATAGCCAAGGAAGCCCATGCTTTTCGCAAAATTATCGATGACTTTTCTTTAGCCTATGGATCATCTGTCAATGACTCCAAGTCTAAAATATTCTTTCTCAACAATCCCATGGCCATTCAAAGCCACATCACCATAATCTTGGGATTCCAGAAAAGCAGCTTCCCCTGAAAATACCTGGGCGTTCCCCTAACGGAAAAACCTCTAGCCTGCTCGAACTGGGAACCCCTTATTTCTAAGCTCAAGAAAAAGATCTCCAATTGGACCTTTCGCTCCCTCAATTTCACAGGTAGATTAGTCCTTGTCCGCTCTGTTCTTCAAGCCATGCCCCTGTACCAACTCTCTGCCATTGCTTCTCCCCAGTCCATTTCGACTCAGATCAGAGCCATACAAATAGATTTCCTCTGTAAAGGCAAAGCCAACAATGGAAAATGGTCCTTGGTGGCCTGGGAAAAAGTTTGCTCGCCCAAGAAAGAGGGTGGTCTTGGACTTCGAGATCCAGGCATCCTGGGCAATGCTTTGGGAGCCAAGACTTGGTGGCGCTGGCTCACTAATCCTTCCACCCCTTAGGCCATGCTTTGGAAAGCAAAATGTGCCCCCATGCACCCCTGGGACTCCCTTATCAGGCTCTCAGGTAATCTTAGAGGCTCTCCTATTTGGAATCAAGCGTGGGAAAATAGATCACTCATTCAAAATCACAGCTTGTGGGAGATATGTAATGGTGAGAATGCCCTATTCTGGGTGGATGCTTGGGAGAAATGTCCTAAAATGGACTCGGAGATTTACATGCCAGTCAAAAGGCAGCTGGAAACTCAAAATAAACACAAAGTCAAAAACTACTGGAAATTCTCGGAAATCTCCAAGTGGAGGGAATGGGTGGACATCAAAGACATTATCCCAATCCCTTTCCACTAGCCGATGAACATTCTTGCAAAGGAACTAAACAACAAGAAAATCCAAAAGGAAGAAGGACTGGACATTCTACAGTGGGGCTCCAATGCAGCAAGGAGATTCAATATCAAAGAAGCTTACAACATCTTGCAGAGTCCCACCCCAGATCTACATGATCGCAAGTGGCAGAGACTTTGGAGCAGGAAACATTGGCCGAAAATCACACTCTTTCTATGGTTAGTCATGCACAGGAAAATTCTAACATGGGATAATATTTTGAAGAAAGGCTTCATAGGACCCTCCAAGTGCACGATGTGTCACTCCAACTTGGAAATGACCAACCACATCCTCAACACTTGTCCTTTTGCTTCCAATATTTGGTCCTGGTTCCTTCATGTCTTCAAAGCCTCTGATCGCCTTCATGATTCCATTCTCTCCTCTCTAGAGAATTGGCGCCCTACCTTCTCTAACCAGCCCCTCATCAATTTAGCATGGAACCTCCTCCCAAGCATCATCTGTTGGGCCCTCTGGAAGGAAAGGAACTCCCGTATTTTCAAAAGCAAGGCCTCAAAGGAAGAACAGCTTCTCCATAGAATCAAATGCACTCTGCATGAATCTGCCTCCACCTCCAACCTCCCAAACCCTTCTCACCCTCCCTCAGAGGATGATCACAGAATCTTATCCCTTCTCAACCTCCCCTCGCTATCTTTCACCCCTTCCCCTGCAATCCCTAACCCCTCCCTTCCTTTGTCCATTTGGAAACCTCCCGATCATAATTTCACCAAGCTCAATTATGATGGAGAGTCCAAGAACAACCCAGGTATGGCCAGTTTCGGAGGTGTCTTTAGTAAGTATCAGGGCTCTACCCTTTGAATTTACTATGGCAATCTGGGGCACACCACTAATAATGTAGCGGAGCTCCACGCACTGGCTCACGGACTGGCAATTTCCAGGCACAACAACTACTGGCCCCTTCTAGTAGAGGGTGACTCGAACGTTGCTACCCAAGATTGCAAGAAGCTTCAACAAGGGCATAGCGTCGGTTAGGTTTCCGACTGCTGGTGCATCAATAAAATCCTTCATAAAATCAAAGTTAGTATAGTGGAGGCAAGATGGGTTTCTTTCACGGCAGTTAGGAGGGAGGAAAATAAGTTGGTGGATTACCTTTCCAACCAAGGGGTCGAGACCTCAAAAAGACTTGTTTCTCAGGCCTGGAACTCAATTGATTCTCCAACGGTAAAAATTGCTTGCACCCGCATTAACAAAAATTATCTTCAAAAGGCTTTGGTCTTGTCAGTACCACCTTCCCCTATCAATCATGCCAGACCTGGTACATAGTATTCCTTCTCATGATTGTTCGATTTGGTGGCTCGACCTTGGTTTGCTCACCCCGATACGTCTCCACACAAGGCAATTACTCCAGGCTGGCCTCTAACACCATTGCCCGCATGCGATACAGCTGTTCATACGTTCCAGCTTCTCCTTGGCCAGCCACCTTAAATCCCCCTCACTTAGCCTTCATCCCTCAATGCTTGCCACTGTTGGGCTCTCCTTTCTCCTCGCGTTGCAGTTACAGCTTCCTGCTCTTTCCACCACCCTCCACTTCTTTGCGCAGGCAGCCTTCCATGGCCCCCTGTCGCTGCCACCCTCCTCCCCAGCCTCGCCGCAGTCGCCATACTTACTAGGAGAATCCTTCCCGTCATCCGGTCACGAGGGCGAATACCTCTACTCATAACGTTTCTCGCATCTTTGCGGAGAACACTACGAAGCCGGTGAAGGAGCTTTTGTCTAGCTTGGAGGCAGAGGCCTTTGCCCGTCGCAGGTCCACCCCCTCGGAAACACTGGACAAATTCTTCCAATGGATTCCTGACCCTGCTCTCACAAGGAGCCGAGAAAATCTATACAGTCGTACCATTGATCTGCACTAGCACACCAAAACTTTGTTGGCCATTGCGATCCAGGAGCAAAGTAACATTAGCAAAAAGCTGGAAAGGAAAATGGATGCGTTGTCTGACAAATTTGAAGCTTATGTGAGGGTGGTTCACCACCTCCGCTTTGTAGACAGCTCCTCCCCTCACTGCGATTTTCTGAAATGCAGCTCGGTCAAGCAGCACCAGCAAAAGCCTAGAATCAAGGAAGAAGTTCAGGCAAAGGTTAACCTGCAAGAGGCTGGTCTGTCCCATCGCAATCTCCTTGACTTGGAGGAGGGAACCCCGAATCACCCAATAAGTGTGGAGGATTATCTCAATGACGAAGAGGACGTTCAGCCCCCCTCGAGTCCCTAACTTTCTCTGCTTCTCTTGTTTTCTTTTTGTTTTTTGTGTGTATGAGGCTCACTTAACTCTCGAGATCAAAATATCTTTTTTCCAGTTCCTTGAATGCTTCGGTCTATTGCAGTTATACTATTTTTTATTTTTTGTCTCCCTCACTCAGCGATTCTCCCTTGTATCCCCCTCCTTGAGTGTGGGCTTGACACAACAATCTGTTTGACTCTAGCCTTCAGCGTCTAATGCTGCTTCGTATACTGTGTTTTTATACTTAATATGAATAGAACTTCCCAATATATATATATATATATATATATACTTTAATTTAATTATATTAAAATTAAATTAAAACTAAGTGGCAAGAACCCTACCAATACAAACTTGGTTACATAAATTCAAATGAAAAGCAAAATTTAACAGCTATAGCATTTTCATCTCACAATTGAAAGGAAAAGGGAAATTGCAGACCTAATTGAATCATTTTTTTGACAGCTAAAGAGAAAAGGCAAATGACAGAACCAAGTCAATACTTTTTAAAAAGGGATGGTACACTTTTTAAAAAGAGAACGTACTTATGTACCTTATGAGAATCCTATCCAGATAGATGATAGATCCAAGCAACTGAATCATTCAAATTTTTCAATATTGCAAAAAAGAAAGAAAGTTGGAGTGGCGTGATCCTGGTGTTACATACCATCATCAAGCATACTGTCTAATTATCTTTTCTTGGATTTTGTTCATGCAAAGTAGGAGGAGTGGAATACATAAACATAAACATGTGGCCGTAGTCTTCCCAGGCAACGTTTTGGCCCAGAATCCGGCAAAGATTTTTTAAAAATTTGGCAAAGATTTTATCAGAATCATGTTTAAAGTTGGTTAACTTTAATATTTTGAGTGCCCTAAGGGTTTTTGGTAGTTTTGAATCCATTTCCACTATCAAAAATGGATTCCAAACACTCTAACTACCTGATTTTTTGAATTTTAGTTGCCCAGATTCCGGCAAAAAACCGTCGTCTAGGCTATTTCGTTGCCTGGGTAGACAACTCCTAAACATGTGAGTTATACCTTTAATCGACGATCCTTAAATAAGAAGGGTGGGGTAGGGTTTTGTCCTGCTTGCTTGCTGTGTTCAACTTCCTTACAAAATATTGGGTTAGCCATGGTCATGGAAGAAGATAAGCGAAACTTTGCTGAGACGTGGGCATAAAATGTCAAACTAATGTTGATGAACGAATCAACTTATAATGTTGCAAACGATGTGTCTCCGAGTTAAGACTGCCACTGCAATTAGTGTGGAGCTCCATTACTAAAATTGCACATATATACTTTCTTGTTATGTACTAATTGAGAAAAATTCATTACATAATTTTGTTAGAAAATGAATTTTTAAATTTGTCGGGACCAAACATCCACACTACCATAACGTCAAAACTTCATTGTACTCTTATTCATTAAATATGAAAATACATGAATTATTTCATATCTAAATATGAAAATACATGAATTATTTCATACCTATCTAGTCTCAAATTAATCGAGTAATAGTGTCATCATTAACCCATAAGATGGCTTAGGCTCATGACAAACATTATTTGGCCATCACATAAAAAGATACATACATGGTGAAGACACAGCCCAAGAGCATAATGATATTCGTGAGCAATGTATGTAAGAGTACGATGAGTAGGAGGTTTCAATTGATAGAGATTTCCAATGAGCAGCCATGAAAATGATACCCATTCTGGAGTAAAATTTTCAAATAGCATAACTATTGTTGATTATGATAATAGGTTTTACTACTTTCAGAATATTACAGAGTATGAAAAGTAAGTTGTAAAAACTAATTTTATTAAAGTTCAATCCATTTATATTATTTTAGATTTATTATAATTTTAATTCATTATAATAATTTTAAAAACTTTTATAATATAAAAAATTATAATTCATAATTTTGATTAAATTAATATTAAAAATTATAATTTTTGTTTAAAAACTAAGGTAAAAAATCACATTCCTCGATTTATTTTATTTTTAAAAAAATGTGAAAAAAATTATATAAGCTAAGAAAAAAATAATAATATAGAAAACCCTACTATATAACAAAATATAATTCAATTAAAAATTATGATTATATATATATATAGATCATATTAAATTAGAGTGTTCGAAGAAAATTATGCAAAATATTTATAGAAACAATGAAAGAAAATATATATATTTTTATTAAAAAAATATGCAAAATTTTATAAAAAAAATGTTAGTTAAACTTGACTCTATAAAAGAGTTAAGATTGTTAGGTTAAGAGTTGTGGTTTTGGATACCTGGTATTGAGTTGGTATTGAGTGCATGATATTACATGCTTTGAAGTTTTTAAAAGACTAGGAGATTCTCTACTTTGTTGGTTGGTTTGGCTACATCTAAGTCAAGGATAATAATAATTCTAGATCTATTCTTGACTAGTTTTTTTCCAATTAGGATTTTCCAACTTAAAGCATTGTTTATATGTGTGAGATTCTATCATTATTTCTATCCTATTGTTTCTAATCCTAACAAGTGATATCAAAGCACCTACTTCATATTGGAGCCAAGTTTTCACCGAATCTATTCATTCAATCTAGTTCTCACCAAGTGTATTCAATCAATCAAGTTATAACTGAGTTTGTTCGATCATCGAAGTTATAAGAGAGTCTAATCAAAGGAAGAACAACCCACATATTTTTTAAAGTCACAGTCATGATTGTGGCAACTGTGATTATGGTGGTGTTGGTGGCCATGATAATGGCGACGATGGAAAATCTCACTATGGTTGTGATTCTCACAGTGCTAGTTAAGGGAGATATGATCTGTGAACTACTGTGGATATTCCACTAGATGGTTTGTCACAACAAATCTGATAAAATTATACTTAAAAATATGAAATATATAATATGAAGGTTTATTTCTCTTTAGATTTTTGGATCAGTAAATTTTTGTTTATTACTAGGTGAAGCTCCCATTTAACCGATAACCTACTAATGGTTAGGTTTGACTCCCTAAACTTTTAACCATAGTTACAATATGGCCTATTTTAGATTCTTCTTCGTCATGATCACATATCTAGCCCTTTTTTCTTAAGTAATAGGGACTAATGTGGCATACTCTTGAGTTATGGTTGTGAAATTAGGAAGGTCAACTTCTGAGTGGCATAACTTTAACATAAATACTTATATTGAGGCGATTCATACACCGTTGGAAAGGCTTTGTGTGTAGAATATGAATAAGCCACGTGACACTAAAGCAAATAAGTTTTACCCCCCAAAAAAACTCCATTTGATGCCTCAAAATGCTCTCTGAAAGGTTTCAGACCCTAGTTTGCCAAATTGGATACTGCTTGTAAACATGGTATTGTGTGTTGATTCCTCCATTTTTTCCATTCTCAAAGCATTGATATGGATGAAAAATAATTTAATGATCCAATCTAGATCAAGATAGGTATGATGATGATGGTTTAGGGTTTATTTTTTCTACAAGTGGTCTTATGTTTTGGTTCTATGATAATCATGTTGGTGGTAGAGGTTTATACTAGTAACTGTCCTTGGTTTTGATGTTACAATATTTTGTAAAATATTCTAGTTTTTTATCTGGATATCTATGGCTCTTGATGAGATATATATAAATGGAAAATATTTTTTCAATTAAAAAAATGGTAGTTTGAATATGCAATAAATAGTTTTAATATGAATCCATTTTACTTCCTTGATGATGATGAAAATGGTAACCCATTTGCATTGCTAGGAATTCTCTCCACTAAAAAGGAAAAACTAGTGGTGGTAGCTACCAATAAGCAACAATCATTAGTGGAAGAAAGTGGAAAATTATCATAAAAACTCCTTCATCCAGTCTAGATTTTCAGCAAATCAAGGGCTTCTCTGAATGAGGGGGGAAGAGGACAAGTTGAGGGTTGACGCAACCATGGATTTTGCAACGAATAGTTGCAGGAGTTTGGACATAGCCATGGGAAAGTTATAATGTTGAATGGAAATTTAACCACAAGATCAATACCTATTTGTGTCCTTGTACTTGATTCTATGAAAACATGTGCTACTAGAAAATTAATGAAGACTTGTGTTTCTCCAGATCAAAAAAAATTGTGGAGGATGTAAATGTAGAAATTATACAATATGCATGTATATCTTGGATTCACCCGATATAACAATATGCTAAAGTTAAATACTGAATCGCTTCTACAAATATTTACAGAATTAAAAACACAATCACCAATCACATGAACATGAAGAAAGATCAATCACACACAACACAGATAATTTCCCAGGGAAAGCTTACAGCTAAAAACCCCACTATCTTCTATTTTATATTATATCATGGATCATGAAAAAATTACATACAAAACTCTTCTCACAAGAGCCCTTAGTACATCAGCTAATTTTCTCACACTGTCACACAAAAATTGGCAAATCCCTTAGCCAATTTACTGTCTCCAGACAACCTACCTTCACTGTGCAATCCCTGAATTGATTCTCTCTTGCCTACCTTGAGTGCGCAAGTATCATGGGAACATCTAATGTGTGTGTGCTTTCATGTGTGCAAGCGGATAATGTCACAACTGATAGTTTACTTCCCTTTCACCTAGAACTCAAGTAGGTCTCCATTGGATCTGACAGGCATGCAGCTAATAATAGTAAATCTTCAGTTGCATGTGAGATCTCTACATGTGAATTAATTAATATTTAATTCACTTAATCTCTCACTAGTGTATCTTGAGTTACAACTAGCACAACTGAGTTTAACTCACTTAACTGAGTTAAACTATTTACAACTTGCACAAACTCATGCACCACTGCACTTCCAACTCTGTTACAACTAGAATCACTCAGTTACAACTAGAGTCACTTTTCATGTCCCACCAACCAACTTCTTAACTCGAAATTTACTTAGCTAACTGATTTTCCACTTCAGTTAACTATTTTCAAGTTCTCATTGAGAATAGATTACAATTTAACATCCATCTAAATTAAGGGAGAATAAAAATAGACATGTTCTTGAAAATAGCCTGTGGGCCCCACCCTAGTGTAGGTGCTTAATTTTCACTAGGATCATGGGTGCCAAATTTTTTTTGTTGAATCTCAACACTCCCTCTAAACAAGAAAGGGATTATCCTTCACCCCAATCCTGTCTCTGTGGTAATCGAATTTTCTCCTGGTGAGTGCCTTCATCAGAATATCTACATCCTGATCTTCCGTGGGAATATACTGAAGAAACATAATTCTTCTATGCACACAATCTCTGAGATGATGGTACTAGATATCTATAAGTTTGGACCTATCATAAAACAAAGGATTAGTCGAGAGTTTAATGCAACTCTTATTATCACAATGAATCACTGTTGGATCCATCTAAGAACCAAACAAACCAACCAAGATCTTTCTCATCCAAATAACCTCACATGCAGCTTGAATTACTGACATGTATTCCACTTCCGTTGAACTGAGTGCCACGGATCTCTGCTTCCTGCTGTACCAAGAAACATTTGTAGATCCAATGCTAAATATCCCCACTAATGTGCTCTTTATGTCTGATGGAATTCCATCCCAATCCGCATCCTTGAAGCCATGCAAATTCACTCCATCTGTCTGTCTTTACCATAAAACATACTTTAATGTGACCCTTAGGTATTTCAGGACATGCTTCCCCCCCCTTCTAAAAGAGCTTGGTAGGCTTAACCATAGCTTGACTCAGCTGGTTGACCGCATAGAAAATTTTCGGTCTCATGTTCACTAGATACATTAGCGAACCCACTTACTGTCGATAGACAATAGCATCCACTACCTCTCCAGAAGTACTATACTCTTTCCTTTAGTTTCCTAGAAGAGGAGTATCCATGGGTTTGCAGCTCTCCATGTTAAACTTACCCAGTATCTCCTTTGCATAATTTCCTTGAGACATAAAAAGTTCACCATCTCACTACCATATTTCCAATCCAAGGAAATAATGAAGGAGGCCCATATCCTTCATTTTGAACTCCCTTGAAAGATCCTCCTTACATGAGTGTATCAGTTGCTCATCACCAGTCAATATTAAATAATCAACATAAATAAAAATGATTAAAATCTTACCCTCCACAACAATTTGGTACAATTTTTCATCTTCTTCACTTTTGGTGAAGCCTAGTCCGGTGAAATAGTTGTCTATCTGAGTGTATCAAGCATAGGGTGCTTGCTTCAGCCCATACAATTCTCTTCTGAGTCTACACACATGTGAATAGCTTTTGAAGATCTCTAAACCTTTAGGCTGCTCTATGTACACCTCTTCCTCAATGATCCCATTGAGAAACACAATTTTCACATCCATTTGATGAATGTGCTAGCCCATCACGTTGCGCTAGCCCATCTACGTTAAGAGTGCAAATTATGGTCACACTTATCCTCTAGATCTGTGAGAAGCCTTGGCCAACACCGTTCTTGCATTTCTCCACACTCCCATTAGCAGCTTGCTTTACCTTGTAGATCCATCTCAAACCTACCACTGATTTATCAGTCGATCTTGGGAAAATTTCCCATGCACTGTTTTTGAAAATAGAGTCATACTCCTCCACTAGGTTGTTGCACTACTTCCTGAAAGGAAGATGGTTCAGTCACAATACATTTTCTCATAAGAGTCATGTATCTATTAAATCAATCAGGAGACTGTATTTGTCTGTGCTGTGAAGTAGGAGCTCCTACATTCTGTGCAACATCAAGTCTCAGCCTATCAGCTTTCGTGGTGTGCCTTCTACCATTTATGATGGATGGATCTGCATGAGTGGCTTCCTCCACTCCATGAACCTCCTCATGTGGTTGATCCACATCTTGAGACTCATCTTTGGGAACCAGTAGTTCCTCCTCTGCATGCAAGTTCAACTCCCTCTCAAGCGACAATCTCATGGCTTTCCCTTCATCAAATTTTATATCCCGTCGCACAACAATCATTCTATTGTTTGGAAAATACACATGATAATTATGGGGTGTTTCTGTGTACCCCAAAAAATTCCCAACTTCAGCAGTCGGCTCCATCTTCTTCCTAGCGCCCTTGGTCACATGCACATAAATAGATGAGCCAAACATCTTAAAGTGTGAAACATCTTGTTTCTTACCAGTGAAAGCTTCTTCAGGTTTAGTCATGCCAAGTAAACTATGAGGACAACGGTTTTGTATGTAAACCACAGTATTTCATGCTTCCACCCATAAATGCATTGGTAGGCCCTGATCATGAAACATCACTCAAGTTTCACCCACGATCGTTATGTTCTTCCTCTCTGCGACCCCATTTTGATGTGGGTTATAAGGTGCTATGAGTTCTCTTTGAATTCCTTCTTTGCTGTAGAATTTCTTGAATTCGTTATAGATATATTCTCCACCATTATCGCTCCTAAGAGCCTTCACTTTATTCCCCGAATCTTTCTTCACCAATGCCTTAAACTCACACTTGGAGAATGTTTTATCTTTATCCTGCATGAATAAGATCCAACATTTATAAGAAACTTCATCAACAAATATTACATATTACTTATGTTTTGTTGTTGAAGCAACCGAGAATGGTCCACACACATCTGTGTGAACTCTCTCAAGGATCCCTGAAGCACGATTCTCCTTCTCATGAAAGGTGGACTTTACATACTTCCCCATGGTGCAACCCTTGCACTAATTTAACTAAGCAAGTGTTCCCATTGGAATTCCAATAGATATTCATTATGTTCTAACTCCTAGAGATAGTCTTGAGTTGTTATAGACTAGTGCCTAGGACATCTTAAAGACAAGAGGATTCAAAAGGTATTTTAGCATGCTGATAGGAAGGAACATCTTGTTATAGAATGAGGGTTAAAGTTTTTTTTGGTATTGGTCGAAGATATCAGAGACAGAATATGGACAAGAACTACATATAGCTATAGAGATTAAGAGTCTCTAAGCATGAATTCGAGGCAGTCATGAAAGTGAAATGTTGTGAGATGGGCCGAATGTCAAATCAGTGAAGAGTTTACAATGATAAATGGGTATGAGATACAATGCAAAAAAATGAAGAAAGTATTAGAGTAAGGTAGGCTTATACAAACATAAGAATCCACCCCCCACTAAAATTATAAGAACAATGACCTGTGAGTAGAATTTGAAACAGAAATCACGCCTCGAGCCATATTTAAAATGTTACAAAATAGAAGACATGAGTATCATTTTAGGATAAATTCACATCAATCAATTTGAACATTCACATTCTGAAAGCTACGATAATAAGGGAATGATGAGAACACATTGAACATTAACTTTAAACACTGTTAAGAAAATACATACTGTTTAATTATCTCAGTAGGAATCCATCACAACAACAACATTAGTTTACTCTCTCAAAAGGACCGTAGACACACCATGAGAGAGGATTCCCAAATTTTTACAAAAGAGAAAATTCACGCTTAAACTTTTCCTGAAAAAATATAGAACACTTTCGGTTTCTGATTTCATCTTTTATAGCCTTACAGATGAGCTCTGAGAGAAGATATTTTCCAAAACAAAATATTCCTCTGAAGATATTTTATGTTTTAAGTCTCAATCAAAAACCAAAAATGATGATGAGGAAAAATGACCTCTCATCACCTACAACATGGACTAACGAAGACTCTAACTAAAAACATAATAGTAAATGTAAAATAAAGAGTGAATAGGGTGAAATAAAGATTTCACCAAGTTTTACAATTCATGAGAATTAAAAGTAAATAGGCCGCGTGGGCAAAAACATGAGTTTCACTATTTGTGGCGAGGAGGGGTGCCTCATGACTACGTACGTGGACAAGCTGATGATGAGGATGAACCTATTCTATGACCAGAAGGAGGTAGCGACTAATGAGAAGACATTGATACCGGAGTACTGGCATATTCACTACATTTTTTCCACGCAATCTCTCCTAGGGATGACATGGTGGAAAATGTTTCAACCAGGGCCTGAATATCGGTGAGCTTGGTGTAGTCTATTCGGATGGATAAGAACTATTTAACCTGGTAGAGGAGGAAGAATTTTTTTCTTAAAGCGACTATTATTGTATCTGCCTTCAGATGGGTAGTCTTTTCCAGGGGTAAATCAGTATTGTTCATGATGTCTGCCATTTTCTATCCATAAACCTTCAGCTCAGAAAATGCAGACGTTTCTGGGTGCTAGCATGATGGGAGGCCTGCCTCCACTAACTTATTCCACTCTCGGTTGAACTATTCGACTCTGCTTGAAACCAACTTCAAACAACAAAGTGCGTTCGCGCAAGCAGTCTCTTTCTCGATGACACTTCTAACCTCCATTACCCTTCTGAAATGATCATTGAATCCTTGAGCGAGAAACTCTTCCAGGTCCAGTTCATTCAGGTAACAAATGTACCTATTAGCCATTGAAACCTTTTCTTCTCCCTCTGCATGCCCTTCTTGCAACTATAATCCAAATAAACAGACCGAAAATTTCTTATCGTCCATCAAAGTGACGTAGTTCCAATGCTGTCGGACTTCTGATATTATATCAGTTCAAATTAGATGTCTAGCTTCCAGGAGTGTGATGTTACCCTTCATCTGAGCAGTCAAGTCTTTGATGGACTTGTCCTGTGCCTGTTTTCCTCTTTGTATCTTCTCAGCCTCATACTGCAAGGATGTTACCACCTTTTGATTTGTTGCCAGTGTAGCTTCCATATCCTTTAGTCTTTGGCATGTTGTATGTGCTTCACTTTCTAAAACCTTTAAGTCAGATAGGGCCTTAGTCAGTTGTTCTACAGTGGTTCCGGGCTTGTCGGATGTCGGGGCTATGCATACATGTTGGTCCCATTTTGCTTGTAATTCAGACAATATCTATTTTAGACTTACAATTTATGCAAACTTTTGAGTATTCTCTTCCTGCTCCTTATCCAATGAATCAACGAGAGCCAATTTATCCCTTTCCACTTGGATTAATTCGTACGTTTGCACATGCTCCCCACTTGGTATATTTAGTTTCTTCTTCAGCTCAGAGTTATCCACTTCCAGATCGGTGATGAGCTTCTGCTAAACTGCATCCTTGTCAACCCCTTTGTCCCTTATTTCTTTCTTAAGAGTTTCTAGCTTGTTATTGATCGCTCTGGCACTTTCTCTCTCCCTCTTTTGGTTTTCTAATACCAAGTCATGCTTCTCCTCAAGTTTCCTTAAAGAAATTGCATTTTTTACTACCTCGTCTCGCAACATGTCTCCGATGCATTGGTGTAATCCAAGCTTATCCGTTAGTGGGATTTTGGCCAAGTTCAAGGTGATCTCTAGGGCTTGGTAATGACTTCCATCAATTTGAGGTTGCATGGATAGAATCAAGTCTCTTGTAGAAAAATGCTCAAAAATTAAGTTGTTCGAAATTGGTCAAAATAGATCAGCTGGAAAGAGCTCAGCGTCGATCCCAACGCCTACGACGACATCAAATCCGTTTGCCATTATGGAGGAGATATTTCATTTTTGAAATCGATCGATTACCTTGATTTTGAAAGAAAAGTTTTTTAATTTTATGTGTTGGGAAAATATTTAATTTTTATTAAGGTTTAATTAATAAATTAAAATTATATATTTATTAATATTTTATATGATTTTAATTAATCATATATTATATTATTTTATATATGTTTTAATTCATTCTTAAAAACCTTATTAAAATTAAATTATAAAACCACACATATATATTAAATCATAAGTCAAATGGCAACATAATGTTTTGAAACGTTTTAAAACCCACAACCTAAAGTTTGGGTTATAAATATCAAAAGTCACATGGGTTTGTTAATTGTTACAACCCATGTAACAAAGGTTTAACATGAAACGTTTGGATGACGTGTTAAGGCACGTGGGCTTCAAAACGTGTTGGAGCGGAGGTTTAAAGCACGTGCTGTATGCAATGGAGCGGATTAAATAAATAGATATGTATCATTTATCATGACCGTTTGCATGTGAACCGTTTGACTTAACATTCGGCGGTTTGATTTATTACGGTTTTCAAAACCGTTGGTTAGCATTAAACGGTGCGGGTTGGACGCATATGAATGCGGAAGATTTTAAACAGTCACATTTAATGTTGTAGTTAACCGTCCGCCAGTTTTGGAGTGCGCCCGCTAAATTTGGTGCAGTTTCCGTTTTTAACTGGAGTTAACTCCAGTTCTCCACAGTTAGCGGAGCTTTTGAAGGGCCAACTTCAGTTAGCCATAACTTTGGCTAGGAAAGTCCTTTTGGGACGATTTGTTTTTTGATTTTGGGTCTCTTCGACATTCTGGAGCTGTTGGAAGTTTTTGCAGAGCCATCAGGGCATTCTAACAGAGAATTTACCAGCGTTTTTGGTCGTGGAGCCACCAAGGCCTAAGGGAAAAAGAGTTGTTTTGGACTACCTTCATCCAATGGAGGTGAATGTTTAGTCATTTTAGACTGATTTGGGCCTTCTAAATCTATTTTTGCAGTGTATGTTTCCATTTTAGGCTTCTATACAGTTGTATTCACATTTTGAGCATTTAATCAAAGAGGAAAAAGCCTAATTAGAGGCTTTTGGACTCAGCGGAGGTAGCCCAAGAGAGGGGTGAACCGCTTAAAAAATTATTTGCTGTCATACTGTATAATTTTGCTGCATATTTTCAGATTCTGCTCCTTTAAACAGTAAATTTTTATAAGCAAACTTTTCCCAAGCAGGTTTAAACAGTAAACAAAACTTATTAGTTCATCTTCAAACCATTATACTTCATTTGCAGAATATGTATACTTGCCTATTCACACATTAAAGTTGGATCAATGAATACTTTGCAGTTAAAACAAATACTTTCATTGATCGGATCTTTGTGATTACTTTTTATTTCTTTAGGCAGAGTCTATAGAAGGGCCAGATAGCCTCCGGATTCATCCTTTCTTTGAAAGGTGAAAGATCCGGTGAATGCCCCTACAGTCAATCTCTGTATGAGAAATACTTTGTTCTCACAATTTCAGATCAGGTTGGTATCGGAGCTCAAGGTTTTGCTTAAGAGTTTGTGAAATTTGTGCAAGTAAATTGTATTATTCTGCAAAATTTGATGCTTACTAGGCTGAAATTGCAAAGAGGGGAAGGTCAATTGGTTAGAGAACAAGTTAATCCTCAACCAAGGAGGGCTAGAGTGCCATTACATTCACCTTCCATTTCATCCTCAATAGCCTTAGAATCAGCCACAAACATGTCATCCAGAGAAGGAGAAGTACATGAGGAAATAGATCCCAAGGAAGAAGAAAGAGTCCTTAGAAAAGCTTTCTTGGATTTGACTGAGATGGTTAGGATCCTATACCAGGAGAGAAATGATAGGATTGCTGGAGAAGGGTCTAGAAACCAAAGAGAAGAAGGAGATTCTTTAGGAGGGAAGAAATACAAGGATGAGTCTAAGAAAGGGAATGGAGGAAATGGTGATCCTTCATCTCCATCATCATCCTCTTCCTCCACATCATCCTCTTCAACTTTTGTTAATCGGTCACACAAAACAAAAACATCTCTTAGAAATCCTTTGTTAAAGATTGATGTAAAGTTTGAGTTGTCGATGTTTAATGGTGATGTGAATGCAGAAAAATTGGATAATTGGATTAGACAGCTGGAAGTCTATCTATCTAAGAATTCAGAATTTGCATGATGATGACACAAAAATCCAATTAGCCTCTTTGAGAATGGATGGAGCAGCTTTGGTTTGGTGGGAAGCCAAGACAAGAGAGGAAATTAAAAAGCATGGTAAGATAACTCTAACTTGGAATGAGTTTATTACAGCTATTAAGAAACAGTTTTATCCTCTTGCTCATATTCAAAAAGCAATCATGAATTGGAAAAATTTTAGGCAACTTAAGGGTCAAAATGTGCAAGATTATACCCAAGAGTTTAGAAGGAGAGCACTTCTACTTGGAGTAGACTTACAAAGTCAAGAAACCTTGTTGAAATACATAGGAGGTTTGCACAATTATCTTCAACATACTATTCTAATGTTCAATCCTACCAGCTTAGATGAAGTCTGTGTGCAGGCTACACATTTAGAAGCTAGAGGAAAGAATATTTTTGATGAGGATAGTAATTTTAAAAACAAAGGAAAGAAGAGAGTTGCAAATTCAAGAAAGAAAAAAGGAAAGTTATTTTGCAAGAACTGTTCAAAGACAAGTCACGATGAAGATCATTGTTGGAAGCTTCATCCTGAACTGAAACCAGAAAAATACAAGAACAAAAACAAGACCAAAGAAAAGGAGAAAACTGTAGCAACAGTTGAGCAAGACTTAGGGTCAGACTCAGGAGATGAGACAAAAAGCATAGGCATGGTTTTAAAGAACACTAAGGGGAAAGAAGTGGTGCAAGACACAAATCCCAGTTCTAGATCTTTGAATTGTCACAAAGATACTCATGATGAAAAGAGGAGGATAGAGCTTTTCCATGTGAGGGTAATTTCAAAGCATACCAAAATTGACACACTATTTGATAGTGGGTCACAAGCTAATCTTATTTCTGAAGACTTGGTCAAGCAGCTTAAACATGAGACCATTCCACATCTGAAGCCTTATCCACTTGGATGGATATGCAAGGATGCCAATTTGCAAGTATCAGGGAAGTGCATATTGCGCTTTGCAATAACTGCACACTTTATTGATACAATGGAACTTGATGTGGTGCCGCTTGATATATCAGGTATTTTTTTGGGAAGTCCTTACTTATTTGACAGGAGGGCCATCTTTCATCGCCATGAAAACAAGTATCACTTGTTCAAAGATGGTAAAGAGTAC
This sequence comes from Pinus albicaulis, assembly GCA_034641835.2. Lineage (NCBI taxonomy): Eukaryota > Viridiplantae > Streptophyta > Pinopsida > Pinales > Pinaceae > Pinus > Pinus albicaulis. The sequence continues at coordinate 33,847 of JAXQQM020070182.1, read as the reverse complement.
ATTGTGAGAGCTCACAAGAAGAAGCTGGAATCTTCTTTACTACATGCAGGTCAATTGAAAAGACTAGTTAATGCAAGTCAAAGTCTAACTTTGTTGATGTTGAAACGACCAGATTTTGAGCATTTGCCATTTTATGATGTTGCTAATGATTTGTCTCAGTTTGATAACAGTTTGTCTTTGAAAAAAGATGATGTTATGTTGCACGAATTACCTTTTGGGTCAGCCAATGCAGTGAATGAAGTGTCAAAGAAAAGCAGTGCAAGCAAGAAGGACACAAAATTCAGCATGGGACAAAGTTGGTTTCAGAATGGTAGAATTCGCCATGGGAACAGTTTGCAAGGTGAAAGTCATTTTAAGTCTTTCTGGAAGTTTGATCAGTGTAGAAAAAGTTTGTTTTCTGCAAATTACAATTGCTGTTCTACAAATTTTAATCATTTGCATCATGACTCCGTCAATCTAAGCAATGGTCGATCAGTTGATTCCAGAGACAGATTATCATTTTCTCAAAAGCTTAATTTGATGAAATCGGGCAGATTTCAGTTATTCAAGGGTGGAAGAGTGGAGAATCAGTCTCCACATCATCAGTTTCAGTAATCAGAAAGCTTTTGAGGGTCCAAAAGCTTCCCATTTGGGAGGTGTGATCAGGAGATCAAGTCTCTTGTAGAAAAATGCTCAAAAATGAAGTTGCTCAGAATTGCTCTGAAACAGATCGAATGGAAAGAGCTCGGCGATACGATCCCAACACCATGAATGGCACTGAAATCCGTTACCGTATGGAGGAGATATTGCATTTTGAAAACGCCCAATAACTTTCAATTTTGAAAGAAAAGTTTTTTTAATTTTATGTGTTGGGAAAATCTTTAATTTTTATTAAGGTTTAATTAATAAATTAAAATTATATATTTATTAACATTTTATATGATTTTAATTAATCATATATTATATTATTTTATATATGTTTTAATTAATTCTTAAAAACCTTATTAAAATTAAATTATAAAATCACACATATATATTAAATCATAAGTCAAATGGCAACGTAATGTTTTGAAACGTTTTAAGAACCCACAACCTAAAGTTTGGGTTATAAATATCAAAATTCATGTGGGTTTGTTAATTGTTACAACCCACGTAACAAAGGTTTAACATGAAACGTTTGGATGACGTGTTAAGGCACGTGGGCTTCAAAACGTGTTGGAGCGGAGGTTTAAAGCACGTGCTGTATGCAATGGAGCGGATTAAATAAACAGATATGTATCATTTATCATGAACGTTTGCATGTGAACTGTTTGACTTAACATTCGGCGGTTTGATTTATTACGGTTTTCAAAACCGTTGGTTAGCATTAAACGGTGCGGGTTGGACGCATATGAACGCGGAAGATTTTAAACAGTCACATTTAATGTTGCAGTTAACTGTCCGCCAGTTTTGGAGCATGCCCACTAAATTTGGTGCAATTTCCGTTTTTAACTGGAGTTAACTCCAGTTCTCCACAGTTAGCGGAGCTTTTGAAGGGCAAACTTCAGTTAGCCATAACTTTGGCTAGGAAAGTCCTTTTTGGATGAATTTTTTTTTGATTTTGGGTGTTGGAAGCATTATGGAGCTGTTGGAAGTGTTTACAGATCCATTAGGGTGCTCTAACAGAGAATTTACCAGCATTTTTGGTCGTGGAGCCACCAGGGCCTAAGGAAAGAAGAGCTGTTTTGGGACTATGTTCATCCAATGGAGGTGTTTGTTTAGTCATTTTCTACTGATTTGGGCTTTCTAAATCTATTTTTGCAGTTTATTTTTCCATTTGAGGCTTCTATACAGTTGTATTCACATTTTGAGCATTTAATCAAAGAGGAAAAAGCCTAATTAGAGGCTTTTGGACCCAAATTTCTGAGTAGCCCAAGAGAGGGGTGAACCGCTTAAACAATTATTTGCTGTCATACTGTATAATTTTGCTGCATATTTTCATATTCTTCTCTTTTAACCAGTAAATTTTTATAAGTAAACTTTTCCCAAGCGGGTTTAAACAGTGAACAAAACTTATTAGTTCATCTTCAAACCATTATACGTCATTTGTAGAATATGTATACTTGCCTATTCACACATTAATGCTGGATCAATGAATACTTTGCACTTAAAACAAATACTTTCATTGATCGGATCTTAGTTATTACATTTTATTTCTTTAGGTAGAGTCTGTAGAAGGGCCAGGTAGCCTCCGGATTCATCCTTTCTTTGAAAGGTGAAAGATCCGGTGAATGCCCCTACAGTCAATCTCTGTATGAGAAATACTTTGTTCTCACAATTTCAGATCATTGCCAACAATGCCTGTTGAATAGAAAATATGAGCTATTCCTTTTCCATGTCTTACGCAGTGGTAAGTCAAGTATAATATTTGTTTACAAACCCGGCTAGTTCAGCCTTTAGCTTCTCTCATGTGGTCATGTTCCTGGTGTTTATCCCCTCCCTTACTTCTGCTCGGTCAACTGAAATTGCCTGCAAAAGCCCAGAAGGGCCCGACGAGGAGGCATCGTCGAAAGTAATCAGGAAGCCTACCTTGTTCTTATCACGGACTCCAAAATGAGGAAAATCTTCCCGAGATGGTCCCTCCCATACATCCTCTAGCCCTTCAGTTCTATGTTTCTTATGGGGATGTGCTCCTTCGTCAATGTTCATGCCTTCTTGAATTCCTCAAACATCTAAGTCATCTTCTTGCCTCTTTTTCTCTGTTTCTTTGGTCGCATTGTCACCCTTCCCTTCTGCAGCTGAAGACTTGGCCTCCATCTGTACATCCAAAGGCTATGTATCAAGGTTATCTCTCCACTCAGTAAAGGGCCTAGTCTCATGTACATAAGAAGTTGACTTTATTTTCCTCTTCCTATTGCAAAGGACTCCTTTCAGGTCATAGGGCCAGATTTTTCCCTGTAGAATGTCCATCCCTTACAGTAATGTTTCCACAATGGAGAGGGCATGCCTCGAATTTATGGTGAAGGGGCCAACAGAAGTTGGGAGCTTGAGAATATATCCTTTCTTGGCAGGCACGAAGTGGATCTGGTCAACCCTCAAGGTTTGTCGAATAAATTCGAGGGCAAACATTTTCATGGCTAGAAACAATAGCAAGCGGAAGGGAGGTACTTCCGCTCCATAGACCCTGATCTCAGTGTAATCATCATATAGGTACCAGTCCCCTATGCTATCTTCCTCGTCGAATTGCATCCAGTCCTTCTGCTCAGGAAATATTCTAGGCAGAGGACTATCATTTATTATGGCATAGGCTATGGACATGAACTCATTTAAAAACCTTGTATACCCCTTCCCCCCAGGCCATTGAAGAACTGAAACGTTCCACTCAAAGACGGTTTTGGCTAGGCATTTGTCCTCGAAATTTTCTCTAGGCCTAGGCTCTCAAACTTGTCAGCATTCTCAAATAAGAATAGATAAAACACTAAAGAAAAAAACTTGAAAGACCCAGTAGAAGGGAATTCTTGAAACTGATTTTGAATAGCCGAAGCTAGGAAAACAAGGATATTCAAAAGCGTACCCTTTTACGTCATGAGCCATAGAAGAGATATACATTATTTTGACACTGGCTCAACCTCTTTAAGACCTAACAACCCTAAAATAATATCTAGAACCGGTTTCACATTGTCCCTGAAAGTGGACAAGGGAACAACATCCGAAGGTGGGAGAGCTGTTAGGCAGGAATCTGAGAGGAGGCTGAGAAAGTCGCTTTGTTGCTCCCAGGGTAACTTTGAGAATTGATAGGAAAGGGAAAACTCATAGAACTCGACATAATTTTTACTGTGAGGAAAAATAAGGCCTTTCTTTATGAGTTTGGGTGATATGAGAAAAATATTATTGCCCTAAGTAGACAGGAACATGTCCCTGCGCTCGTCATAAGCTTCACTGAGCCAACTAATGAATTCGGGAACTGGATATGTGGTTGGAGCGACTTCGTATTAAATACCCAACTCAATGACTCTGAAATAGTATTTACCCTCTAAATGAAATTCAAATAGCTCAGGTCTAACACGGGCTACGCTGAAAGGGTTGAATGGGTCATGAACTCGCGCATGGGTGTCGATAAGGGGTTCAAGTCTAGGGACAACCCTGACCTCGCTGGCTTGTGGGGTTTCAGGCTCAGAATTTCTGGACTTCGTTTTCCCCATGACCATTTGAAAAGAAAAACAGAAGGAAAACGGTAAGACAGAGGAACGAATAAATACCTACGAACAGTGAGGAAGCCCGAGGGCAAAGCGACGCGGGGTTGAAAATCACTTGGTACTAGAGTTCAACCTTCGCTGCATGACAAACCCTTGAAAAACACATATTTTACTTGGTCTGGGAGTAAAACAAGGTTAAATCAGACCGAGTTTTGTGGAATATGAGGCGAGGGTGATAACTATAGGGCTAACGTCATAAGGACATCGATAGTGGGGCATGTGGCAATAGGTTTTTAGCTATCAGAAGCCAGGTAGGTGAAAGCCACGCGCCGAGTTAAGGTAGGTACTAGTTTTGTACTGCCTTCTCTAGGCTTACCTTACCTTTAATTACATGCACCAGATGTCCTTCTTGATGGGCTCGCTTAAGGTTTTGGCGGGGTTCATAAAGGCCTCATGTTTTACTCTACCACCCCACGGAACATTTGCGATTGGTCCACCACCAAGTGACGTCACCTTCTTTAGGGGGTAAGCTTCCTGTCCTTCTGCCTTTTTTTATGCCCCCATAATACCCCGCCCATGATCCATTCCTTTGTGTCTCCACCATATGGAATGCGACTTTCATATTAGGCTATGTTTCACATCAAGTCTCCCATCTACGCTTGTGCCTTAAGAAAATTTCCTGTCAAAATCTCTTTCAACTTACTCACCCTGCCATCCTCATAAATCTCCTCACTTTTATCTTGGCTACTCTTTTTCTTGGTGTATGAGGTGGCTAAACAACATTGGCTCCACCTGGTGATGGCACGCTCGTCCTCGAGGGTGTCGAGAACTTCGCAGACCCTCCACGTGATATTCATCAAAAGCCAGAGCCCCTTCAAAAATTTCACGCGCCCCTATGATGAAACAAACAACAACAGTAAATGTAAAATGAAAAGTATATACAATATATATAGCAGACCTCTGAGACCTTTGTTAGTATTGAAGGTATGGTTTCAAGAACTGCCCGTTTACGGGTGCTTCGATAAAGTCACCTTCCAGATTTTCCAATACAAAGGTATTGTTTCCCTTTACTTCGATAATTTTGAATGGCCCAAACCACAAGGGGTCAAACTTTCCATGTTTACCTCTATTTTCCCTCCTGATATCCCATCTCAGCACCAGGTCCCCTGCTTTCATTTTTTTATCTTTCGCGTGCTGATCAAACAAGCCTTTCATCTTCTCCTGATATTTTGATAACCTGCTATTCACTTGGTTTCGAGACTCCTCCAACTCGACTAGCTGGTTCATTCTCTTGATGAGGTCATTCAGATCTTCTTGGCTGTCTTGGAGAAAATTGATGATAGGTAAGGCAAGTTGAATTGGAAAAACTATTGCTCGGCCATAAACCAATTCATAGGGGGACTTACCTGTGGATATTTTACTGGTAATTCGGTTCGCCTAGAGTGCGAATTTTAGTTGGGAGTACCAATTCTTTTGATTTTCGCTTATAGCCTTCTTCAATGCCCTTACCAAAGTTTTATTGGAAGACTCGGCCAGCCCGTTCCCCTAGGGATAATAGGTTGTAGAGTGCCCCAAGATGATATTATACTGCTGGCAGAAATTGGTGAACTTGGTGGATTTGAAAGCTTGAGCATTTTCCATCACGATCTTGACTAGGCAGCCAAACCTGGAAATGATATTCTCCTCCATGAACTTGATTACGACCGCATAAGTATCATTTCTCGCAGGTATCACCTCTACCCATTTAGTGAAGTAGTCAGTGGCAGTGGAAGTATCTGACTAAATAAGGCGATGGGTTTCTCATACCCATCTACATTTTTCTGCAATAACAATGCAGCTATTGTGTGTGGAGACCCAAATGAGAATATCATGAACGACTTACCGTAGTCCGGACCTACCAATACAGGGGCTTCTGCGAAAGCACTTTTGATTCTATTGAAGACCTCTCTTGACTCTATCATCCATTTTACTTCATTGTTTTTTCTGAGCATCTCATTGATGTGTCGAACTATTTCAGCATAGTTCGGAATAAATATCCTTAAAAAATTTATGCGTCCCAGGAACACTTGGACTTCCTTCTTATTTCGAGGTAGTGATATGCCATTATTACCTCTACTCTTTTGGGGTTAATTTTCACCCCTTCTTTTTTTACAATATGTCCCAGTAATTTTCCTTCCTCTAGAGCAAACATGGAATTTTGAGGATGAAGTGATAAACCATACCTGCGGCACTTGTCAAAGTCTCTTTCAACTTACTCACCCTACCATCCTTGTAAATCTCCTCGGTTTTATCTTGGTTGCTCTTTTTCTTGGTGTATGAGGTGGCTAAACAATGTTGGCTCCACCTAGGGATAGTATGCTTGTCCTTGAGGGTGTCGAGAACTTCGCAGACCCTCCGTGTGATATTCATCAAAAGCCAGAGCTCCTTCAAAAATTTCATGCACTCTTATGATGAAACAAACAACAACAAAAAATTTAAAATGGAAAGTATATACAATATATACAACATGCCTCTAAGACCTTTTCTAGTATTAAATGTATGGTTTCAAGAACTGCCCATTTACGAGTGCTTCGATCAAGTCACCTTCCATATTTTCCAATACAAAGGTATTGTTTCCCTTTACTTCAGCAATTTTGAATGGCCCGAACCACAAGGGGTCAAACTTTCCATGTTTACCTTTATCTGCCCTCCTGATATCCCATCTCAGCACCAGGTCCCCTGCTTGCATTTCTTTATCTTTCACGTGCTAATAAAACAAGCCTTTCATCTTCTCCTGATATTCTGATAACCTGCTATTCACTTGGTTCTGAGTCTCCTCCAACTCGACTAGCTGGTTCATTCTCCTGATGAGGTCATTCGGTTATTCTTAGTTATCTTGGAGAAACCCTGGCGATAGGTGAGGCAAGCTGAATTGGAAAAACTGTTGCTCGGCCATAAACCAGTTCATAGGGGGACTTACCTGTGGATATTTTACTGGTAATTCAGTTTTCCCAGAGTGCGAATTTTAGCTGGGAATCCCAGTTCTTCTGATTTTTTCTTATAGCCTTCTACAATGCCCTTACCAAAGTTTTATTGGAAGACTCGGCCAGCCCATTCCCCTGGGGATAATAGGCTGTAGAGTGCCCATATATTATATTGCTGGCAGAAATTGGTGAACTTGGTGGATTTGAAAGCTTGAGCGTTGTTTTTCATGATCTTGACTGGGCAGCCAAACCTGGAAATGATATTCTCCTCCATGAAATTGATTACGACCACATCAGTAGCATTTCTTGTGGGTATTACCTCTACCCATTTAGTGAAGTAGTCAGTGGTGGTGAGAATCCACTTGTGCTGAACACTTGATGCTGGGTGAATCTCTCTAATAAAGTCAATGCCCCACTGCTGAAAAGATTCTTTGATATGTACTGGTATCATTGGCAAGGGAGAAAATTTCTGTTTTTCTGCAAACCTCTGACATTTTTCACATGCCCAAACCCGAGTATGCACATCTCCAAACAACTGAGGCCAAAAGAAACCAACCTTCAGTATCTTATGAGCCGTGGACCGCCAGCTGTAATGACCCCCACAAATTCCTTCATGAAATTTGGCCATGACTTCCTCCACCTCTGACTCTATAGGACATAAGAGAAGGATTCCTGAAGGGTCCTTCCAATATAGTCAGTCATTTTCTATAATGTATTTCTGAGATTTCAACCTCAAAGTTCGATATTTTGTCTTATCGAAGTTTAAAGGGCACCTGAGAGTTAAAAGATATTCTACAATATCTTTGTACCAAGTACTAAGCAGGTACTTCATGTGTGTTTTTTGTACCGTGGTCTCTATTCCAGGTTGTTCCTCTGCACCTTTGGGCACCTCTCCTCCTTCCATAGATATATTTATGCCCAATTCTTGGCAATTTGACTCAGACAAGATTCTTGCCGGCCCCTGTCCTTTGATGAGCTTTGTGGGGCGAATGTCCAGTTCATATTCTTGAATCTTGGTGATCCATTTACCTCTCTTACCTTCACTGTCTCCCTAAATCAGGATATATTCCACCACAGCTATGGGGAAGAAAGCGGTTATAGCTAATTGTAGCACATACATTCGAAAAGCTTTCAGGGAATTAACTAGGGTGTACGCCTACTTCTTCGAAATATTATATTTAAACTCTGCGTCTCAAAGTACCTGACTAAAGAAGGCGATGGGCTGCTCATGCCCGTCTACGTTTTTCTGCAATAACAATGCAACTATTGCGTGTGGAGACACAAATGAGAATATCATGAATGACTTACCGTAGTCAAGACCTGCTAATATAGGGGCTTCTGTGAAAGCACTTTTGATTCTATTGAAGGCCTCTCTTGACTCTGTCGTCAATTTTCCTTCATTGTTTTTTTTTAGCATCTCAATGATGTGTTGAACTATTTCAGCATAGTTCGGAATAAATATCCTTAAAAAAATTATGTGTCCCAGGAACATCTGGACTTCCTTCTTATTTCGAGGTAGTGATATTCCATTATTACCTCTACTCTTTTGGGGTTAATTTTCACCCCTTCTTTTGTTACAATTTGTCCCATTCATTTTCCTTCCTCTAAAGCAAACATGGACTTTTGAGGATAAAGTGATAAACCATACCTGCAACACTTGTCAAAGTCTCTTTAAACTTACTCACCCTACCATCCTCGTAAATCTCCTCAGTTTTATCTCAGCTGCTCTTTTTATTGGTGTATTAAGCAGCTAAACAACATCGGCTCCACCTGGGGATGACACGCTTTTCCTCGAGGGTGTCGAGAACTTCGCAGAACCTACGCGTGATATTCATCATAAGCTAGAGCCTCTTCAAAAATTTCATGCACTCCTATGATGAAACAAACAGAAACAGTTAATATAAAATGGAAAGTATATACAATATATACAACAGGCCTCTGAGACCTTTGTTAGTATTGAAAGTATGGTTTCAAGAACTTCCCTTTTACGGGCGCTTCGATCAAGTCACCTTCCAGATTTTCCAATACAAAGGTGTTGTTTCCTTTTACTTCGACAATTTTGAATGGCCCGAACAACAAGGGGTGTCGAACTTTCCATGTTTACCTTTATCTGCCCTCCTGATATCCCATCTCAGCACCAGGTCCCCTGCTTGCATTTCTTTATCTTTCGTGTGCTGATCAAACAAGGCTTTCATCTTCTCCTGCTATTTTGATAACCTGCTATTCACTTGGTTCCGAGTCTCCTTTAACTCGACTAGATGGTTCATTCTCCTGATGAGGTCATCCAGTTCTTCTTCGCTGTCTTGGAGAAACCTGGTGATAGGTAAAGCAAGCTAAATTGGAAAAAATATTGCTCAGCCATAAACAAATTCATAGGGGGACTTACATGTGGATATTTTACTTTTAATTCGGTTCGCCCAGAGTGCGAATTTTAGCTGGGAGTCCCAGTTCTTCTGATTTTCGCTTATAGCCTTCTTCAATGCCCTTACTAAAGTTTTATTGGAAGACTCGGAAAGCCTATTCCCCTGGGGATAATAGGTTGTAGAGTGCCCCAAGGTGATATTATACTGCTGGTAGAAATTGGTGAACTTGGTGGATTTGAAAGCTTGAGCATTGTCTATCAGGATCTTGACTGGGCAGCCAAACCTGGAAATGATATTCTCCTCCTTGAACTTGATTACGATCGCATCAGTAGCATTTCTTGTGGGTATCACCTCTACCCATTTAGTGAAGTATTCAGTGGCGGTGAGAATCCAATTGTGTTGACCACTTGATGCTGGGTGAATCTCTTCAATAAAGTCAATGACCCACTGCTGAAAAGGTTCTTTGATATGTATTGGTATCATTGGCAGGGGAGAAAATTTATGTTTTTCTGCAAACCTCTGACATTTTTCACACGCCCAAACCCGAGTATGCACATATACGAACAACTAAGGCCAGAAGAAACCAACCTTCAGTATCTTATGAGCTGTGGACTGCCAGCTATAATGACCCCAGCAAATGCCTTCATGAAATTCAGCCATGACTTCCTCCACCTCTGACTCTGTAAGACATAAGAGCAGGATTCCTGAAGGGTCCTTCCAATATAGTCAGCTGTTTTCTATAATTTATTTCTGATATTTCAACCTTAGAGTTCTATATTTTGTCTTATCGAAGTTTAAAGGACACCTGAGAGTTAAAATATATTCTACAATATCTTTGTACCAAGTACTAAGCAGGTACTTCATGTGCATTTTTTGTATTGTGGTCTCTATTCCTGGTTGTTCCTTTGCACCTTTGGGCACCTCTCCTCCTTCCATAGATATATTTATGCCAAATTCTTAGCAATTTGACTCGGACAAGATTCTTGCTAGCCCCTATCCTTTGATGAGCTTTGTGGGGCGAATGTCTAGTTCATATTATTGAATCTTGGCGATCCATTTACCTCTCTTGCCTTCACTGTCTCCCTGAATCAGGATATATTTCACCACAGCTATGGAGAAGAAATCAGTTATAGCTGATTGTAGCACATACATTCAAAAATATTTTAGGGACTTAACCGATACATTCGAATAATTCTTCCAAGGGCACAAGGCCTCTAGGTATAACATTCACCTTTAATTGCAGTATGCGATGTCCTGCCACTATCTCTTTCCATTTAGTCTGAGGTTTCTCTTCAGTTTCCTCTTCTACAACATCAATAACCAGGTTAGAGAATTCTCCAATGGTCTCTATAAAGTGCTTCACTTGCTCCTCGTCCTCAAACACCTACCAGTGTTTGACGTTATCCGGGATAGAGGGACGATAACGAACTTCAACCTCATATCTGAGGAGCGGATTTTGTGGTGGAAGAAAATTTCTTGCTGCAACAACAAGGGAATCCGCCATGCTATTCTGATCTCTCGGCATGAATTGTATGTTAAAATCTAGGAAGAAATTATCCACTAGATCCCATAATTTGTTCCTGTAAGCTCTTTGCCAAGGGTGCTTAGCATGGCATTGATTCTTAATCTGCCTCACCACCATCTCCGAATCTCTGAAGACTTTGAGGCTTTGAATATTCATGTTCTTAGTTGTCTGCAACCCCAAGAGTAGTGCTTCATACTCTGCCACATTATTTGTAGCCTCATATTCCAGCTTGAGAGAAAAGGGGACCAATTGTCCCGTGGATGAGATCAGAAGGACTCCAACTCTGTTTCCTTCCCTTGAATTTTCACCATCAAAATGCAGAGTCCATATGTCCCTCTCTTCATTACTTGCAGACTGTTCCAGCTTCAAAGGATTGAATGCTGGTTCCTGTAAAAAATATTCATCCTCCTCAAGCATCAGACAGGAAAACTCTCCCTCCTTGATGTATACAAGGGAATTGACCGAGCCATCAACTCTGGTCACCATCTTCAGAAATCCAGATTCCCAAAATAGCCTCCTTTCTTGTCCGTCGAATACTAGGATGGTAGCATAAGTGAGGTCGAGTTTTATTGACCCACCTATCTTAGTCCCCCATGACCTAGACAACAACATCCCAAATCTGGCTGGGATATCAGCAACCACGATGTCCATGACGACACTTTTGGCTAGAATTTGAGCCAAGTTTACCACCAAGACCTTAATCATTCCCAAAAATTTAACTCTTTTAGAATCAAAGGAATATATATCTTTGTATGGGTGAGTAATTTGTAATCCTGGTTTCTCCATGACTAACAAAGGCTACAGGTTATGTGAGGCCCCTGAGTCCAACATGCAATTGTGCAACAATAGGTCATGAATGACCAGGGATACATAAAATGGTGGGGTTACTGAGTCTAACTCTTCCACATGTGGGCCAAAGACTACCAACGGTCTTCCTTCCTGAAGGTTGAGACTATCTGGAGGTGGGGCTACCCCATGAGGGAGCATAAATTGAGATACCTCAGCTTTGTAAGAAGGCTGCTTCAAAATCTCGATTAAGGGAACAGGGATTTTCACTTTCTCTAATTATTTTTGGAGATTAAAAATAGAAGGATTCCTTTCTAGGATGACTTCTTTAGGTTGTTCTTTAGGTAGGACCAGGGGCTTTATGACGGCTAAAGCATCTCTATTATTTCAAGGGGTTCAGGGACTGACTTAGATGAAGAGGGAGTGATAGCTTTCTGATGCAAGAGCTCTTCTACAGGCTTCTTACCTTTGCTATCAACCATCTAGGGGACCGGTTCTTTTGAAGGTGACTCTTCATCTTGATCTTGTGTCCGAGTCCTCTTTCTAGAAGATTGGAGATCGTACTTCTTGTGGAACTGAACTTTCATGAAGTCCACAAACTTTCAGCAATAGTCATCGATGTCTGGATCTTCAGTGGAGTTTACTTTCTCTTCTTCCTCCTCCCATAGAATAAGCTCCACCTCTTCACCTTTTGAATTAGAAAGATACTGATCGTCTTGCCTGCCAAGAACATCTTCAGTAGGGCCTTCCATTTGTCATTCCAAATAGAGAAGAGGTTGTATATGATCTTTTTTTTCTTTCCTATCTCTTTGTAGTATCTACAGGGGCGGCTTTCGATACTGTGGGTTATATCCCTTGTTAAAAGCGACCTGAGTCAGCCGAGAAGAGGCATTCTTAACTTCCAACTCTAGTTTCACCAACTTATTTGAGAGATTCTTTATCATCTTATTCATTTCTTCAATCTTATAATCTACCTCTTCCCTCTCTTGATTTGAAGAGGAAGCCTCTTCTTTAGCTTTTCGTCTAAAATCATGGTCTATCCTCCCTTTTGATTTCCTCGTAGAAGTGAAGTTGGCTTCTACTTCTAATGCATCAGTCTGGGCCTGATCCAGTGATGTATATTTTATTTCCCTTAAAGTGAAACCAAATTCTGATTCAAAAGCTCCCACAAAGAATACCTTGGCCACTGTCTGAGGCGGTTTCATATCAGCCGGCAGGTTATTATACAACTTGTTGAATCTCTTGATAAATTCAGTTATGTCTTCATTGTGTTTCTTCTTTGAGGCGTCGAACTCTATTAGAATATAGCCATGGTCTCTCTTTTCCCCTCACTTTCATGTGAAGGAATTCTCCATCTCCTCCCAAGTGGTGATGGTGTGGTCATCCAGAGTTTTGAACCATTTCCAAGCCTCTCTATCCAAATATTGGATGAACAGCCTCAAAACTACATCAAGGTGCTCCACATTGAAATTATCAGCAAAGGCACAAAAATCTTCAATATGCTTTTGGGCAGCACTATTTTCTTCCTCGGTGAACCGGGGCAAGAGCTTCATTTAATCTTGAGGCATATCATTTAGAATTTGGGGAAGTGCTAGAGGAGCATTTTTTTTAGCAAAAATCTGGGAACAACCATGGGAGGTGGTGGATTTTGGGGAGGGTTTTGATGAATGATAACAGGCATGTGATGAGTGGTGGCTTGCAAATTTATCTGAGTAAACAATATCTGGGGGATGGTAACCTGTTTTATCTCTTCTGCTTCAAGAGTAGGATGCAAGGGGACCCCGGATGTATTTACTGACTCTGCTTCGTCTTTTATCTCAGAGCAACCCAAAACAAGGTCATTTGGGGGGTATTCAAGTACTCGATTGGTGGAACCTGGACCTTGGAATTGAGCTTGCTGAGAAGAGGATCAGGAGCCTTCTAGTGAGAGTCTGGGTATATCAGTCTAAACTGGCTATTTCTCTTTCCATATCCTCTTAAATAAGATTTTTTCAGGGTCAGAAACCGAGGGTGTTCTCAACTGGGAGGTATCTGACCTTAGGTGTGGCTTGTGAATAAGCTAGGATTGCGAATAACTTTGTACTTTTAAGAACAGTGGAGTCGCCAAGGTGAGGGATCTACAACTCTCAACCCTTCGTGCTCACCTTATTTGAAGGGTGAATTTGATTGTCGTATCCCAAGGAAAATATTTTCAACTTTGTTCCCCGGCAACTGTGCCAAAAATATGTTGTAACTCCTAGAGATAGTCTTGAGTTTTTAAAGACCAGTTCCTAGGACATCTTAAAGACAAGAAGATTCAAAAGGTATTTTAGCATGCTAATAGGAAGGAACCTCTTGTTATAGAATGACGTTAAATTTTTTTTTGGTATTGGTCCAAGATATCAGAGACATAATATGGACAAGAACTACATCTAGCTATAGATATTAAGAGTCTCTAATCATGAATACGAAGTAGTCATGAAAGTGAACTGTTGTGAGTTGGGCCAAATGTGAAATCATTAAACAGTTTCCAAGGATAAATGGGTATGAGATACAATTCAAGAAAATGAAGAAAATATTAGAGTAATGTAGGATTATACAAACATAAGAATCCACCCCCCACTAACATTAGAAGAACAACAACCTGTGAGTAGAATTTGAAACGGAAATCATGCCTCGAGCCATATTTAAAATGTTACAAAACAGAAGAAATGAGTATCATTTTAGGATAAATTCACATCAATCAGTTTGAACATTTGCATTCTGAAAGCTACGATAACAAGGGAACGATAAGAACACAATGAACATTAAGTTTAAACACTGTTAAGAAAATACATATTTTTTAATTATCTAAGTATGAATCCATCACAACAACAGATTAGCTTCATTTCCTTTCCCAAAAGGGATCTACAGATACACACTATGAGAGGATCTTGAATTTTTACAAAAATAGAGAATTCACAGTTAACAACTTCTTCTCTGGAAAATCTGGAACACTTTCTCGGTTTCTGATTCCATCTTTTATAGCCTTACAAATGAGCTCTGAGAGAAGATATTTTCCAAAACAAAATATTTCTCTGAAGATATTTTTTGTTCGAAGTCTCAATCAAAAAACAAAAATGATGATGAGGAAAAACAACCTCTCATCACCTACAACATGGCCTAACGAAGTTTCTAACTAAAAACATAACAGTAAATGGAAAATAAAGGGTGCATAGGGTTAAATAAAGATTTCACTCGGTTTTACAATTCAAGAGAAATAAAAGTAAATAGGCTATGTGGGCCAAAACATGAGTTTCACTGTTTGTGATGAAGAGGGGTGCCTGATGGCCACTGACATGGATGAGCTAATGACGAGGATGAACCTGTTGTGCAACCAGAAGGAGGTAGCAATTGCTGAGAAGATGTCGATATAGGAATACTGGCATACTTACTGCATTTTTGCTACGCACTCTCTCCTCGGAATGGCATGGTGGAAAATGTTTCAACCAGGGCCTGGATATCTATGAGCTCTGTAGTCTACTTAGATGGCTAAGAAATGCTTGACCTGGTAGAGGAGGAAGAATTCATTTTTAAGAGCAGCTATTATTATATCTGCCTTCAGATGGGTAATCTTTTCCGAGGGTAAATCGATATTGTTCATGATGTCTATCATCTTTTGTTCATAAACCACCATCTTAGGAAATGTGAACATTTCTAGGTGCCAGCATGATGGGAGGCATGCCTCCACTAACTTATTCCACTCTCGGTCGAATTGTTCGACTCTGATTGAAACCAGTTTTAAACAACCCAGCGTGTTCGCGCGAGCGATATCTTTCTCGATCACTCTTCTAACCTCCAATACCCTTCTGAAATGATCAGTGATTCCTTGAGCGAGAAACTCCTCAGGGTCCAATTCATTCGGGTAACTGATGTATCTCTTCGCCATTGAGACCTTTGCTTCTCCCTCTACGCACCCTTCTTACAATTGTACTCCAAATAAACGAACTGCAATTTTCTTATCGTCCATCAAAGTGAGGTAGTTCCAATGATGTCAGACCTCTGATATTATATCAGTACAAATTAGAAACATGGCTTCTAGGAGTGTCATGTTACCCTTCTGTTGAACCCTTAGTTAAACTGAGAGGGGGGGTGAATCAGTTTAATGCATTCAGGGTCTTGTAAAACTTTCTCTTACACTTATTTACATCTTCAATCTGTGATCAACTTAATGTACAATGGAACAACAATCTTAATAAGTGAGCAGCAGGTATTAAGCAGATTAAATACAGAATATAAACACATAATCATCATGCATATAGACACCAGATATAAGTGGAAACCCATAAGGGAGAAAAACAAATTTTATTATTGTTGTGATGCAAAGGCAAGCTCCAAATCCCTCTCACCACTAATTTTCTATAGGCTCCAACCTACAGGAGGCTACTACCTCAATTCTGCAAGCTAAAACTTGCAAGGAAGCTCCAACTCCCATCTATTTTCTGCAGGCTGCAACCTACAAGAGGCTCCTACCTCAGCCAACTACAACTGCACATCTATCATGCTACAACTTGATATGGAAGCACCAACTTCCTCACACAATACTGAAACAACATGCTCATTTACCTGGATATCAGCCCTGTTATATTCCTTCTTCAATGTTGTCCTCCATCCTTCATATCTGCCTTATATTATCTCTGGATCTTCACAGCTTCTTTGTCTGGTCCTTCTTCTTCTTACACTCTCTAAAACCCTTATACCGCTAATTCTCCTCACCTTTTTTAAGCATATTATAATAACATCATTTAGAGAAATCACCTCATATATGTTTGCATTCCATATGGGAATATGAAATGAACAGGTATGACTCTTTTCATTCCACCTTCTCATTTTCTCGCTTAGCACTTCAGGATGTTACAATACTATGTACTCAATTCAGTATTACTGGGAAGATTTTTTTTTGCCTTCAGAAACTTGCCTTTGCATCACATACACTAAAAATAATTAATTCATTTACATTTACAGTTACAGAAAATATGTTTCGCTTAACCCTTTCATCTCTTGGCTCGCTGTGTATTTGTCTTTTTGATGTTGCCACAGTCTTTTCAGTTTTTGCTATTTATATTCTAGCTCTGCTGCATAATTACCTTGTTTCATCTGTTATCTGTGTCTTTTGTGCTGTGTTCACCCACACTTTGCATATAAATTTAATTATACGTATCCATATACACATCAACCATAACCTTAACACCGATTTGTCACATATTCTAAAAACAGAATTATTTCACGCTTTACCTTGGCATTTATCCTTTGATTGACATTATTCATCATGGCGTGTTAATAATACCATAATCTATGACTTTTGTTAAGACCCATCATAACAAAATATATTAACACCATGCATTCTGCTCTATAATCATATAACCTTTAATATATAAAACATTTGTAAAGGTTTATCTTTCCGCCAGTCTTGCACGTATACCGATGCCGCATCCTTGATTAAACGACTGTCGTCAATCCTGTTCGCAATCCGACGGTCTTCATCATATTGGAAATCTCAAAGTTTATTACCCTTCCATACTTTTGTTAAATGTACCACAGGGCCATCATATAAATACACTCGTGTCCCACATATTTTTACCTTAGTTAAAATAATGTCAACATCTTATTTATCTGGACCCACTTGCAACTTTTAATTAAATACTAAAGTTCCAATCATATATCAACAATGCCTCCATCAATCTGTCCATCCTCAACATTAATAATCAAAACTTACAATAATTTATAAAAACTTTATAACTTACCATTCCACTAATTTATTACTTTTCACATAAACCGATGCTCGTTCAATAGGCCTGCATATATATAAATATTCGAGCCACAGCTTTACGAACTCACCTTTTCACCTTCCTTTTAGCTTTGCACTTTTCAAAAACCTATGGTTATAAACCATGATAATTATCCTCTCTATATAGTTTGAATTATACTTTGGTTTAAAAAAAATTACCAACATATATATGTTGGGTCCCACAATAATTGTCAATGCATCTTTGCCCGTGATCTATCCGCTTCCCATCCAACGGCAGTCGCATTCCATCAAGCACAATGTTTAAGGTTTTAAACCTATGCTATTTTAAATGTACCTTTTTCACTGTCGGGTCCACACCTTTCGTTAACCTTTGCACAAATTTTGATGCGAACATCGTCAGATCTTTGCCTCCTTTGATTGGACGTCTATCGCCTAAAATTAAGCCCGACAACTTATCCTTCCAAACTAACATGAAATAGGTGGTATTGCTTTGCGACGTGTCACTTCCAGAGCTCTACCGCGTAAATTTATTCAATACTGCTTACAATTTCAAAGCAGCGCAATAAACCCTTGTTTGGTTTCAAACCCATCTTCACTATTCCACTTTGCCATTAACTTCCAGTTCCAAACTTCTGACCTTTGTTTTTGCTGTTCCTTCTCTCCAGTTCCATGCAATTCAAAAATTGAAGATTTTGGGTTTGTAATAGTTCTATCTCCATCATTTATAATTGCAATAAAACCCCAACACACTCTAACCATTCATTGATTAGGTTAGTTACAAATCATTCAACTTCCTATTGCTTAATTCGACCAGGAACTCTATCTCTACACTGTGCGCAATTGACATCAATTTGAATGGCTAAATTTCTCTTTAAAGGCATCAATCCATTCTGTGATCGATGCTTAATCATATGTTATCCATCCAGAATTCAATCACAAGTTGAATGTTCAAATCTTTAAACACATATTCTCATAATTCCTTTAAATATGTATGATTCATCTGCACACATATATTGTGCCAAACCCTAAATTTCACATGAGTTAAAACTGAATCAAGCATTCAATGTATGTAACATATGAATTTGGAACCTGTTTTCTGTATTAACAGTAAATATTTACATAGGAGTTCTTTTCTGGCCTGATATTCTAATTAGTGACCTTTCTGTCTAATTTTCTCGTAGGCTTACAAAACAGAACCCTAACTGTTCAAAAAAAAACTACTTCATGTCTAAACCCTCCTCTTGTAGCCTTTGCCACTTCACTTTCTTTCTCTACAACAATTCCATCTGAATTTGATCTGCTCCCTTGTCTTGGTGTTGCTCCTTTGTGCTCCTTTACCATTAATGACAATATTTCCAACAGTCTCCCCCTTTGGCATTGATGGCAATACTCAAATGCTTCCTCCAAGACTTCCTCTGCTTGCTTTTCAAAAGACCCTTTCTTCTTTTGCTTGCTTTTCCTCCCCCTTTGACATCAATGACAAAGGGTTGCACATTTCCCAGTGTAGTTTCGATCTTTTCATTTCCTCTGATCTTGAGGACCTGTTCCATGCACTGCTCCATTTTTCTAGCTCTTTTATGACAATTTATTGACTGCTCTCCCCCTGGAATGATGCTTTCTTGTCTGATATTGACTATCACTTGTCTTCTGCACTAATCCTGTTTCTTGTATGCAACCCTTATTATTATTATTATTATTATTTAATCATATCAGAGAGTAACATCTGTAGACACTACCCCTAGTTTGTCTCTTAGATATTCGAATGGTTCTTTAGCAAGAGGTTTTGTGAATATGTCTGTTGTTTGTTCCTTTGTTGGTACATATTCCAACTTCACCAATTTCTGTGCTACTTGTTCTCTGAGGAATTGGTACTTTATTGGGATGTGCTTTGTTTTTTAATGAAGTACAGGATTTTTTGATATACTTATTGCACTTGTATTGTCACATTTGATAGAAATGGATTCATCAATGCTTACCTTCATGTCTTGGAGAGTTTGTTTCATCCACATTACTTGTGTGAAACATGTTGCTGCTGCTATCTATTCTGCTTCTGCTGTAGATAGAGAGATAGAAGTTTTCTTCTTGCTTAGCCATGCCACCAGACCTTTTCCCAAATAAAATGCACCTCCACTTGTGCTTTTCCTGTCATCCACATAGTTGGCCCAATCTGCATCTATGTATGCTTTCAATGTGAAGCTTTTTCCTTTTGGATACCATAGGCCATAATGTGCAGTTCCTTGCAGATATCTAAATATTCTCTTGATTGCAAGTAAGTGATTTTTTTTTGGTGCTGCTTGATATCTTTCCACAAGACCTACTACCAACATAATGTTTGGTCTAGAAGCAGTTAGGTATAGCAGACTTTCTATCAAGGATCTGCAAAGTTTTTGATCTACATCTGCAAATCCATCATTAGTACAAAGTTTTCATCCAGTGATCATGGGAGTTGACACATGTTTGCAGTCTTCCATTTGAAACCTTTTCAACATTTCTCTTAAGTATTTTTCTTGCGAAATGAATATTACTGTGTTCTTTTGTTGAATTTGAAGTCCTAAATAGAAGGTGAGCTCTCCAATCATAGACATCTCAAATTCTGATTTCATTTCTTCAACAAATCCTTTTGCTAACTCATCTTTGTTGCTACAAAACATGATGTCATCTACATACACTACTACAATTAAGAGTTCATTTTCATTAGCCTTTATTTACAAATTTTTGTCTACTCCTCCTTTCTTGAACCCTTTTTTTTCCAAGTATTTGTCTAGCCTTGAATACCATGCACGAGGAGCTTGTTTCAGACCATATAAGGCTTTCTTTAATCTGCATACATAATCATGTTTATCTGTTAAGGAGAATCCTTTAGGTTGTTCCATGTAGACTTCTTCCTCTCAGTCTCCATTCAGGAAGGCAGACTTCACATCCATTTGGTATACCCTGAAATAATGATAGCATGCAAAGGCCAAAAAAATTCTGATTGCTTCCATTCTGGCTACAGGGGCAAAGGTTTCATCGTAATCAAGTCCTTCAATTTGTGACTATCCCTTGAATACAAGTCTGGCTTTATTTCTGATTACCCACCCTTGTTCATTCATCTTATTCTTGAATATCCATTTTGTGCCAATGGCATTTTTCCCAGTGGGTCTTGGAATTAATTCCCAGATATTGTTCTTCTCAATTTGGTCCTGTTCTTCATTCATAGCATTTACCCAATTTTTGTCTTTGTTGGCTTCTTTGAACTTCTTTGGCTCTATTTTAGATAGCATGGCTAGGTATACTTCTTCTATCTGTTTAGCAAGCTATCTTCTTGTCTAGACTCCCACACTTTTGTCCCCAATGATTTGATCTTCTGGATGGTTCTTTTGAGTGTATCTTGAGGGACCCTTGGAATTTAATTCAGTATCTTCTATTTTCTTGTTATGTTCATCATTATCTTGGTTCTTAGCTTCATGATCATCTGGAGGATTGGTGCAGCTTGTGTTTCTTGTACTGTTTGGTAGATCTTCGTCAAATCTTATGTCAATGCTTTCCACAATTTTGTGCAGTCTTTTGTTGTAACACCTATAACCCTTACTCTTGGATGCATGTCCTAAAAATATTCCTTCATCAGCTCTTGCATCAAACTTCCCCAGTTTTTCATCATTAATTTTTATGAAACACTTACTTCCAAAGACTCTAAAGTGCTTGATTGATGCTGGTTTACCATGCCATAATTCGTAAGGAGTCTTATCACAATTTGGTCTTAGATGAGCTTTTTTGAGAATGTGAACATCTATGTGTACTGCTCCTGCCCAAAAGGTTTGGGGAATGTTACTTTCTTGCATCATGGCTCTGGAAATCTATTGTACTGACCTGTTTTATATTTCTGCCACTCCATTCTGTTGAGGTGTACCTACAATTATAAACTGTTATTTTATCCCATGTTCATTACATAGGTCTAAAAAATCATAGTCTGTGGATTCACCTCCTCTGTCTGATCTGATGCATTTTAGCTTGCATCCCGTTTGATTTTCTACCAATGCCTTGAATATCTTGAATTTCTCAATTGCTTAAGATTTATATTTTCTTAAGATTTATATTTGAGAAATGCCACCCATGTCAATCTAGTAAAATCATCTATTATTAGCATGAAATAAGATTCTCCACCCGGTGCATTAGTTATTGAAGGTCCACGCAGGTCCATGTGTACAAGCTAAAGTGGCCTACTTGTAGATAGTTCATCTTTAGTATTGAAAGATGTGCAGGTCTATTTTCCCAATTGGCAGGATTTACATATGGTATTTGGAGGCTTCTTTATTGTAGGCATATTTCTGATTGCTTTCTTCTTGCTTAGACTGGTGATGTGGTCAAAGTTTAAGTGTCCCAATCTTCTATGCCATAACCATGATTCATCAAGATTTTTTATGTGGCATGCTTCATTCTCTTCTTCCAATATATAGACATTACTTTCTGTTCTAACACCTTTGATCAAGGTCTTTCCTGTGGTGCTTGATGTTACTTCACAATCTTGGGCTCTGAAAAGGACCTCACAACCTTTATCACACATTTGACTGACGCTTAGCCGATTGGCTTTTAGCCCATCCACAAATAGTACATCTTGAGCCTCTCCTCTTCCATTATTCAGACTGACTGAGCCATTTCCTTTGATTTTCCCTGCTTTATCATTTATGAATGTTACATTTCCATATTTCTTTTCATCAAAGGTTACAAACTTGCTTCAATCTCCAGTCATATGCTTTGAGCATCCACTGTCCATATACCATTGGATTTTATGATCTTGAGTTATTAGATACAAGTCACACTTATTCAACTTCTTTTTCCACTGCAGGCAGTTATTTGTTTGGCACCTTTTCTGAGAAGATGGACCACATTCTTTGAGAGGAAATTTGGAAGACATGTGTCTGATTTGATGGCATGCAAAGCATTTGATTATATTTTTAAATGGATTATGTGTACGAGTGAACTCTCCATTGTTCATAAATCTCTTCGGGGTTTTAAACATCAGTCTTTGTCCATATGTTCTGCACTCCATGGCTTTATGGCCGAAGCCCTTACAACAAAAACAATACCCATGGAAACGATTAGTGTATCTAGTGAAGGTTTGTCTTCTCCATTTGGTTGCTTGAGGTTGTTGGGAAAAATACTGAGAGGGGGGGTGAATCAGTATTTGGAGCTGACTGAGAAATTTTAATTTTTCTTTCTTGAAACCATATGCTACTTTACTGAATCCAACTTGTATGTTCAGAGATATTATTATGTCTTTACTTAGATCATTGCATCATTCATTCATCTGATGTTATGCAGTAAGCAAAAATAGAACAAACCATCAATCATAAGCAACAAATATGAACACCAGTATTTAAGGTGGAAACCCAATTCGGGAGAAAACCACCGCTGTTGTTATCTCAGTATTCAATATTTACTATCAAGAAAACTTGTTACAATTTTATGCTGGCGCAGACTCATACCAACACGCAGGCACCCACCTGTAGAAGGCTACTACCTTCTCTCATTTACCAGCCTCTCCTAGAAGGGAGCTACTACCCCCTGCTCTCGTTTACCAGCCTCTCCTGGAAGGGAGCTACTACCCCTTGCTCTCATTTACCAGCCTCTCCTGGAAGGGAGCTACAACCCCCTCACTGAAGGCTTCGACCCTCAGCACCACTGCGGACCATGTTTCATCAATTTTAAAAATGGATCCAATAGCTTCCACACAACATACCTACCTTGCAGGCCACTAGATGTATTCATTTTCTTTAGTAGACTTGCACCAGTTCTTCATGATTTCATCAGTCAATCAAACCAGAGATTCATCATCGTCAGATCATTATATCCATGGGTGCATCATAGATTCAGATTTGTCAATTGAGAACAGAGTTCGTCCATGCAAATATTCCTTAGAGAAATTTATTCATCCACCACCCTTACTCATACATAAGTTCTTCGTGATTTTGTCAGTCAATTAAACCAGGAATTAATCGTCATATGATCTAGAAATGTTGATCATACTTCATATTCTCAGGTGCACCATAGATTCAGATATATTAGAGTTTACTCATACAGATATCTCTAAAATAGATTCGTTTATTATCAACCCTTTTCGCATACACATTGTTCTTCATTATTCTCATCACCTTATATAGTTTTCGCCTTTATTAAAACCTTGGGTCAAAACCATTCAATTGCTAATGGTATTCCTGGACGGGGTCAAAATAGATAATCTAGCAGGGTTTCCATAACTCACACTGTTCTATTTGATTAATTTAATACTTTTGAACTTAACTTTAGGATTAAGGTTAACCCTTCGCATTTTAACGCTTTCAAACAATATGGTAAAATTTTGACCCCTGGCCCACAAATATAGTTGATAGCCAATCAAATACGCGCACGATACCATAAGTAAATTTCGCGCTTCTTCATTATCATCCGTGCCCCTTCATCAAGCGATCGTCATCCGATGGCTTCCCTCCAGATCGATGACACACGACAATATCACTCGGCTTCTTTGATCGAACATTAACGTGCGATGGTGCACTTTAATCAGTGGTTTTAGGGGTCCCGCCTATGCCACGCGTCGAATAGTCTATGGAATCGCTCCCAAAATTAAAATACCGCTTGCCTGTTGAGAGGGGTGCGATAAAAACCACAAACCCCCTTTACTGTTCATTTTTTGTGGTTCCATCCTTCTATTCCAGGTTCCGACATGCTTTTGTATTCGTCCGATTAGATTTGTGGAAGATTAATGGTACTGCGGGAGTTCAAACAGTCTGATAATTAACCCAAGTGGTGCCTCCGCTGTTGACCCGCCCATCGGGCACTGACCACAGATCTACGACTGTCGTTAAGTGTGGTAGCACAGACCCGATGATCTTTCCGTACTGAGGAGTGCCTCCGCAGTGCATATTCTTTTACTCTACCTTTCTGTTTCTTTCGCCGATCGCATCTTCGTTGCCTCTGCTTCAATGCATTACTTGTCTCTGCTCCTTGACATCAAGTAGGTTGTCATCAAGGACCACATATTCAAGATACATATTGCCAACAATTCTCCCCATATCATTCTTTCTTCAATTCTACTATGATATATAATATATATCAACCTTCCATTGGAGTTCTACCCTGTTACAGTTTATCAACCTTCCATTGGAGTTCTACCCTGTTACAGTTCTGCTTCAAATTGCACATTCAAGTTCTTCATTAATTAGGTTGCCATCAAGGACAACACATTGCATCATATTGCCAATAGAGGTAGCCTTTTCATTTTCTTCATCCTTTGCTGGTTGAAATTGAGTATTTTCATCTGACAGTATGCAACAATATGTCTCAGTTTGTGACAGGAAAAACAAGTGACATTTCTCATAGGAGGAAAGAATCTTCTTTGAGATCTTCTGAACTTGTTCAATTGATCTTCAGGAACAATTGAAATTTTTGCAACTGCTTGTTTCTTCCTCTCATTCTTTGTTTCTTGGTGTTGATGCTTGTTTCTTATTGTTTCATCACACATCAAGTTCTTGCTGGCTTCTGCTTCTCTGGTTCCTTTTTGAGCTGCTTCATCATTCCTTTCAATGTCTGCCTTCTCCGAGGTCTCCATGGAGGCAATCTCATCTTCAAGCTGCTTACACCCCCTGCTCCTTTCTTCTATCAGTCTTTTAGCTGCAATAATCTTAGATTGTTGAGAGTTAATTTTTCCTTTTACATCTTTCACAAAAATGATATTCTAGTTATCCTCTACCTTCGATTTGTTCGTTTCTCCTTCGTAACCTATCCCAGTATTTATGAGAGGAGATATTTGAGCATTTAGTATTTTATTCAACTGTTCAGTTCTTGTCATTTGAGGAGTGTTCATTGTCAATTCCATTTGGGTGTGTTCTAATTTCTTTCTTAGACATATTACTTCTTCTTCCAAATTTTCTTGCTTCTGAATTTTATCCTTAATTTGCTTTAGTAATGTGTCTTCCACCTTCTTAGCTTCTTCAAGTTCTACTTTCAAATGAATGAGGTCTTCTGAATTTGGTACCTCTTTTACATATTTGAGAAGAATGTCTTTCTATTTTCTGCATTTGAGTTTAAGTCTGTCTATTTCCTCCAGGGCACTTCTTAGCTCCCCCTCAAGATCTACCTCATCTTCTAGAAGGAATCCTTCAGACTCTTCCTTGGCCATCAACACAAATTCAGAGGTTCCTTCTTCAGTTGAGGATTCATCTAAGTTTTTAGATGCACTGCTATCTTGCTAAGCATAAGGTCATTTTCTATTGAATCTCTTCCCTTTCTGCCATTTATTTGTTTTGGTTTTCTCTGTCTCTTGATTCTAATTCTTTGCTTTCTTGTAAGGACACTTTGATGCATAGTGCCCAACTCTTCCACAGTTAAAGAATTTAAATGGAAGCTTACCTTTATACTTACCTGAGCCTCTATCCAATCTTCTGACAAATTTGGCCTCTTCTAAATCAGAGCAGGAGCATGTATCTTCCTTTTCTTCTTTGCTCTTTTCAGCCTTAAAGGCTTCCTCCCTCACATTTGACTTCCTCTGTGGAAGTCTCATCTCATAGGCTGTTAAGTTTCCAAGTAATTGGTTCATGGTCAAAGTTTCCCAATCAGCTGTTTCTTCTATGGCAGAAACCTTGGGATTAAAACTGGATGGTAAAGATCTCAATATCTTTTGAACAATTACACATTCGCTAATGGTTTCTCCTAGAGCTTTCATATTATTCACAATTTCTGCAAACTTTAAGAATAAGCTGTCAACATCTTCTTCTTCATTCATTTTCATATTTTCAAATTGGGCTCGATAGACTTGTAGTTTGGCCATCTTCACCTTTTTATCTCCCTCATGGATACTTTCTAGTGTATCCCATATTTCTTTGGCAGTCTTGTTGTGCATTACTTTGATAAATTCTGCCTCACAGAGATCACTTAAGAGAGAATTCATGGCTTTGGCATTAGCTATAAAATCTTGTTTGGCTTCTTTCTCTATGTCAGAATCCTTTAGGGCATATCCAAAATCCACAGCAGCCCAAAATTCTATTCCTAGAGACATTATGTACGTCCTCATTCTTATTTCCAGAAGGCATAGTTTGTACCAATAAACAAAGGGGCTTTATTTGTTGAGCATCCTTCTAGACTAGCCATCTTGGGGACCTAGGATCTCCTTCCAGTTGTTAAACTTATACAAAAGAAACCCACTCTGATACCAATTGTTGAATCCTTAGTTAAACTGAGAGGGGGGGTGAATCAGTTTAATGCATTTAGGGTCTTGTAAAACTTTCTTTTACACTTATTTACATCTTCAATTTGTGATCAAATTAATGTAAAATGGAACAACAATCTTAATAAGTGAGCAGAAGGTATTAAGCATATTAAATATAGAATATCAACACATAATCATCATGCACATAGACACCAGATATAATTGGAAACCCATAAGGGAGAAAACCACATCTTATTATTGTTGTGATGCAAAGGCAAACTCCAACTCCCTCTCACCACTGATTTTCTGTAGGTTCCAACCTACAGGAGGCTACTACCTCAATTCTGCAAGCTACAACTTGCAAGGAAGTTCCAACTCCCATCTTTTTTCTACAGGATGCAACCTACATGAGGCCTCTACCTCATCCAGCTACAAATGAACATCTATCATGCTAAAACTTGATATGGAAGCACCAAATTCCTCACACAATACTAAAACAACATGTTGATTTACCTAGATATAAGCCCCGTTATATTCTTCTTCACTGTTGTCCTCCATACTTCATATCTGCATTATATTATCTCTGGATCTTCACATCTTCTCTGTCTGCTCCTTCTTCTTCTTACACTCTCTAAAACCCTTATACCACTAATTCTCCTCACATTTTTTAAGCATATTATAATAACATCATTTATAGAAATCACCTCATAGTTGTTTGCATTCCATATGGGAATATGAAATGAACAGGTATTACTCTTTGCATTCCACCTTCTCATTTTCTCTCTCAACACTTCAGGATGTTACAATACTATGTACTCAATTCAACATTATAGGGGAGATTTTTTATTTTCCTTCGAAGACTTGCCTTTGCATCACATACACTAAAAATAATTAGTTCATTTACATTGACAGTTACAACAAATATGTTTCACTTAACCCTTTCATCTCTTGGCTCGCTGTGTATTTTTCTTTTTGTTGTTGTCATTGTCTTTTCAGTTTCTGCTCTTTATATTCTAGCTTTGCTGCATAATTACCCTATTTCATACGTTATCTGTGTCTTTTGTGCTGCGTTCACCCACACTTTGCATATAAATTTAATTATACGTATCCATATGCACATCAACCATAACCTTAACACTGATTTGTCACATATTCTAAAAACGGAATTCTTTCATGCTTTACCTTGGCATTTATCCTTTGATTGACATTATTCATCATGGCATGTTAATAATACCATAATCTATTACTTTGATTAAGACCCATCATAACCAAATATATTAACACCATGCATTCTGCTATATAATAATATAACCTTTAATATATAAAACATTTGTAAAGGTTTATCTTTTTTCCAGTCTTGCATGTATATCGATGCCGCATCCCCAATTAAACGACTGCTGTCGATCCTATTTGCAATCTAACGGTCTTCATCATATTGGAAATCTAAAAGTTTATTACCCTTCCATACTTTGGTTAAATGTATCACAGTGCCATCATATAAATACACTCGGGTCCCACATCTTTTTACCTTAGTTAAAAGAATGTCGACATCTTATTTATCTGGACCCACTTGCAAATTTTAATTAAATACTAAAGTGCCAATCATATATCAATAATGCCTCCATTAATCAGTCCATCCTCAGCATTAATAATCAAACCTTACCATAAGTTATAAAAGCTTTATAACTTACCATTCCGCTAATTTATTACTTTTCCCATACACAGACGCTTGTTCAATAGGCCTGCATATATATAAATATTCGGGCCACAACTTTATGAACTCACCTTTTTGCCTTCCTTGTATCTTTTCACTTTTCAAAAACCTATGGTTATAAAACATGATAAATATCCTCTCTATATAGTTTGAATTATACTTTGTTTAAAAAAAAAAATACCAATGTATATATGTTGGGTCCCACAACAATTGTCAATGCATCTTTGCCTGTGATCTATCTGCTTCCCATCCAATGGCAGTTGCATTCCATCAAGCACGATGTTTAAGGTTTTAAACCTATGCTATTTTAAACGTACCTTTTTCACTATCAGGTCCACACCTTTCTTTAAGCTCTGCACAACTTTTAATGCAAACACCGTTAGATCTTTGCCTCCTTTGATCGAATGGCTATCGCATAAAATTAAGCCCAACAACTTATCCTTCCAAACTAACAGGAAATAGGTGGTATTGCTTTGCGACGTGTCACTTCTAGAGGTCTATCATGTAAATTTCTTCAACACTGCTTACCCTTTCAAAGCAGCGTGATAAACCCTTGGTGGTTTTCAAACCCATCTTCACTATTCCACATCGCCATTATCTTCTAGTTCCAAACTTCTAACCTTTGTTTCTGTTGTTCCTTCTCTCCAGTTCCACGCAATTCAGAAATTGAAGATTTTGGGTTTGTAACAGTTCTATCTCTGTCATTTATAATTGCAATAAAACCCCAAAGCACTCTAACCATTCATTCATTAGGTTAGTTACAAATCATTCAACTTCCTGTTGCTTAATTCAACCAGGAACTCTGTCTCTACACTGTGCACAATTGACATCAATTTTGTTGAAAATGGCAACAAGAAACAGTGAAGGAGGCTTCCTGAAACATCTTTCCTGATCCTAGTTGGAAAGTGATCACCTAAACTAGGTGGGGACCACACATGTGATTTTTGTCGAAAAAAACTATTTTTAGACTATGTCTATTTTTAGACATACGGAGCATGATTCGGGGATTCTAGTTGGAGATTCTTGAAGTATGCGACATGTTGGTAAAAATAGATGAGATTCATATTTTTAGGTCACAGGCTATTTTTAGACTGCCTCTCCTAAAAATATGGAAGTCAAATATTATTTACCCTTAATAATATTTAGACTATAAACAACAGTTTACTCTCTTGGAGCACTTCAGTTTGACCCCCGGGGGTGGGGCATGAAGCTGACATAAGGAAATTCGAATTTCCTACGGGTTATTTGAGCTATTTCATGGTTGACTTCAGTTAGACTCATGTGGCAGAGTTTTGGTGGAGTTGATTGAGGAGTTAATGGAGATTGTGTTCCGGTTAACTAGTTTAACTAGTTATGATCAGTTTAACTTGTGATTATGCTAGAGATGAGTTGGGTGAATTAATTATTAATTAATTCACTGATATTAACTCATTATTAAACTAAAATAACACATCAGTTAACTCAGTGCATGTTCAGTTTAGTGAAGACTAGTGGAGGAGACTAGGTGAAAGAGCGGGTGTGCTATTAGTTTGCAATCAGTTGTGCATGAGACTTGTACAATCAGTGGAGGAGATTGCTGATGATGCTTACGCTGTTCATTGAGGCTGAATTTGAATTTGGTTTGGATGTATTCTCTCTTTGGATTGCGCAGTAGAGGCAGGCAGAGCAGCAGAAGGATTTGAACCTGTGACTAGTTTTAGATCTAGCTAGTTTTGTGTTCAGCATATGAGGTAGTACTGAGTACTTGTGAGGAGTATTGTATTATGTATTGCTGAATGTTTCTCATCCATTATATGATACATATAGCTGGGGGTTTTCAGCTATAAGCTTTCCCCGTACATGCTGCGTTCTATGTGTGTGATTTAATTTTCTGTCGCTTGTTTTATTTTCCGCATGTGACGATTAATGGTAGAAGCGATTATGTGTTATGCATGCAATTCGAATTGATGTATGATCAGGTTAATCGCAGCGAATAAACTTCATTATTCAGAAAATTTCTACATGGTATCGGAGCTAAATTAATCGTCGAGATCTATTACGGTGATTGTTTATTATTTCCTCGGACAGAGCCTGCATGCGAGCCAAGTAGCCTCCGGAATATTCATCCTTCTTTGTAAGGTGAAAGATCTGGTGAATGCCCATGCAGTCAATCTCTGGTTTGGAAATAATTAGCTCTCAAGTGTAGATCGGAAGCGACTGAGTTATCAGCTGGTGGTGAAATTCGAGTTTGCAGATTTGTGTTCTTGGTGCCGCAGTGAAAATGTCTTTCATCGGTTTGCGACTAGAATATGACTTGGAAGGCAGTTCGAATTATGTTGCATGGAAGGACTGCATGGAGGCTGTATTAGATGATCATGGGCTGTTGGAATTCGTGGAGAAAGAGATTCCAAATCCTACTTCTAATGATGCTGATGTTGTGGAAGCATGGCGAAAGAAACAAGCAAAATGTCGAAGGATCCTGTTGGAGGGTGTAAAGGATCACATTGTATCCAGTTTACACGGGAAGGCCTCTCCATATTTGATGTGGAAAGCCTTGACGGATTTTTACCAAAGCAAGAGTGATCAGAGGAAGCTGGTGCTCAAAGATAGACTCAGGAACATCAAGTGTGAGAAGGGGGAAAGTATGCCGAAGTACCTCACGAGGTTCACCCAATGTCGGGATGAGCTGGGAAGTGTTGGTGTGACGGTGGTGGATGAGGATCTGGTGAGTTTGGCACTTCTTGGTTTGCCAAAGAGTTGGCATGCATATCAAGATAGTGTCAATGGTCGGGAAAAGTTGCCGGGATGGGAAAGACTGTGGTCTGATCTCGTGCAAGAGGAGATCCGGTGAAATACCAGAGATGGTTCTTCGTCAAAGGGAGCTGATGAATAAGACTGCGCTTTGGCTGCCAAAGCAAGGAAGGGGAAGGGCAAGGAGAAGGCTTCTCAATCCGGTGCGGATGGTAAAGAGTGTGACATGTCCAAAGTGAAGTGTTTTCACTATCACGATAATGGACATTACGCCACGAATTTCCCCAAGAAGAAGAAGAACAAGCAGGCTGCTGGATTTGCAGCTGGTGAGGCTCTTGCCTCGCAATTTGAGCTGGACTTCTCATTGATCGCATGCATGTTGTCTAGTGCATTGGGATCGGGGTGGTATATTGATAGTGGTGCTTCCTTTCACATGACTGGAGATGCAAATCTTTTTAGTGACTTGGTGGAGAAAGGTCTCCAGATGCATGTTGAGTTGGGCGACGGTGGACGATACAATGCGACCGGCATTGGTACCATAACCTTTCAGAGGGAGTCAGGTAAACTCATTCTTTTACAAGATGTATTGCATGTACCAGGTCTAACAAAGAATTTGATCTTAGTTGCAATGTTAGAGGATAAAGGGTATGAAGTTGTCTTTAGAGAAGGAAAGGTGTTCCTTCGGCACAAGGCAACGGGACAAGTCAAGAAGGTTGGGATTCGAGCAAAGAATCTCTACAGACTTGAAGTAGATGGGATGTCTACGGAGCTTCCTACTATTGGGAAGCGGGAGGAAGACATGCAATTGAAGCTTGAGAGGGAGCGGGTTTTGCATACAGGTGATAGTGAACCTCGGGATGTGGAGCAGCCACAAGAGGATCATGGAGTGGAAGAGACCACTCATGCAGAGAAATTTCATGCCAGACGGGCAGAGGGAGTGCATGCAGCTATACCACCAGGTATGAGGTGGGGCGACATGCATTAGTAATCCCATGAGGAGATTTCTGGGCAGATTCATGAGATGGTGTGGATCTCATGAGTTGAACCTGGCTACGAGGTGCCCACAGCATGGTAGTAGCAAGATCAGTTGGAGTGATGCAGGCAGATCAAAGTGACAGTGTCAGATACTGGAGCGCGGATCAGAGTTGACAACAAATGCAAGAGTGCATGGGTGCAAGAGTTAAACAATGCAGTAGTTCCTGATGACATGTGCAGTTGGTACCAGCAGAAGTCGAAGACTTTGATGATAGATGCTAGATGCATCAAGACTGATTGAGTTGTTTGGAGCCTATTCAGTTTCAGAGGAGTTGCAGAGCAGATGCATGGAGTTGCATGGCGCTTGCAAAGGGTGCATGGCACATGCATGGAGTTGCATGGTGCATGCATGAGTTTTCATGGCGCATGCAAAGGGTGCATGGCGAATGCATGGAGTTGCATGTCGCATGCATGGAGTTGCATGGCGCTTGTGAAGGTTGCAGGGCGAATGCATGGAGTTGCATGTCGCATGCAATGACAATCCTTTCTTGTTGAGAGGGAGTGTTGAAAATGGCAACAAGAAACAATGAAGGAGGCCTCCTGAAACATCTTTCCTGATCCTAGTTGGAAAGTGATCACCTAAACTAGGTGGGGACCACACATGTGATTTTTGTCGAAAAAATCTATTTTTAGACTATGTCTATTTTTAGACATACGGAGCATGATTCGGGGATTCTAGTTGGAGATTCTTGAAGTATGCAACATGTTAGTAAAAATAGATGAGATTCATATTTTTAGGTCACAGGCTATTTTTAGACTGCCTCTCCTAAAAATATGGAAGTCAAATATTATTTACCCTTAATAATATTTAGACTATAAACAGCAGTTTACTCTCTTGGAGCACTTCAGTTTGACCCCCGGAGGTGGGGCATGCAGATGACATAAGGAAATTCGAATTTCCTATGGGTTAGTTGAGCTATTGCATGGTTGACTTCAGTTAGACTCATGTGGCAGAGTTTTGGTGGAGTTGATTGAGGAGTTAATGGAGATTGTGTTCCGGTTAACTAGTTTAACTTGTGATTATGCTAGAGATGAGTTGGGTGAATTAATTATTAATTAATTCACTGATATTAAATCATTATTAAACTAAAAGAACACATCAGTTAACTCAGTGCATGGACAGTTCAGTGAAAGACCAGTGGAAGAGGTAGATGAAAGGGTGAGACTGACAGCAGTTGTACATCAGTTGTGCATGAGATTTGCACAATCAGTGGGATGATGATGCCAATGATGATTGCGCTGTACCAACTAAGTGAATTCGAATTCCATTCAGCTATATTCACTTTTTGGATTGCGCAGTAGAGGCAGGCAGAGCAGCAGAAGGATTTGAACCTGTGACTAGTTTCAGATCTAGCTAGTTTTGTGTTCAACATATGAGATAGTACTGAGTACTTGTGAGGAGTATTGTATTATGTATTGCTGAATGTTTCTCATCCATTATATGATACATATAGCTGGGGGTTTTCAGCTATAAGCTTTCCTCATACATGCTGCGTTCTATGTGTGTGAATTGATGTTCTGTCGCTTTGTTTTTTATTCCGCATGTGACGATTAATGGTAGAAGCGATTATGTGTTATGCATGCAATTCGAATTGATGTATGATCAGGTTAATCGCAGCGAATAAACTT
>JAXQQM020060674.1:0-242286 GCA_034641835.2 Pinus albicaulis | reverse complement strand
GTAAACTAATTGAAAGGGAGTGAAACCAGTTGATGTTTTTACTGAGGTTCGATATGCCCAAAGTGCTAAAAATAACATGGAATTCAAATTTGACTTGTGAATACCAATAATTCGTCTGATCATAGTGACTAAAACTTTATTAGTCAGCAAACATGGTTAATGGCTTACGAGATAATGTTTGAGTGGAACTATCATTTATATGTTAAATTAGTCACAACCAGGTTCCAATCATCATGATATTTCGAAAATGACTTCCATGATCTGTAATAATGGCTTGAGGAACATTGAACCTAGCAATTATGTGATTGAATACAAATTTGCAGTAGTCTTGATGTCAGCCGAAAATGTAGGCATCGCCTCGGCCCACTTAGTAAAATAATTTACTGCTAAGATAATATACGCATGCCCCTCGGCCGAGTGAGGGTTACATGTAATAAAGTCAATACCCTATTTTGTGAAAGGACTGACAGCAATTCTAGGGTGAAGAGGAGCGGGTGGCGCACGCATCTTACGATCAAAGAGTTGAAAATTGTGGCATTTCCGGACTGCATAGATACAATCTTTGAATAACTATGGCCAGAAATAATCAGTGTGCAATATCTTTTGGGTTGTGGCATACCCAGACATATGACCGCCACATGCTCCAGAATGGCAGTCATTTAAAACCTTCTCAGCTTCTTCATGAGTAAGACAGCGTCGAAAAACAGAATCCGCTCCACGACGATAGAGTGTATCACCAATAATATTGTATTGCTAGGATTGGAAACGTATTTTCCGTTGCTGAGATCGTGAGATTTCAGGCTGAAAAGATTGGGTTTGGAGATAAACGATAATATCCCCATACCATGGATCAATAGTACTGATAAGAAACAAGGATTCGTCTGCAATGGGCTCCTCCGCCACAGTTTCAGTATCAGTAGAGGGGAAATCACACATCAGTTCGGCAAAAACCAAAGATTTCTTTGCCTTGGATTTTTCAAACTCCAAGTCAAATTCTTGCAGGATAACTATCGATTTGGAATACTTGCCGCCTAGCAATTGTTTGGTTAAAATGTACATCATAGGGTTACAGTCAGAAATTACGGTGGTTTTGCGTAATAAGATGTAGTGTCTAAATCTTTGAACAACTTGAACAGCTGCCAAGGCCAATTTCTCCACATGTGTATATTTGATCTCAGTCGGATGTAGATTTTGACTAAGATAGTAAATCACATGTGCCGTTTTAGATTCGTCTTCCTGAATTAAAACCATCCCAATTGTTGAATGAGAGGCGGCGAGGTACAAAACGTAGTCCTGGTTGTAGTTATGAGGATGAAATAACGGTGCATGGGTCAACGCATGTTTAAGTGCATCAAAAGATTGATTAGTGATCTCATCCCAAAAGAATGGAATGTTCTGTTTCAGCAACCGGGTAAAACCATTTGTTAGCTCGGCGTAGTTAGGAATGAACCGACATAAAAAGTTTGCTTTCCCCTGCAAACTTTGGAGTTGGCGCAGAGTCGAAGGAGGAGGTAAATTGACAATGGCTTCAACCTTCGACGGATCAACGCGAATGCCTGCTTTCGAAACAACAAATCCCAGTAAGCGACCCGATTCTACACAGAAAACACATTTGTGTGGATTCAGCCTAATTTGATAATGCCTACATCTCATAAAGATAGCTCGTAAATGAGTGAGATGGTCGGCCCTACATGATGAATGAGCAGGTAAATCATCGAGATAAGGCTGCACAATGTGCTTAATGCCATGAAATGCGTAAGACATAGCCCTTTGAAAAGTTTCTCCAACGTTCTTTAATGCAAAAGGTAGTTTGCAATAAGAAAATGTCCCCCATGGACAAATGAAAGTTGTTTTTGGCTGATCAGCAGGGAGTATGTTTATTTGATTGTAACCGGAAAAACCATCCATAAAGGAAAACATTTCACTGCCGGCACAATCATCAATTATTTGATCGATATAGGGAGTTGGATAATTGTCTTTAGGACAAGCTCAATTAATATCCCTATAATCGATACATACTCGTATCGTTCCTTGTTTTTTAGTAACAGGAACTATTGATCATGTCAGCCCCCTATTAAATTCTGACAAGCAATCTCGCTTAAACCTTTCAAACCCCCTCTTTCTTCCCTAAAAAAATCCTTTTTCTGCCCATCGTTGCCATTTCCTTCCTCTAAATTACATTGTAAAAGGGCTGAAATCCCACATTATAATGTATTTAAGGCCTATCCCCTTTCGGCCAAGCCCCTGCACCTTTTCCTCCACATGACCGGAAGTCAAAACCGAGTGCTAGCCATGAATGTGCTTATCACATATATATATATATATATATCGGGCACGTTTATAATCGTAGATCTGTACAGATCCGACGGCATTCGCAAGTCATCATCGCGCCCGTGGACCACTCTTTTCATCGCCCAAATCACCTGTCCGCCATCCGTTTAAACCACAGATCAACGGTTCACAGCTCACCCGTCTTTGTGGCCCCTGTGCCCATAAACACTGTTCAAAACTACCCGGTTTCTATCGCACCGATGTTGGGCAGGGGGCGGTATTTTATTTTTCGGAGTGATTCCATACATCGTCCAACACATGGCTCCATCACTATTTCAAAACCGCCCCCCCATCGCACATTATTGTTCGGCAGCAGACGTGGCACGATATCACTGTGAGCCTTCCGATCTTGGGTGATCCATCCGACGGTAGTCGCTCCACAAAGCTGCACGGGATTTAGCCGAGGCAAGCCGTACCCCTGGCCCACTGTCCATCGCCTCCCCGACGCTTTTCCAGCCGTCGATCCCCTCCAGAGATCGAACAGTCCAGATTAATTGCTCATCCACCATATTTTTTCCCGCCACATCATCATTCCACACATTCTTGTAGCGTTTTTCTTTGTCTCCCTTATGCATTTTATTCAAAGGCCCAAGTGTCATGTTTTAGCATTTCGCCAACTTTCACCATGACTATCTTCTACATTCACGCTGAATTTTCCACCATAACCCAACATTGTTCCGCCATTTCACCAGGCTACATTGCCATCTCTGTCATCACCTGCATCCACCTTCCCATGCATTATTTTCTTGACGATTTTGTGTGTTTTGCAGGGTACAAGCGGTGGTGAACCGCCATGATTCACAGTTTCAATTACAGTAGTAGAGAACACATCAAAGGACCATTTTTCAGAGGCTGGAATTATGGAGAAAGGCCTGGGAAGGTATGTCGACAAGACTTCCATTAAA
Source organism: Pinus albicaulis (assembly GCA_034641835.2). Lineage (NCBI taxonomy): Eukaryota > Viridiplantae > Streptophyta > Pinopsida > Pinales > Pinaceae > Pinus > Pinus albicaulis. Next base: position 239,050 of record JAXQQM020060674.1, on the reverse strand, counting down.
AGAAGCAGGGTTAAAATCAGTCAAACCCTCCAGAGTCATTCAAAGTTGCAGATTTCGCAGATGGAGACATTAATGTTGCGGCAGAGAGTATAAGTGGGAGATCAGAGAATTTGATAACTGCAATTAAATATTTTGAGCTCTGATTCAATATTTAAAGGCAAAGGTACCAGATCGAAGACCCTGCAGATCACTCAGAAGGTTTATGCATAGAAAACGATACCCTCAAGGTTTTATTTCAGCAGAATTTTCTCTCCAGGGAAGGACAGACTGCCCATGAGGTTTTTATTTCTCTACCATGTTCCTGAAGAGACTTTCACCCAGTGCATTTATTTCAGAAAGCAGGCCACAGAGTACATACAACATTATAGAGTTATCAAGCAGTATGGGCATGAACTTTTTCACCATCCTGTCTTAATGAGGCAAATTAAATGCTCATCACCTACTTCCTTTACTAGTTTTCTTTTCTCCTATAAAACGCCCTAAGAACAGATTATTCAGGGTTCCAGATTTTATCAGATTGTATACATTTTGTTAAAATCTTGTATGAAGGCTTAGAGCCCATAGGGTCTCAGTGAGGAGGAGTTCCATCTGTTAAGAGGATTATGGTCTTTGGTATTTCACAGTTTGTAACTTTCTCTTATATGTGTTATTTTAATATATCATTTCATTTCATCCATCTTTCCTATATCATGTTTCTGGAATGCGAGTGGCTCACTGATTTTTGGTATGGATTTATCCTAGTTGATACCCATGCTTGATTAGTCAAGCACTTTAAATATGTCTCAGGCATGATATTTTATTCCATTATTCATCTCAACCATATTTCTACTATATTAGTTTCTTTGGGAGGGTGTTTTTAAAACGTTATTGTCATGTATGGATTCTTAGATTGGTAAGCCCATTACATGGTAATATTGTGTATCTGGATATCAGCTCAATGACAACTAGTATTCTCTCAATATTTCATTCACAGCCAACACCTTCCGATAATTGATTTCTGTGACATATCACTTGAATCGGCCCTCTTTGCAGTAAGTTGTCTCTGAATTGTCTATTGCTTTTTATATTGGAGTTTTGCGTCTTGCCTCTATAGTATTCCTTTCCCAATGTCATTTTCTGTAATTTTTGGTCCCATTCAAATTAACTTCCTTGTTTACAAGAGATAGCATGAGAGCCTTTTGTTGATAACTCCCCATGTTATATTACATGCTCCTTGCTAATATAACATGTCCTAGGCACTGGTCTTTCACAACTCAAGGTTGTCTCTAGCAGTGACAACAGGAAAAATATTCAATACCCAATTCGTTAAAGGAATTGGATAAATAAAACCTGCGCCAACTCGCCAATTTGGAGTCGCCAATTTGTTGTACGGATTAATCAATCTTGCGGACAAGACCGATCTCCCTAGTACCCAAAAGGTAATCCAGCAACAAACAACCAAATGAACTAATCTTTCTCTAAGCATATATGATTTAAAGAAAACACTATAGAGGTGTTAAAGACTTACCGTAGGTCCAGCGCTTGTTTAAAGTCGTTGTTGTCCCTCGTGCACTTGAAGGAGTTATCCTCGTTGAACCTGCAGTCACAAACAAGCAAACATTAAATAGCACCTATATAGTAAACATCATAAACCATGCTTATCATAGTGATCAAGGAATCTACAAAATAAATAGTTAACTAATAGCTTATTGAGAAAAATGAATCCATTTGTATTAATTTTAAAAGAAGGAAAACCTTACAACCTTAGCCTTGATGTTGAACAGGCCTTCTTGGGGTCCGAAGCAGTAATCTCCTCTACTCTGATAAGCTCTGCACTCCTCCAACCGAGACAAATAGAGGTATGTGATCTCTCCTCACAAAAATCTCAGTTAAATGAGTCTGAATCCCAACAGCACTTAACCTCAAATATTTCTAAAGCTTGAACTCCCGTTGAGGCTACCCAATGCCTCTTTTTATAGTGGAAAAGAGGAGGTTTTCAGTTCCAACTATGAAGGGATAGAATCCTCCTTCAAAGGGATAAGCTCCTCAAATCAAGGGGTTAGCTCCATAAGGTAAGGGATACATGAACCTCATAAGAGCAGTTCTGCCACCGCAAGATCTTTTCTAGAGGCTTCTAGAATTTACTAAAAATGAGCCTTTTTGAGTTTACTTGCACCTTTTTACTACTTACAGGGGTTCGCACCCATAACACAGAAAAAGTGCGTTCAGGTACACATAAGACATGAACATTAGGTGCGGGACCGCAGGCAAGATATAGAGAAAGTGCGACACCAAAGTTAAGGAGATTTTTAGGAACGTTTCTTTGATTTTCAAGGCTTGACATGAGGAACTGATATGTTAGAATTGAAAAGGAGGAATTATGAGTGATAATGGGCTCATACACATAGTAGAATGTCAGAGTGACAATTTTCAGTGTAACAAGGGGCAGATTGGTTTTGATTGCCTTTCCTCTTCCTTTGAGAGGAAGAAGGATTAGTCGCACCTTGCTGTGCAAATACTTGCCCCGGAGGGGGTGGTAGTTGTTGTTGCTGGGGTTGAGAAGCCAAGGGAGGCAGAGGTGCAAATGCTGGAGGAGCTGGAGCACCAGGCTGTGGATAAGGATAATGGTTATGTTGGGCAACATTGAGGTAAGCAAGAGGTTGGGAAAAAGGATGAGGCATGCCGTATCCTGGATACATGCTACCTGGAGGGGGAAAAGTACTGGAGGTGTTGGCCCCTCCCAGAGGGAGACCATATCCCATAGGAGGTTGAGTGTCCGGATGAGAAAGAGCTCCAATGATACAATCGGCAGAATGAGATGCCATTGGGGCATTAGCGCCACAGGGTTTAGGGAGGTCAGGAAGGGCGGCATAAACATAACCATACTGAGCATAGATCAAGTCATATTTCAAGGCTATTTGGAGGGCGACTTCTTCGGTTTGAGGGAAATGTGATGCGACATCTTTACCGGTGGTAGGTAAGAGAGATCTAAGGAACCAGTCCATGTAGACATGATCTTCAAAGGTAGGAGCTCGACATAAGTTCTTCTCCGCCATTCCTGAACATGGTCGGATAGGCGGGTTGCAGATGATTGACAGAAAGAAGTCAACAGTTAGGTACCAGTGTCGTATTGGAGAGGGAGCTGGAAATAAGATAGGAAGGCTTGGGAAATGGTTGCAAAGGTGGTATGGGAAGAGGAGGTTTGATCAACATACCACTTAGAAGCTTCGCATGTAAGTGTGCGTTGGAACAACCGAAGACGGATGGAATCATCGGTAATGGAATTGGATTAACACCACATATTGAAAGATCGGATATGGTTGGTTGGATCTTCTCCGGCAAGGCCTTCAAACTTGGGAATGTCGGAGGGGAGCTTGGTTGGCATAGTAGGCCAACCAACATCGTGGCGGATAGGATCATTGATCAACTGATTGAAATCAAGGAGACTCAGGCCTGCCATGTAAGGGAGCAAGGGGACAGCTGAGGTAGTTCCTGTGGCGGTTCTTCTAGTAGCATTCCCGACATTAGGGCCGGGATTACCGCTAACGTTAGGCCCTAGACTAGACATAGTGAAGGTGACAGGGGGAGAACCAGAAGTAGAAGGAGAACCCAATGAATCAGAAGAGGAGCTAGAGTGCGGACTCGAAGGAGGACTAACTCGACGACGGCGGGAAGGAGTAGGTCAACCAACCAGAAACTGAGGATGAAGGCCAAAAAGTCTTCGGGATATACGCCTTTGGGGTGCAATGATGACAACACAAACATGGCACAGAGGGAAGAATAACGACGAACAAGGGCAGGGAGGTGCAGAATCAAGTGATTACAATTTCAAAACAAGGGCAGAGAGGGGCAGTGTCAATTGATTTTACAATGTTTTAAAGTCTTTGCCTGGCGGTGTTAACTAGGCTCTTCTTCACTTAGGGTGAGTGTGTGGTGTGCGTTAATTTTAATTTTTAAACCCAGACGTTTTGAGAGCAAAAGAAACAGTGTTGTGTAACTAAAAATAAACCTACAGAGAATAGTATATAATACTGAAATAACAGAAAATTAACAGCTATCAATGCATCAATCTAACCCAAGGAGGCGGGTCTCTCAAAAAATAGTCTAAAAGAGGGAAAAAAATCTAGTCAAAACACACTGAAAATAAGCCAATAGATCTAAGGTCGGGAGGGAGAGGGATCTAAAGGATAAATCTACTGAAAATAGGTGCAGAAAACAGCAAAGAGACAGAGGCAAGGTTGTTGTAAACGAGGAGGCAAAAAGCTAAAGGCAGTAGGGAAAAGGAGGTGTCCCTAAAGACAAACCAAAACAAAACTATATGAGGTGATTTGGATGGAAAAATAGCTGATCTAAAAGGGATCTGAAGATGAGGTATCAGGTCTGTAAAAGAAATGGCTGAAACTCTGAAAATTTAGACACCTATAACAGCTAAAACTCTTCCACAAAAAGTGGAGGGTACTAGAGCCCTAGGGGGCTAGATTCCCACTTAGTTGAGTAAAACAGAACAAGAACAGGTCTAAACGGGCGGAGACGAAGGCTGGACAACCCTGACAGAAGCTTCAGACAAACCTAGAAAACTTTCAGAAAAACTGCAGAAAAAATTTTAGGTCGCAGGTTCTAACCTGTTTTCTGTCCAGGTCACAGTTTTGAGGCTGCAATGTGCGTCCTGCAGTCCAGGTCACAGGTTTTGGGCCAAAAAGTGTGACCTGCACTTCCGGGTCTCTCGGCGGCAGATTTCAGAAAAATTTTCCATCTCAGTTGCGGCTAATGTCTGTTACCTGCGCAATAGGGCCAGAAACACACGGAAGTTAGAAATGTTAATGTTTTAGGGTTTTATAGGTGAAAAACAACATAAAAATAGGAAAAACAAAAAGCTGAAGAGAAACCCTAGGGTTTGAAGCAGCTGGATATGCAGGAATATGAAAAACAATAGCGGTCGTAATTGAAAACGCATGTGGAGTCGCCAGTTGTTAGGATGAGTCCTTAGTGTAAGTGTACGAAAAAAGACCCTTTTAGTTGTGCATAACAAACAGCCCTAACAACAAAATATGGCTGCTAATATCTTCAGATCTGTAGTTAGTTGATCAAGACAAATGCTGCAAAAATCCAGATCTATGCATAAAAATGCATTAAGCAGTAAAAATAAGGTTTTGCTCCATGCATCCAATAAACAAGACAAGAACAATATTTTTTGAAGAATTTTATATTAATGGCACCTCAAAGGAAAACAAGAAAGGCGTTTCCAATTCTCCTCAATGGGATGGGTTCTTGGAAGTCCTCAGCACTTCAGATCTGGAATTTATCTCTCTTATTGGTATAGAAAACCCAGACAAACATAGAACTCAAAGGAAGCTCACAAAGAAAATAATAGAAAATATGACAATGATAATGGCTCAAAGTCAGACCAAGAGTATAGATCCAGAGTGATCTAAGAGGCAACAAAAGGTGATGAATGGTAGGAAAAACCCTTTTATTTATAACAAAATATTAGGTCATTCTAGATCTTGGTGTATGATTAAAATAATATTAACCAAATATAGATCCACCTTTTATGGAATATTTTATTATATTTGTTGGAGGGGAAAGGAATTTGACTTGGGTCAAAGCCCATTATTATGATAAATTAGAAATAAATAAATGATTTATTTATCATTCTAAGGAAGTGGTTGAATGATAATTAAATAAATAATGATTTATTCAATTATTTATAAATGATTTAGTCAAATTTAACAAGGAATATTATTTAAATAAGGTTTAAATAATTATTCCTAGAAAACAATAAGATAAATAAGGATTTATCTAATTAATTTCCTTGTTTTGGGTTAAATATGACCAGAAATAATAATTAAATTACTGTTTAATTAATTATTTCATGAGGAAAACCAAACAAATATATATTTATTTAATATTTCCCCTTGGGGTTTCCTGTTTAGACCATAAACAACCTAATAAATGTGTTTTATTAAGTTATTTTACATAGTGAAAGAAATTTTACTTAGGGTAAAATTGGTCTTACATGGTGTACTTGGGTCCATCTAATGATAATAGGTTAGATGACCAAAAATTGGTGTAACAGTAATATATGTATTTTTTGCACCATATTATTGTGAAAATTAGGAGTAAATAGTGCATTTATGAATGGTAAATGCTCACTGTGTCCATCATTAAAATAACTCCTCTCCATTGACTGTATCTTCATTAGCACAACAAATTATCTTTAAATGCTTTTCAGAGTCTAGGTTTATGATAAGATATAAAAAAGAAGTTGTCCTTCTTACATCTTCATAATGATGCCTAATTGCTCTGGGCCTCTGCTCTGTCAAAGACTATCCTTCTTGCTTGAACTAGAGTGATTTGCAGGGCTTTGGTCATATGTTTGGGAACTTATGCAGTAATTCTCTTTGAGTTATCAGGGGGTGCTAAAGGTAGACATCATCTAACCTTTGTATTCATTTGTCATGATGGAGGTCCTTTGTCCTTTGGATTTTTAGATTTGAAACCTATAGGTCTTCTCTTTTCAACATCTGTGCTATATGACTACTGATAGTAAACTACTCAGCTTGAAGACCTTGTTTGAAGTTTTTCCTTTGCTCATATTCTGTTTATTGTCATCACTCAACACACCCCTGCAGAGATGTAAGAATAGATGTTTTTGATCTTTGGAGAGCTTTCTTGGTGTTTTATGAAGATCATGCTTGATCTGATCATCTTTCTTCAGACATGAAAACTCTTTCTCTTTTCCCGATTTGAACATTTTTGAGCTTTGCTAAAATGAAACAAAGAAACCATTTAGTAGTGTATGACCTAAGGGTAGACCGGGGTGTTTTTTTGCAGTATGGGAAGAAAATGATAGCTGACTGATGCTGAAAACAAGGTTTTTGGTTTAAGACAGTTTTGTCCAGGAATTTTCCCTAAACACCACCACCTAGACCTATAGATTTTTTCATAGATTCGGAATAGTTTCTTAGGCATGAGTAGGTCATCATATGAAAAAATGGTCAGTGAGAAAGGAGTAGACACTTTTTCTAAATTTTGGACAATGAGGTATATGAAAACAGGGGGATTTTGATAGCAGAGAAACAAAGCTTATGACAGCTATAGATAGGGAGGCTTGTTGCTTTTTAGAGCGGGACTGAAAACTGAAGACCACTTCTACGTTGGTAAGCAAGAGAGGGGTAAGAAGACAAAAAATTTGTTTGAGGGGTTTTCTGGAGAACAAATTGACTTTTGAGATTGGTTTCTAGAAAACCTAGACAAGGGATCTAGTCATCATAACAGGAAAAAATACTGATGACTAACAGTGGCTCCATTTGGGGAGGGAAGCTCCTTTTCAGGAGGTGTCCAGAACTGCAGATCTCAGGCTTGTGAAGACCAGTGCCTCATCCATTGGTGCAAATTTCTCTTTTGCTTGATGTTATTCTTGAAAATGATGCTTTTCTGAAAAATTTACAGCATGATTAGCATCAACCTCATCTTCACCTACCCAACTACTTTTCCTAGCATTTTTTCTTCTTTAGGTGTGTTTGGATTTGCAACCTCTTGACATGATATTTTTGAAAAAATAAAAACTATCTATCTCTACACCTATATCTTCTAGGAGTTCAGATTAAATTGATGAACTCCTTTGATTCTCTACCTACACTAGATCGACTGTCAAGATTAAACTGTTTGATAGGATTTCATTCACTAGACTAAAGCATGAAATTGAAAAATGATCAAATCAGGATTAGACAGTCTGATTTGTCATGCGTTTGTGGCATAAAAGACAAGTTGCCCACAAATGTTATTTTCGCACAAAATGAGATTTAGAAAAATCAGGGCTAGGATACATAGTTTGCTTTTCATCCCTATTTTTCTCTTTGGTTCTGTTTTGAGCGTGTGGAACCAACATCTTTGTTTCCTAATCTAATGTCTTTGATAAGTCAAGCTTTCATATTTTGACTATCATTATTTTTCACTAACTTATCAGCAATCAATTTAAAACATGCTCAGTTATGATTAGGCTATATAACTGAACAAGACATCTTTTGAGCACTAGCAGTGGCATTTAGACTTGTGCACTTTTAGTATTACTATTTTTTGGGTATGGGGCTGTACCGTTTCTTTAGAATTTTCCCTCTTTTTCTACTTTTATTGTTGTTTTTGTGTTTTTTGTTTTTCTCAAAACAAACTGAAAGAAAGATGCTCATGGGGCTGAGCTTATTTTTCACACCTATATATCTATCCTAATCTAACCTACACATAATATACATTTATTTAGTGAAATATATTTTCCAACAAATCCAATCAAGAAGATGATTCCATGATCGATTTTGTATCATCTTTTTGAGAGTGCTGAAGAAATAAAAAGGCCACTTCCCCCTCACTTGTTTTCGAATAGTAGTGCTTAAGTTTTTTTCTCACACTTTGAAAAAAAATGTTCATGGTAGAACGCACTCCTCCCTCATACTTCTCAAGGAAAACAAAAAATGGATCTTGGAATAATACCTGATCTAGAGGATTTGAGACATAAGCTCCATTTAGGACCACTCCTTTTATTTAGCTATGCTTTGGATACTCTTGGGAAAGAAACCTTTCCTCTTCCTCATGATCACTTGAATTTTTAGACTCATCATATATTGTAGTGTAGTCTTCTTACCAAGCTGATGTGTTTTGATTAAGTGGACTGAAATCTGTGTGACGGTCATCATGTTGATGAGTAGGGATACTCTTTGGCAACAAATCTTCCTGAGAAATAAGAGCGGCAACTTTCTTGTGATCATCAATTTTCAAGCCTTCATTTGCTTCCAAATTTTCTGAGCTTTCCTCATCATTGTCATAGCTGCTATGTATTGGTTGGTTACATTCCTCAAGTTGATGAAACTGAGCTTCCTCCCAAAAATAAAGTACTGAGTACTCTACAAAGTTATCTTATGTTTGGAAATCATCATCATTATCAACATATTGATCAAACCTTGGAGAATCATCAATATAATTAATTTCACCAACCATACATATTGGAATATTAGATTGTTTCTCTTTGAATTGATCTATAAATCCATTTTTTGCTATGTGATAGTTAAGATTAGGAGGAAAATAAATAGAGGCTAACTGCATGTTTATGATTTGATCTATCTCCTCTTCAGTTAAAAAGGGAGGCATTTTTATATTTCTTTGGGTATAACTACAATCATCCTATTTCTCTTGGGAAAGCTGATTTAGAGGATGAAAATATTTTTGGGCCTCACCTAAGAGAGATGATGAATCATCACTTGTGCCTTTAGATAAATCCGGTGGGTTCTCTTTCATTTCTTGATTGTTTTCATCTTCAACCAACTCTTCGTGATGTTCGGGATAGTTAGCATGGAATTCATGAGTTGCCTCTGATAGATTTTCAGGAGGCCAATTTGCTTGTATAAACTGAAATGACTCAAAGCACAAATGTAGAGATCCTCAAGGTTTTAATTTTTCTTCTATTTCAGATTTGATTTCATCCTCAACCAACTCTTCTTGATGTTCGAGACAATAAGCATGGGATTCATTAGTTGCCTCTAATAGATTCTTAGGAGGCCAATTTGCTTGTATAATCTAAAATGACTCAAAGCATAAAGGTAGAGATCCTAAAGGTTTTGATTTTTCTTCCATTTCATATTTTATTTCATCCTCAACCCACTCTTCTTGATGTTCGGTACAATAAGCATGGGATTCATGAGTTGCCTCTGATAGATTCTTAGAAGGCCAATTTTCTCATATAATCTAAAATGATTCAAAGCACAAAGGTAGAGATCCTAAAGGTTTTGTTTTTTCCTCCATTTCAGATTTAATTTCATTCTCAACCAACTCTTCTTGATTTATGTGAGAGTTAACTTAAGCACGGGTTTCATGAATAGCTGCTAAAAGATCTTCAGGATGCAAATTTCCTTTTAAAATTTGGTATGAAATAAAGCATAAGGGTAGAGATCCTAAAGGTTTTGTTTCTTATTCCATTTCAGATTCTGTGATTTCAAGATGGCTGATTTATTCTTTAGAGCACTCCTCTATGTTTTTATTTGCAACTTTCTCATTAGGCACATTTTGTTTGTTACTCTTGTCTTGTAATGGTTTAGTATGTTCTTCCTAATGAAAAAGTGTAGGTTAGTTTGAATAAGCAGCATTAACCTTATCTTTGTGTTTTTCTCTTTTCTTGTCAAGAAGATGCATCAGTTTGCTGAATGTATCTATCAACCTTTCCAAATTTTCCTCTATGTTCACACTTGGATCCATCTTTATTTTCCAGAAAGAGTTACTATGTCCTTTCAACTAGTCTAGAGTTCTCTACCAGTGGAGTCTTTTGGTCTATTGAGGGTTGTGGAGTCGCCAGGTGGAAGATTTGAACTTTATTGTCCACCATCAGCATGATTGGGATTGCTCAATGCATTCCCAGGAGATTTTATAAGGACCAGTGGAGTAATAGGCCTACTGGAGGCTAGTGGAGTCACCAGGTGGATGATTTTAGTTGTTTTGAGGGTATATGAGTATGGTCCACCAACAATACTGACAAAAAACAAATCTAAGGTTGTTTTGGGGTTTTTTATGAGTTTCTTATATGTATCCCTAGGGTTTGTGAGAGTGTCCTATAACTGAGTCATCATTTTTCTAGAATGGTGAAAAAAGCCAAATTCTACTCTTTTGACAATACTTTAGTCTTCTAGTTTTGACTGAGATTTTGAGAGTTCCTAAGGGATACTAAGGATTTTTTGACTCAATGTCCCACTGTGATCGCTATTATGTTGGAGAGCAGTGGGATGGATCAATAGGATAGCATGCTCAGTTTGTTTGGGGTTTTCTGTGAGTCTTGAAAGATATTCAGATTAATATGAACTCATAAAAGTCCCATCTTGATCGCCATTATGTTAGTGTCCCGTAATTTGGCAGATTGGTAAACCAAATGTCAGGGTAACATCAGACCAAGCTTTGGAGCCCTAAGACCTAGCCTTCCTGGACTCAGAGAGGGCTCTCTCTATTATGCAAAGGATGTAAACTTGTTTGCTTCTGTATATTTGATTTTAGGCTAGTTTTTAAGTATGCTTTGGTTTGTTTTGGGTTTTTTAAGGGGAGATGATCAAAAGGAAAAATAGATATAGAGTTCGTCAAATCAACTGGGCTATAGGTTCAGATAAGGTCAATACTATATTAATGATGGAAAAGGTATTACTGCAGTGCCGATTTAGTCGAGGTAAATGGATTCTTTGGGTGAAAGTGAAATGGGATGAACATTAAGTTTGTGAAAGACAAAGAGATTTTAAGAATAAATAGTTAAACAACAAGAATTCATGAGTTAGGGCTGACTATTAATCTCTATGAACAAAACTCAAACTGATAGATGCAGAAAATAAACAATATAGTGATACATATAAGTATAAGACCCTCTAACTTTGGGAAAATCACCTTCAGACTTTTGGGAAAAAAAATAAGATAAAAAAAAAACTCAATATATGAAGAGGGAACTCATAAACATCATATCTTGAGCTATCGATAACTTTGAAATAATACTGCAAAGCATGGACAAAGGGAAAGATCGAAACAAAACCTCTTTGACTTAACTAAAACAACCAATAATTCAACGAGAGATTTCAGAAATGGAGTTTTTATTAGCTATGAGTAAGAAGGGCATACCGTGAATCATACTTGACAGCATACATAATAACCATTAATGAAACTGATAACAATTTCTTAGGGAACCAAAGAGCAATTAATAATTCTTTGACATGACCAAGAAAGATGAAAACATTTAAGCTGCAATGAATCAGGAAATTTAAGGTGCCTCCATGGGCATATCTCAAACTTATTATTTACTGAACTATAGCAAGAAAGAAGCATGAAAACATGTATGAGAAACTAAGAAAACATAACAAATAAGAAACACAATACCATTCACCAAGCCATGGAATCCTACACACAATCCTCCTCCACCATCAAGCCAAGCAAGAGATCATCCACTTCATAAAACAAGTATTTCTTCAAAGCTCATTGTGCTATGTATTGCTCTCTATAACTCAAGTTCTGCCTCTAGAACCTCCAACAATTTACAATGAATCTTTATAAGTTATATAGGAAATGAGTAGATAAGCTCACAAGAGCATCTAGAAGCTCATTGGCCTAATACAAATATCCGATTTTCTCCTTGAGGCCTCACAAGGCCCAAGGCACAAAATATCTTCAAAAAATATCTATTTAAGCTAAAAATAGTAAGAAAATTGACTTTTAATCTTTGAGATAGAGTTAAAAATAGCTTAATGCACATTTGGATGGCCACCTTCAGAAAACTGCCTTTTCAGCAAAATCCTACAGGAGCGTAGCACCAAAAAAAAGTCTTTATTGCAGAGGATTTTTGAGGGACTTCTCGATGTCGAAAGGAGGCCTGTGATGGCTCGTTGGAAATACCTTGATGTCTACTTTCTGGAACTACTTGATTTTTTCCAAACTGATGCCGGAAATTCTATCAAAAAGTGGAATGAGTGAAAAAAACCCAGGAGCGTAGCACCTTCTGATATTTGAGGCAGAAAGGTAAAAATTGACTATTTTTTTCCTTTTTGAGGGACCAAAACATCTTCTTTTGATCTGAAAATTTAAAATTATACTCCCTCAAATTTAATGCATCCAAAAATTTAACTTTCATCAGCTGAGGATTCTCCAAGAAAAAATGGCAGCGCTCATGAATTTGTGAAATTAGGCCTAAAAATCACAGAAAATAAGATCTTGCTAAAAAATGTTCAAATTTGGTGAGAAAACCCCTTAAGGGTTTCTAGAAGCATGAAATGAAGCTTGAGCCAAGGTTCCAAGACGAGATATGCTTTTTCCTCTTTTTCTTCACCGGGCGCCTCCTTTGGGCAGTTTTGGGCTTGGCTTGGGCAATTCGCCTCTACTCTTGAGCGCTCTAGTGACATTACTAGTCACAGCTTGAATGGTCTTCTTTTTTGCAGATTTAGAGGTTTTAGGCTTTGCCACCTTTGGGGAAAGAGCCATGGCCCCTTGCCTAGGAGAGGCAGCTAGCACATGTCTTTGAGGGCTATTCTCATGCTCATTGTTTTGGACCTCTTTTTGATTGTCACTTTCATTTTTTTCTCTTTTTTTGTCTTCTTCATTAGGGCTGCCTTTTTCACAACCCCTAATTTGAGCTTGAATTTCTTTAGGACTGCTTTCCTCTGTTTGTTTCATGCTGCCCCTATCACTGTTTTCAATTGAGTGAGGGCTTTCTTCATTTGTCTCTCTGTTTTGAACCTCTTTATGTATGATTCCCTCACCATGAGTGTCTTCCTCACTGTTTTGAGTTTGTAGAGGGCTATCTTCTTTAATCATCTTGCTAGGAAGCGCCTCTTTCACTGTCTTCATTTCTGATCTGTAGACTGCCACCTTCTTCATTTGTGCCCTTTCCATTCTTTTGAGAGCTGATTTTATCATCATCACCTCCTTGAGGACTACCTTGTTCATCATCACCTCCTTGTTGGTTTCCACTTTGAAAATATCCCTTGCTGTTTGAAAAACCCTTTTCTGTGCAAAAAAAATTGAATTTCTGGGAGCTTTTAGATGTTTCTGGAGAAGTGCTATGCTCCTGTGCACAGGAACTTAGCACCTGCACGCTTCCTGGGCACCCGAGTGCCTTTTTCACGTCGGGTCAGGCATGCCTGCACGCCGGCAGAAAAATGTGCAGAATTGGCAAGGGAGGTGTGCTTTGTGCAAGAAGTCGGGTGCAATGTGCAAGGGCTGGGCAGATGGTAAGGGCCTGGGTGAGATGGCAGTTGGGCCGAGGAAAAAAATTGTGGAGATGGCCTGGGCGAGATGTGCAAGGGTGTGGGCAGAGTTGGCAATGGCCCGGGAGAGTGAAAATCCTTTGCAAATGGTCATGTAGAGCTGCCGGAGACTGCGTGTAGTGGGCACTGTGGGCGGTGGGCAGAAACTGTTGGGCGAAATCCTGTGTAGGCTAGGCTGGCGAATGTGCATGACGGGTGATCAAACGGGTGCATCGTGTCTTAACACAGGCGCATCGCGCCTTGTGTAGATTTATTCTTCGGGCAGCTATAGACGCGTCGCGTCTCCACACAGGCGCGTCGCGACCACACTTTTTTTCCCGAAAATCACCCGAAACTTGAGAAATAAAATTTCTTCCTCTGCCAAGTCAATAATGAAGTAGAAAATTCTTGATGATTTATTTATGTGTTCTTTGGGGACTTTTGAAAATGACTTTCCCTCCTTTTAACAGATTTGACACCTTTTTGCCTTTGAGATTTAAAACAAAACTTACAGCCCTTTTGCACTTTGTCAAATGAGTTTCCAACATTTGTACTTTTCTTTGCAAAATCCTTTGCTGTGGTAGAAAACCAAATTTGTGCAGAAGAACTAAATTATGGCCCTTTTAAAGTCTTTTGGAGGAGGAATTTTGGCTATGTTTTGACCCTCTGCTTATCATGAAGGAGGTCAAGCAAATGCAACCACTTAGGTCGTTCAAATCCATTGTGTAGGCCCTCTACTTGTCATGAAGGAGGCCTTCAAATGTGTGTTTTTTTCCATCTACGCATGACTGAAGGAGGCACTAGAAAACACAAAAAGTCTTCTTTCATCAACTACTGTGTCTTCTTTGTGTTCATTGAAAAAGACCAATGGAAAACAAACTGTGAGCCTTTCTTGTATCCATCATTTAAATAACTCCTTTTTCATTGACTGTATCTTCATTTGGCACATCAAATTATCTTTGAATGATTTTCAGAGTCTAGGTTTATGGTAAGATATAAAAATTAGTTGTTCTTCTTATACCTTCAATTTGATGCCTAGTGGCTTTAGACTTTTTTTTTGCTAAAGACTGTCTCTCTTGCTTGCATAAGAGTGATTTGTTTCACTTGGTCACATATTTGAGAACTTATGCAAAAATTCCCTTTGATTTGGCATGGGGTGCTAAAGGTAGACATCACCTAACCTTTGTATCCATTTGTCATGATGGAGGACCTTTGTCTTTTGGGACTTTTAGATTTGAAACCTGTAGGTTTTCTCTCTTCACAATCTGCATTCTCTTTGATTTCCAATAGTAAACTGCCACAACATTGAGACTTTTGCCTGAATTGTTTTTTTTCTCACACTTTGCTTACTGTCATCACTCAATACACCCCCGCAGAGATGCATTTGATAGATGTCTTTGATTTTCTGGAGAGCCTTTTGATGTATCATGAAATCTTGCTTGAACTTATCACTTTTCCTCATTCATGGAAACTTTAGAATTCTTCTTTTTCTTGATTCAGCCAGGAATTATTTTCAAAAATGAGCATTTCTGAAATGAAACAAAGTAACCATTTTAGTGGTGTATGGCCTAGGGAAAAACCATTGTTTTTTTTTGCATGATGGGAATAAAATGATGGCTAATTGGTGCTAGAAACAGGGTTTTTGGCTTAAGACAAATTTTCAAAGAATTTTGCCTAAACACCACCACCTAGACCTACAGACTTTGTCATAGCTTATAAATAGTTTCTTAGGAATGAATAGGTCATCATATGACAAAATGATCAGTGAGAGAGGGGTAGACACTTTGTATAATATTTTAAATTTAGTTGTATGAAAATAGGGGATTTTGATAGCAGAGAAACAAAGTTTATGACAGCTATAGACAGGTAAGGTTTTGTTGAATTGTGATAGGAGTAAAAACTAAAGACCATTCCCATCACAGGCTAAAAGAGAGGGGTAGGAAGACAAAAATTTGTTTGAGGTGTTTTCTAGATGAAAAATTGACAGATTGAGATTAGCTTCTAGAAAACCTAGACAAGGATTTAGTCATCAAAACAGGCAAAAATATTGATGAATAACAGTGGCTCCATTTGGGGAGGGTAGCTCCTTTTCAAGAGGTGTCTAGAATTTGCAGATCTGTGGCTTGTGAAGACCAGTGCCTCATCCATTGGTGCAAATTTCTCTTTTTCTTTATGTTATTCCTGAAAATGATGCTTTTCTGAAAAATTTACAGCATGATTAGCATCAACCTCATCTCTACCTACCCAGCTGCTTTTCATAGAATTTTTTCTTCCTTAGGTGTGTTTGGATTTGCAACCTCTTGACATGATATTTTTGAAAAAAGAGAAACTATCTATCTCTACACTTATATCTTCCGGGAGTTCATATTAAACTGATGAACTCCTTTGATTATATACCTACACTAGATCAACTGTCAAGATTAAGCTGTTTGACAGGATTTCATTCACTAGACTAAAGCATGAAATTGAAAAATGATCAAATCAGGATTAGATAGTCTGATTTGTCATGCGTTTGTGGCATAAAAGACAAGCTACACACAAATGCTATTTTCGCACAAAATGAGATTTAGAAAAATCAGGGCTAGGATACATAGTTTGCTTTTCATCCCTATTTTTCTCTTTGGTTCTATTTTGAGGATGTGGAACCAACATCTTTGTTTCCTAATCTAATTTCTTTGATAAGTAAAGCTTTCATATTTTGACTATCATTCTTTTTCACTAACTTATCAGCAATCAATTTAAAACATGCTCAGTTATGATTAAGCTATATAACTGAACAAGACATATTTTGAGCACTAGCAGTGGCATTTAGACTTGCGCACTTTCAACATGACTATTTTTTGGGTATGGGGCTATACCGTTTCTTTAGAATTTGCCCTCTTTTTCTACTTTTCTTGTTGTTTTTGTGTTTTTTTTTTCTCAAAACAAACTGAAAGAAAGATGCTCATGGGGCTGAGCTTATTTTTCACACCTATCTATCTATCCTAATCTAACCTATACATAATATACATTTATTTAGTGAAATATATTTTCCAACAAAGCCAATCAAGAAGATGATTCCATGAGGGATTTTGTTTCATCTTTTTGAGAGTGTTGAAGAAATAAAAAGGCCACTTACCCCTCACTTGTTTTCATACAGTAGTTCTTAAGTTTTTTCTCACACTTTGCAACAAACTGTTCATGTTAGAACACACTCCTCCCTCATACTTCTCAAGGAAAACAACAAATGGATCTTGGAATAATACTCGATCTAGAGGATTTGAGACATAAGCTCCATTTAGGACTACTCCTTCTTTTATTTGGCTATGCTTGGGATACTCTTGGGAGAGAAACCTTTCCTCTTCCTCATGATCACTTGATTTGTTAGACTCATCATATATTGCAGTGTAGTCTTCTTGCCAAGCTGATGTGTTCTGATTAAGTGGACTACAATCTGTGTGAAGGTCATCATGTTGATGAGTAGGGATACTCTTTGGCAACAAATCTTCCTGAGAAATAAGAGTAGAAACTTTCTTGTGATCATCAATTTTCAAGCCTTCATTTGCTTCCAAATTTTCTAAGATTTCCTCATCACTGTCATAGCTGCTATGTATTGGTTGGTTACCTTCCTCAAGTTGATGAAACTGAGCTTCCTCCCAAAAATCAAGTTCTGAGTACTCTGCAAAGTTAGCTTCTGTTTGGAAATCATCATAATTATCAACATATTGATCAAACCTTGGAGAATCATCAATATAATTAATGTCACCAACCATACATATTGGAATATTAGATTGTTTCTCTTTGAATTGATCTATAAATCCATTTTCTGCTATGTGATAGTTAAGATTAGGAGGAAAATAAATAGAGGCTGACTGCATGTTTATGAGTTGATCTATCTCCTCTTCAGTTAAAAAGGGAGGCATTTTTATCTTTCTTTTGGTATAACTACAATCATCCTCTTTCTCTTGGGAAAGATGATTTAGAGGATGAATGTCGTTTTGGGCCTCACCTAAGTGAGATTATGAATTATCACTTGTGCCTTTAGATAAATCCGGTGGTTTCTCTTTCATTTCTTGATTTTTTTCATCTTCAACCAACTCTTCGTGATGTTCGGGATAGTTAGCATGGAATTCATGAGTTGCCTCTGATAGATTTTCAGGAGGCGAATTTGCTTGTATAAACCGAAATGACTCAAAGCACAAAGGTAGAGATCCTAAAGGTTTTGATTTTTCTTCTATTTCAGATTTGATTTCATCCTCAACCAACTCTTCTTGATGTTCGGGACAATAAGCATGGGATTCATTAGTTGCCTCTGATAGATTCCTAGGAGGCCAATTTTCTTATATAATATGAAATGACTCAAAGCACAAAGTTAGAGATCCTAAAGGTTTTGATTTTTCTTCCATTTTAGATTTGATTTCATCCTCAACCCACTCTTCTTGATGTTCGGTACAATAAGCATGGGATTCATGATTTGCCTCTGATAGAGTCTCAGGAGGCCAATTTGCTCGTGTAATCTGAAATGACTCAAAGCACAAAGGTAGAGATCCTAAAGGTTTTGTTTTTTCTTCCATTTCAGATTTAATTTCATTCTCAACCAACCCTTCTTGATTTATGTGAGAGTTAACTTAAGCATGGGTTTCATGAATAGCTGCTAAGAGATCTTCAGGATGCAAATTTCCTTTTAAAATCTGGTATGAATTAAAGCATAAGGGTAGAGATCCTAAAGGTTTTGTTTCTTCTTCCATTTCAGATTCTGTGATTTCAAGATGGCTGATTGATTCTTTAGAGCACTCCTCTATGTTTTTATTTGCAAATTTCTCATTAGGCACATTTTTTTTGTTACTCTCGTCTTGTAATGGTTTAGTATGTTCTTCCTAAGGAAAAAGTGTAGGTTGGTTTGAATAATCAACATTAACCTTACCTTTGTGTTTTTCTCTTTTCCTGTAAAGAAGATGCGTCAGTTTGCTGAATGTATCTATCAACCTTTCCAACTTTTCCTCTCTGTTCGCACTTGGATCCATCTTTGTTTACCAGAAAGAGTTATTATGTCCTTTCAACTAGTCTAGAGTTATCTACCAGTGGAGTCTTTTGGTCTATTGAGGGTTGTGGAGTCACCAGGTGGAATATTTGAACTTTTTTGCTCACCATCAGCATGCTTGGGATTGCTCAATGCATTCCCAGGAGATTTTGTAAGGACCAATGGAGTAATAGGCCTACTGGAGGCTAGTGGAGTCGCCAGGTGGATGATTTTAGTTGTTTTGAGGGTATATGTATGGTCCACCACCAATACTGACAAAAAACCAATCTAAGGTTGTTTTGGGGTTTTTTATGAGTTTCTTATATGTAGCCCTAGGTTTTGTGAGAGTGTCCTATAGCTGAGTCATCATTTTGCTAGAATGGTGAAAAAAGCCAAATTCTACTCTTTTGACAATACTTTAGTCTTCTAATTTTGACTGATATTTTGAGAGTTCCTAAGGGATACTTAGGATTTTTTTACTCAATGTCCCACCGTGATCACTATTATGTTGGAGAGCGGTGGGATGGATCAATAGGATAGCATGCTCAGTTTGTCAGGGGTTTTTCGTGAGTCTTGAAAGATATTTAGATTAATATGAACTCAGAAAAGTCCCACCGTGATCGCCATCATGTTAGTGTCCCGTAATTTGGCAGACTGGTAAACCAAATGACAGGGTAACATCAGACCAAGCTTTGGATCCCTAGGACCTAGCCTTCCTGGACGCAGAGAGGGCTCTCTCTATTATGCAAAGGATGTAAACTTGTTTGCTTCTGTATACTTGATTTTAGGCTAGTTGTTAAGTATGTTTTGGTTTGTTTTGGGTTTTTTGAGGGGAACTGATCAAAAGGACAAATAGATATGGAGTTCGTCAAATCAACTGGGCTATGGCGTCAAATAAGGTCAGGAATATCTTAATGATGGACAAGTTATTACTGTAGGGCCGATTTAGTCGAGGTAAATAGATTCTTTGGGTGAAAGTGAAATGAGAGAAATGAGATGAACATTAAGTTTGTGAAAGACAAAGAGATTTTAAGCATAAATAGTTAAACAACAAGCATTCATGAGTTAGGGTGGACCATTAATCTCTATGAACAAAACTCAAACTGATAGATGCAGAAAATAAACAATCCAGTGATACATGGAAGTATAAGACCCTCTAAATTTGGGAAAATTACCTTCAGACTTTTGGAAAAACAAATAAGATAAACAAGCAAATCAATATATGAAGAGGGAAATCCTAAATTTCATATCTTGAGCTATCAGGGACTTTGAAATAAGACTGCAAAACATGGACAAAGGGCAAGATCGAAACAAGAACTCTTTGACTTAAATAAAACAACCAATAATTCAGAGAGAGATTTCAGAAATGGAGTTTTTATTAGCTATGATTAAGCAGGGCATACCGTGAATCATACTAGACAACATACATAATAATAATTAATGAAACTGATAACAAGTTCTTAGGGAACCAAAGAGAAATTAAGAATTCTTTGACATGACCAAGAAAGATGAAAACATTTAATCTGCAATGAATTAGGAAATTTGAGGTGCCTCCATGGGCATATCTCAAACTTATTCTTTACTGAAATAAAGCAAGCAAGAAGCATGAAAAAAAGGATGAGAAACCAAAAAAACCTAACAAATAAGAAACACAATACCATTCACTAAGCCATGGAATCCTACACACAATCCTCCTCCACAATCAAGCCAAGCAAGAGATCATCCACTTCATAAAACAAGTATTTCTTCAAAGCTCATAGTGCTATGTCTTGCTCTCTATAACTCAATTTCTGCCTCTAGAACCTCCAAAAATTTACAATGAGTCTTCATAAGTTATATAGGAAATGATTAGATAAGCTCACAAGAGCATCTAGAAGCTCATTGGCCTGATACAAATATCTGATTTTTTCCTTGAGGCCTCACAAGGCCCAAGGCACAAAATATCTTCAAAAAATATCTATTTAAGCTAAAAATAATAAGAAAATTGAATTTTAATCTCTGACATAGAGTTAAAAATAGCTTAACGCACATTTTGATGGCCACCTTCAGAAAACTGCCTTTTCAGGAAAATCCTATAGGAGCGTAGCACCAGAAAAAAGTCTGTTTTGCAAAGAATTTTTGATGGACTTCTCGATGTTGAAATGAGGCCCGTGATGGCTTGTTGGAAATCCCTAGATGTCTAATTTCTAGCACTACTTGATTTTTTCCAAACTAATGCCAAAAATTCTGTCAAAATGTGGAATGAGTGAGAAAAACCCAGGAGCGTAGCACCTGCTGATATTTGAGGCAGAAAGGTAAAAATTCACTGTTTTTGGCGTTTTTGAGGGACCAAAACATCTTCTTTTGATCTAAAACTTTCTGAGTATACTCCCTCAAATTAAATGCATCCAAAAATGTAACTTTCATCAGCTGAGGATTCTCTAAGAAAAAATGGCAGTGCCCATGAATTTGTGCAATTAGGCCTAAAAATCACAAAAAACAAGATCATGCTAAAAAATGTTCAAATTTGGTGAGAAAAACCCTTAAGGGTTTTTAGAAGCATGAAAGGAAGCGTGAGCCAAGATTTCAACTCGAGATATGATTTTTCCTCTCTTTTTTCACCGGGCGCCTCCTTTGGGCAATTTTGAGCTTGGCCTGGGCATTTCGCCTCTACTCCTGAGCGCTCTAGTGACATTACTAGTCACAGCTTGAATGGTCTTCTTTTTTGCAGATTTAGAGGTTTTAGGCTTTTCCACCTCTTAGGTTCCCATGATTTGGCAGATTGACGGACCAAATGACAGAGTAATATCAAACCAATCTTTGGAGCCCTAGGACCTAGCCTTCCTGGACTCAAATAGGGCTCTCTCTAATGAAGAGAAGAATGTGAGCTTGTTTTCTTAGTTTGTTTTAGATTTTAGGCTAGTTTTTAAGTGTGTTTGTTTGTTTGTTTTTTAGTTGTTTGGAGGAAAAACTGATCAAGTGGATGAAAATAGAAAAATAAAATGAGATCAACTGGACTATGGGGTCAAAAGCAAGCCAAGGATGTCAAGACAATGGGTAGGGTGTACTGCAGGGCCGATTTAGTATAGCGAATGGATATTTTAGGTGGTTTATGAAGTGAAATGAACATCAAGTTTGTGCAAGACAAAGAGATCTTAAGCATGAATATTTTAAACAACAAGCATTCATGTGGTAGGGCTAACCATTAATCATTATGAATGAAACTCAAACTAATAAATGCAGAAAATAAACAATCAGGTGATGCATAGAAGTATAAGACCCTCTAACTTTGGGAAAATCACCTTCAGTGGTTGAGAACACATGTAATACAAACCAACAGCTCAAAATGTGGAAAGGAAACTCCTAATCAACACATTCAAACTGATGAGAACTTTGAAATAAGTCTGCAAGTATAGGCAGAGGGCGAGATCGAAACAAGACCTGTCTGATTTAAACTAGATAGTCAATACTTCACAGGAGATTTCATTAATGAGGTTTAAACAGCTATGAACAAGCAGGGGATACCATGAATCAAACAAGATAGCATGTCATATTAATCATTAAGGAAATAAATAACAGGTTCCTAGTGGACCAAAGGGCAGTTAAGAATCCTTTGACATGACCAAGAAGGATGAAAACATAGAAGCTACAATGAATCAGGAAATTTGATGTGCCTCCATGGGCATACCTCAAAATATTCTTTACTGGCCTACAGCAAGAAAGAAACATGGATACATATGTGAAAAACTAAGAAAACATAACTGAAAAGAAGCACAATACCATTTACCAAGCCATGGAATCCTGCACATAGATCCTCTCCATCATCTAGGGAGGCAAGTCAAACTATTCACTCCATAAAACAAGTCTGATCATCAAAACTCATAACATATATTGCTCTAAGCTCATTCAATTTCTTAAGCTCTTCAAAGTCCAGCTTGTTTATCAACTCTTCAACCAACAATATTACAATGATTCTCCATGAGTTATATAGGAAATGAGAAGATAAGCTTCACAAAACTGACTAGAAGCTTATAGGCTTAGAACAAATATCTGATTTTGTCCTTGAGGCTTTGCAAAGCCCAAGGCACAAAAATATCTTCAAAAATATCTTAAACAACCTAAAATGGTAAAAATATTGACATGAAGTTAAAAATGGTTAAACGCACATTTGGATTATCATATTCAGAAAACTTCTTTTTAGCCAAAATGCTACAGGAATGTATTAACAGAATGAAGCCTGTTTTGCAGACAACTTTTGAGGGACCTCCCGATGTCGAAACGAGGCCCGTGATGGCTCGTTGGAAATACCTAGATATATAATTTTTGTAACTACCTAATTTTTCCCAAATTGATGCTGGGAAGTCTATCAAAAACTGAACTGAGTGAAAAAAACTAGAAAAGTAGCCCTTGCCGATATGTGAGGCAGAAAGTTTAAAAAATCACTATTTTTCACCTCTTTGGGGGACCAAAACAACTCCTTTGAATCTGAAAATTTGTGAGTAGCTGCCCCCGAATTTATTCCATCCAAAAAAATGAATTTCATGAGCTGAGGATGCTTCTAGCACCCATGGCATCACCTTGAAAAATGTGCAATTAGGGCCAAAGAACATAGAAAACAAAATCATGTCAAAATTTGCTCAATTTTGGCGAGAAAGCTCCTTATGTGTTATTAGAAGCATGAAAGGAATCTGAGGCCAATATTTCAAGCCCTGATATGCCTTTCTCCACTTTCTCTACCGGGCACCTCTTTTGGGCAGCTTTGAGCCTTTCTTGAGGAAGTTTGAGCTTTCGTCGGGCAAATTTGTTCAACTTCTTGTAGTGCCCGATCATCTTCTTTTGTAGACTCAAGTATCTATTAGCTTTCTCTAATTTATCCTCCAAATTCTTGTTGGATCTTTCAAGCCATGATTCTTTATCATTTTCTATTTCTTGGGCGAGCAATTGTGTGAGAGGATAAGATCGAACAAGGGTTGCCTCTTCTTCCTTCTTTTTCTCCAAAGCTTTCTTGAGACCCATAGTCTTAGGCCTCTTTCTCATTGGCTTCTCTTCTTCTTCAATATCATCAGATTCTCCCATAAGCTCTTCAAGCTTGACTTGTGCTTTGTAGGCTTCCCTTTGGTATTTGAAAGCCCGGGCCTCATAAATTTCCATTTTACCACTCATTTGTTTGTTTTGCATCTGTAGAACATGTATGATTTCCTTTGACCTTTCTAGATCAGCTTGTAGGTCATGAATTTTGGCTTCTCTGTTTTGCAAAAGAGCCTCAAGAATCCTAGCTTCATCATCTCCAGCATCACTGTCTATCTGTATGATGTCAAACTCCCTTTCCTTTTCATGACTACTCTCTTATTGTTCCTCTTTTTCTTTACCTTTTCCTTGGATAGACTTCTTGGTCCTTTTCCTCTTTGGAAATTCAAAAATAATCTTCTTAGGTAGTTTTCCTCTACTTCTTAGCGCTCTTGTGACATTGCTAGTCACTGCTGGAGTGATCTTCTTCTTTGCAGATCTAGTGTTTCTAGGCTTCACCACTTTCGGAGGAAGAGTAATGGCCCCTTGCCTAGAAGAGGCAGCTAGCACATGCTCTTGGCTATGTTGAGGAGAAGAGAGAGGAGGTTTCATTAATTTTACTTGCTCAACTTGGTAATTGTTTTGGTCTTGGCTTCCCTTAGAATTGTTTTGATCTTTTTGCTCCATGCTTCCCCCTTCGGAATGCTCACTGTTTGGTGTTTTCTTGCCATCATCATTTCTTTCTTGAGGGCTGTCTTGTTTCTCATCATTAGTGTCTCTTTGAGGACTATTATGACCCTCATCATCAATGTTTTGGCTGCCAATTTGTTTTTTTTCTTGAGGACTGTCTTGTTCACCTCTGTCATTGCTTTCTTCATGACTACTATGTTCTTACCCTCAGTATTTTGTCCCTCATTACCCTCATGCTTACTGTTGTGTTGGATGCCATCATGTTCCTCTTCATGACTGCTATTCTCACCATCATTTCCTTCTTCCTCAATTTCATGCTTAGATTGTTTACTTTGTCCCTCATCATCACTATTTTTCTTCTTGTCACTTTGCCCTTCTTCATTACTAGTTTGCTTCTTCTATTCTTCACTCTCAATCATAAGGGATTTTTGAATTTTAGGAGTAGATTGATTAGAAGAGGGAGAGACATGGTGAGTGGATGGTGAGGAAGGCGCATGGGATGAAGAGACAACGAAAAAATCTGGATGAGAAATGAAGGTCTCCCAAGACACTCCTTTCTTTTCAAGTTGATGGAGGATGATGATCTTGATAAGGGAATGATGAAACAAACAAGCTTGTTGTTGAGCGGAGGGCTTCTTTTGGACGGTAGAGGCCATCTTGTCAATGCTTATATAGAGGAATAAAGGTAGGTTCAACAACTGAATTCTTGTGAAATGCATAAAAATCTTGATGTGATAGGCATAAATCTGGGAAAACCTCCCTTCACATGTGAAATACTTCATGATGACTTTCATGAGGGGGGCATAACTGCTCAATAAGGGAGAAAAAGGGAAAATATCTTGGCAAGCATCCTGATGGACTGGTTTTAGAAAGGGTTTATAGTGATTCAGATCTAGGTATGCTTGTTTGAACCATTTCCCACCAAGATAGGGGATCTTGGTGGCTTTTGATACTTATTTAGGACTGAGAATGAAATCAAGGCCTGCTATGTGATTTTTCCCTTCTTGCAGCCTTAAAGAAAATAAATTTATTAAAGGAGGATGATTTTTTACCTCTTGAACTCTTTGGCAAAAATCAATTCACCCTACTTCATGAAATTGAAAAGAACTGAAGGGGATTCATTCACCTCTTGAGTTGTAATAGGCTCAAACCTATTGTGATAATCCACTTTTGTTGTCCTTCTTTGGAGGCATTTTTCTTTTGATACCTTCATTGACTTACCAAAAAAAATGTTCAAATGCACTGAAAAGTAGATCCCTTCTTTGAGCGCACATTTTCTCTTTAGTTGGAAAAAAAATATTTTTTAAAGGAAAACAAATTTACTTCTCTAGCATTGTGTTTTGAGCAAAGAGGCCTTTAATAAGATCTATTTGTGGTTTTTGAAGAGAAGTCCCCTTTTGTTTTTGACACAAAAACTATTTTCCCTCAATCACTGGCCTTTTTGAAATCACTGTTTAAGAGGTGAGAAAACCCCTTATAAACTGATCAAGACTCTTTCTTAATCACTGCCTTTCTCTGTTTTTAAATAAAGAAGGCACTCTTGAGAATCACTATGTTTCTCCCTTGAGTAATCACTATTTCTCTTTGATGATCTTAGCAAGAAAGTTATTTTTAGATGAAGGTTAGTTTGTTTGTCTGAAACAATATCTTCTCTTGTCACTGAGTAAAAGGTCTTAAAAACAAACTCCGTTTTCTCTCTATAAGACTGTGTTTATCCTTAACTACTCACAACAAGAAACACCTCTTAAACTGACAAACAAAACTTCCTCCTTTAATTATTGTTCTTTCTTCTCTTAATAAACATGATATGTTTGAAAGCAAGTTGTGTTTTTCCCCTTAACTACTCAAACAACAAGCCTTTGACAACAAAACTTCCCCCTTCATTCACTGTTTCTTTGACACTTTGATATCAAATTTACTATTTAAATCAAACAAAATTCGGGCTTAGGAGATGTAAATACCTTCAAGATATGTGTTTTGCTGTGTTTGGAGATGAGCTTACTATGTAAAAAATCTGTCTTCAACACCTTTGAGGGCTCCTTTGAGTATTGGCCCGGGTGGGCAGAAACCATGTTTAGGAGTGGCTCGGGCGCTAGGCCATTCAGAGGTGGCCTGGGTGGGTCAAAAATGGGCCGTTTTTTTTTAGGAGCAAAGAAGGATTGCCAAAGGTGTTGGTCAACTTAGTGGAGTTTTTTGAGCTAGAATGAGAAAAATGGCGCAAGTGAGGCAAGAAAAAGCAATGACATGAGTGAGAAAAGAGCCAGGATGATGAGGGCACCACGTTCAGAAATGGTTGCTGGGCCGTTCAGGGATGGCTCGGGCACTGGGAACAGGTGTGCCACACAACCACACAGGCGAGCCACGCTTTGTGCAACGTTAAACTGCCGGAACCTACAGGCGCGCCGCGCAATGTTACAGGCGCGTCGTGCGTTCAAAAATTTCAAACGCTCTCAAAAAATCGTTCTTTTCTCCGTGACTGGGTTTTCAAAATGATGATGAACTTTGGCTCAAGCTTTCTTATGCCTTGTGAGGCCTTCAAAATTCCTCCCCTCCTTTATTATTTCAAAATATGAACTCACCTTTTTTGGCATTGTGCCTTTCATTGCCCCTTTGAAAACTGTCCCTTAAAACTTGAGACTTGAACTTATCATCTGATTTAGAATACCTTAAAAAAAAACTGTTTGTGTCCATCCAAACATTGGTCTCTTATCATTTTAAGGAGGTTTTATATGAAAATTTACTACTGTACTCTCTCAAAATCACCATGTAAATCCACTGTTTTGAAGTGGTGAGGGTATTTTCACCATGATTTGGTCTTCTATTTGTATGATGAAGGAGGCCTCCTAATCATGATTTGATCTCCTGATTTTTACCAAGGAGTTCATTCTTTTAAAACCACTACTGCAGCCTCTCAACACCATAATGCATCTTCTGTTTTTTATGAAGCGAAGGAGATCCTAAACCATGTGTCTTCTCTATCTCTTTGAATGAATCATTAGGGGAAAACATTTACCTTTTCCATTTATTCATGAAGGAGGTAATCAACCATGATTTGACCCTTTGCTTGTTTCCCAAGGAGATCATCTTGAAACATAAAGAGTTTATCTTTATCAGACAGTGTGCCTTTTTGTCCTTTGAAGATGGCCTTTCAAACTTGAAACTTGAATTTATCCTCTGATTTAAAACACCTAAAATGCTGATTGCTTGTATCCACCAAGACTCTGTCTCTTATCATTTGATGGAGGCACCCTTTGACTGAATGTGAATCATGGTTTCATCACCCTTTTTAACCGCTTGAATGAGCTGATTTATAGTGTAATTATTTGGAGAGCCGACCCTCTGCTTTTTGTGAAGGAGGCCATTGTTGAAATCTCTCAAACCAACTGTCCTTTTTCTCATGTGACTTTGCTTATGGTAAGTGTCCTTGTCTCAAAAGCATTGTGAAGCCTTTTAAGAGTGAATAACATGATTGGGGAAATGATGAGGGTTACTGTTAGGCACTTTGTATTAACACTTTCTCTTGACTGTGTATACACCTTCCATTTGTTCTGAAAAAAATCCTTGCAAATGTGATCACTTATGCTCATTTAGAATCATGTTTAGGCCCTTAACTTCATGATGAAAGAGGCCTTCAATCAATGAAAGTTCATCTATCTTAATGATGTGCCCACCGTCTTTTAAATGAGGTGGGAAAATAACTCTTGGCGCTTTTCCCTTTATTCATCACTTGGAGGGAGTATTTTTATAGGCCATAATGGATCTATTCTAAATGAAAAATATGCCTTTCCACATAAACCCTCTGTGTGAATGTTTCTTTATACCGATTTGCAGAAGTGACTTTTAAACCAAGCTTGGTCTACCTCCTTGGCCATCTAGATGAGGCTTCTCTTAGTCAAAAACTCCACCCTCAGATTATACTTTGAAGGAGGCTTTTATAAATAGAAAAACAGAGGCCTTTTAACACCACCATGTCACTCTTTGGCTTTTGATGTGAAAAGGCCTTTCAACCTACGAACTTTCATTTGTTTCACCACTGTTTTCTCAACTTTTCTTATCAACAGAAACCTTTCAAGCACAACATCAATCAATCCTGGTGATGTATCCTCTGTCATCTTTGGAGGAGGTGGCGCAAAACAACTCCTAAAGCTACTTAAAAAACATGCTAACCCTCTGCTTATTAGTGAAGGAGGTCACAACAATGTGTCTTTTACCCTCTGCTCTTTGAAGGAGGTTTCTATCACTATGTTTCTAACCCTCTACTTATTATTTAAGGAGGTTATCTTTAACACAAGATCTCCATCTATTTCAATCACTATACCTTGCTCTGTATGTTTGTTTGAAGAATGCCAATAGGAAACAAAGTAGAATTTGACATTTATCATTGATAAAATCACTTGAAACTCATGTCCTCTTGCTTTATGAGGCCTTTTCTGAGATGTATATATCCATTTGTAAAATATCACTGTGAACACAAGACCAAAATAAATGTGATTTGTATATGGAGAGTGTTTTCTTCTAGATATCATTTAGCTATCTTTTCCCTTGACTATGTTTTCAGAGGTATATTGAAATTGCCTTTGACTAATTTTCACATCGCAGGTTCAAAATAACATAAGAAGTAGTTGTCTTCTTATGCCCTACATGATGATGCCCTTTGGAAAGATTATGCAGCACTACTTTTGGAGGAGATTATGGAGCACTGTTGATCAGCATCACTCAGTATTTTGTATTCATGTGACTTGGAGA
Organism: Pinus albicaulis; assembly: GCA_034641835.2. NCBI lineage: Eukaryota > Viridiplantae > Streptophyta > Pinopsida > Pinales > Pinaceae > Pinus > Pinus albicaulis. The sequence goes on along the minus strand of JAXQQM020060674.1, from coordinate 209,902 downwards.
ATGATATATTTTCTTCAGGCAACTTTTGGATTTAAAACCATATATTAGTTGCTCTTTACTCACTGCACTTCATTTTCTTTATTGATGGCAAATCCCTTCAACATGAGAGACTTGTTTGAACTTGTCCCTTTTCTCTTATTTTCCTACATGATCATCATTCAATTACACCCCTGCAGAGATGTAAAAACAGATACTTTTGAACCTTGGAGAGCTCCTTTGGTGTTTCATGGAGATTTTTCCTGATCTAAGCATATTTCTTTAGACAGTGAACATCCTCATCTTTTCCTGATTTGGATCTTTGCTTAACTTTTTCTTAAATGAGACAAAGTGACCTCTTAGTGGTGTGCAACCTATGGATAGATCAAGGCTTGTTTTGCAGAATAGAAAATAATTCATGGTTGACTGGTACTAGACAGAGTCTTTTTGGCTTAGGATATATTAGCCAAGGAAAAACTCCCTAAACACCACTATCTAACTTAGGGACAATAGTCACAGATTCTGAGTGTTTTCTTAGGCATGATCAAGATTTTCAAATGAAAATATGACCCGAGGATAGAATTGCAATCACTTTTTCAACCTTTGGATAGTGAATGGCATGAGAAACAAGGGTAAATGATAGCAAATAATTTACGACTATGACAACTATAGAACGAGGGGTTACTTTCGTTTGAAACCAAATAGGACTTGACAACTGGGGTTTTTTTCTCATCATAGAGGTCGACGGAAGGGGTAGGAGGAAAAAAAATTGTTTTTGGGGGTGTTTTTTTAGATGAAAGATTTGACGAGTTTTGAGATCACTTCTCTAGAAAAATCAGCAAAGGAAATTAGTCATCAATAATAGGTAAAAAATGGCTGTATGACTAACAAAACCAAGAATATCAATACAAAGTATCAATTGATTTGACATCATGAGAGGCCAATATTATTCACCTATACCATTGTTCCATGTAAACAGAGCAACTTGTACATATTCACCAAAGAGCTTAAGAGAAAAATTGAAAGATCTTAATGATGCTTGACTTACAAACAATCCTTTGCATTAGGGGGAATGTTGACACTAATTCTTTAGATTGGGAAAATATCTTGTAAATAGGTAAATAAAAATGAGAATACAAAAGAGACATTGGAATGTGAATCCTAAGGGTCTCACTCCTATTGTATATATATATTTATGATCTTCTTAACAAAATTTAAATTTTCAGAGTTACCATATACCTGACCTGGATATATACCTTATGGTTAATTTACCTATGATGATGATATCACTTATTTTATGTATGTTTCAAATAATTTCTCCTAAGAAAATCCAATATCTTGAGAGATTTTGATACTTCTCTAACACTTCAAAGAGGATGCTTAACCCCACTTGATGACCTCTTGGGCACTATAGTGAGGACATTGACCAATTTAGAGAGGAGACCACTTGAACATATATGGAATTGATGATGACCATCTCATCTACCTCGATTCCATAGAATGTTATATATTAGCCAAGATATTTCCTAGAAGGAAAAAGCTACCTCTCGAAGACCACAACACATACCTAGATAGCATTGTACCTTCTTGATAGATGTTTCCTATTCTTGTAGAAGTTTGATGATGATGATGACTTGAGATCCCTCTAGAAGGATCACTGCATCTTCGGATGATGTGACTCTATTCCTCATCTTTGTTGACACTCACCCTACGAGGATTCGCATGATGACTGGGTTGATGATAACATGTCGATTATATGGTTTTACTCCGATGATTATATGTTTTTTTATGAGGAAATGATTTTTTAAGCGAGGAGAATTTTTTGACCCATCCAAACAACATTTGATGGATATATTAGAGGATGACATCACCCTTGGAGAACCTTTTCACACATGTAGACTAAATGAAGGATTTTTGTGATGCTGTATCATTCATATAACTACTCATTAGGTCAAATTTTATGACCTACTTAATTTTTTATCACTTAAATTGTTATTTTTTGGGGATTTTAGTCGAATTATTGACCTAAACAGACTAAGCCTTCCCATAAGTAGAGGGAACTTTATTTGAGAGAATAATTGTCACACACACTCATTACTCATCGTAGAGACTCTACATTAATCTTCTTTCCTCTAGACAAAGTGGAACATTAATGTAGTAATTTCGTATGATACACTACTTGAGTGGATTTTCTCTTGATAGATGAAGGATTCCATGGGGATTGTGGCATTTTATTGTGAGTATTTTCTTCCATATTGTTAAATATTGTATAATTAGGTTTCAATGGAGTTTTTATCTTAATATATTGATTTGATTATGGCTATAAGAAGGGAAAGGTCAGCGTGCTGATTACGAGGGCGCGATGGTTGTTGGCGGACAAACTAGGGTTTTTTCGACTCTTTGGATTTTGCGCTGGCCAGCCTCTCATGGTAGCTTTGATGAGCACACCGCACTGCCATCGTTCGCCTAACTCATGCCGTAATGTGGGGAGGTCTGTCTTGAACTCGGTCACCCAGCCTTCCGTGGTGGCCGCCTCCTCATCCCACATCGACCACTTCCACTTACATGCCCGCTATGTTGCGATGCTCGCACCCTCGATGGTTTCTTGAGCAGCCGAGAACCCCCAACAACATGGGACCCGCTTGCGGCGAACATGTGGTGAAAATCAGATAGAACTTTTGTTTATAGATACAAGCCTCGCCTTGGCGTCCCTTTTCTGATTTCACGGGGATCTCTGGGTGGGTAGTTGGGCTTGTGCCTAAGATACCACACTACATGCCGCCGAGGAGAACCACCTCTGCCTTCCTTCTCATGACGGGCCGTCATGCTACCTATCAATGCTAAGAGAGGTGCATATTTACCTTTCCATAAGATGACATGAGATTTTTTCAAAGGTACCAACTATCCGACAGTAAATACCTCACCAAGTGCGAGGAACCGCCTCTTTCATCAGGACCCAACAAAGGATTTTTGGCATATTGACTCCATAATTGATCTAAAAAGGTGAACACAAAGGTAGAAAACAGCGCTATCGAACAACTAAATAATAATTTCTTTCAAATCTGTTAAAACACATGTTGGGGAAAATCTTGTTTTATGGATGATGATACCGAGCTAGTATCCAATCTTAAATTTCATATTACACAAGCACAAGGTTACTCCTTATTTTCACAAACCTTCCGATATGAAGGAAGATTACTTTAAAATCGCGTAACTATAAAGGAACACAATATTACCTCGGTGCTAACATTATCCTCAACCTCCGATTGCGAGGAGGTGGAATTAGGGACCGGGTAAAACTCAAACCAATGGGGGAATGTGGGGTGGAAGTACCTCTACTCAGATCACAATACAAGACCCTCCTTCAAGAATATTCTCACAGGGAATAAAAACCGGCCTCCTATAGAAATCAAAGGACAAATGCCCCTGTGCCCTTCTGGCAGCCAGAGCAGTTGGAATCATACACCGCAGCTGGCCATAGATTTACCCGAGATTGATGAACATCGAAACACATATCTAGCCCAAGCACTTATCTCGCGATTCAATAGCTTCTGCCCCAAAACCAATGGACCTTTTCAATGGATTTTTAAGAACTGAGTATGGCATAAATACACTGCTCAAAAGGATTCTTCATAGTAAAATTTCAAAGATTCTGTAAATCGAGACTACATATTCAAGAGGGTCCATGGTTTTGGGGCCTCCACCGGAATTTATATCACCCTGGTTCCCGGATTTTGATGCTAACACCATGGTTGTTTCTAGAATGCCGCTTTGGGTCGTGTTATATAATCTCCGCCTTCATTTCTGAATGACAATGTCCTATATGAATTGGGAATGTACTGGGAGATATATTAAAATAGATACAAAATGGCCGAAGGAAAGAATATTCACCTATGCACATATCTCAAGGCGAGGTAGACTCTCAACAAAGGATTACCAGAAGCATTCAACTTGCACACAAAAACAACAAAATGGTTGCAATATATAGACTAAGAAAACAAAATCTCAGATGAAGAATAATTTGTGGGATGTATCAGGACATTTACAACACCGTCTGCTAACAGAGATAGCCAAAGAAAGAAAAGGACTGAGCACCACCAAAGGTTACAACACTCTATGTGAACCGTGCAGAGGAGATAGAAGAAGAAGTAGAGGCACCCACATCGTATGGGAAAAATTAATCACTAGTCCTCGGGAAGCACAAGAACAAGACACTCGATCCATTTGATATACAATACAACACATTCACCCATGATATAGAGAACCTAATCTCCCTTGACCGTGGTGGGAACAGGGCATCACCATTAGAACCCTCAACCGACAAGTAGGAGTAGCTACAGTTAAAATCAACTCTCACAGATTGTAACCCCCTCATCATCACAAGGTATGGTGGAAGGCAGGGCAGTGAGAAAAACTTAGTTTTTCTCCCCATTGTATATTATTTTTTACTTGCTTGTTTTTTATGAACACTAAATTTCGCTGGTTTTTGGCTATTACCCATCATGTGAAGATGTAATTTTGCTTTTTTTAATAAAATTATGATTTTTCCTTGGGAAAAGATTATGGCTATAAAATATCCTTTGAAAATTATCACTAAGTATTCATTAAATTAAGATAGTATTCCTTGACATTAAATCTCTAAACGATTGAAAAATGTCAAAGTTTTTTGGAGAATGTTCTTTTCTATAGCTTTACTAACCAAGTATTGTACCAATGATCGTTTCCTTTGACTCCATATGCCCGTGGATTGCTAAAGGCACTTTTAAAGGTAAATTAGGGTTGGTAATGGAAAATAAGCATTATATATAATGTCAGATAACATATTCCTAGGGTTATAATTTTCCTCTATTAGATTTAAAAGCAAGATATCAATTTATATGAAATTTTTAGCTACCTTTTTAAGTTTGATGTCCATGATTTTGTAGCTGTCTTATGCATTTTCATTCATTGAAAAATAGTTGCAACCTTTTCCTTTTTTACACATTAAATAACCTTATTATTTTATTTTTTTTATCATGAGTTATAGGTTTTTTTCTTATTATTTCACAAATTTGCATGTTATAAATTGTGCTTATTAAAAACCCTAGTTTATAAATAATGCACTATTAATTTTAAGGTAACATGAGTTTTGAATTTATTTGAGTTTTCTAGGATTATCCAATCCTTCTAGATTTAGCTCATAGGTCCTTTTAAACTCATTGACTCATCTCACCTAAAGCCCACCCTTTTGTGTCATTGAATAGAGTCCCCTGGGAGGCTAATTATGAGGAATTCTTGGCTTCTTAATCTATGAGACCTACTAAGAAACCTTACCTTTGTGGTGATAGTATTCATCAATAGAAAAACATGAGAATATACACTAATGTGATTGTGGTAGTTGATCACATTGTTTCCCTTAACTTAGAGTACTTAGTGCAAATTTGCACTAAAGTGCTAAATTTTGTAGTAACATAATCCCTCGTGAGATGGCATGCCCTAAGCATTAAACTTGTTATCAACAAATGCACTATTATATTTCTTAGCATTCACTTGATTTCAATTTGAAGCAATGTGTTTGATGATAAATATGTGACTAGGCTAAACCTTTCTATAAATTAAAGTGTCATAAAAGAGTCAAGAAATATACCTCTACAATTATGGCTTGAATATGGTATTCATAAGAATTTGGAAGGTATAGGTAACATTGGTCAAGGAAAACAAAACAAGCATGAAGTAATAGTGACCTCATGAGTTTGGAAGTTTGTTTTGAGAGCCTCCTCTCATGAATTAGAATTTGATGATAAGTAAATGAAGATCAAATTTGGAGAAGTAGGTAACCCCATGGAGTTTAATTAGTAGCTCAATGATTATGAGAATTGGAAACTTGTCTCTGATCAATTTTATTTAATTACTTATAATTGATACAGCACTTCTATATGTATCTTTCTTTTATTAGATTTTTTTTTCCTCGGAGAAAAAGCTAATTTCATTAACAGCAGAGCTACAAATTACATTGAGAATCACAGTAAAATATGTGTTCAAAGATATACAACCTTAAAATGCTTATGGTCAAGCACTAAAGCATAATAATTTAAAGTATACTCGTACATAAAATGTGTTCGAAAATACTCTTCCTAATTTGAAGACATGCTTTTCAAAAAATTTAGACAGATAAACAAAATCTACTTTCCACAAGCAGAAACTCGTTCAGAAACAAGCACTGCCCAGAATAAAAAAGATCCCAAAGATCCTCATGTAGCATTCATAACCCATTCTATCAAAAGACCTTAAAAAATCACCCACAGTGAAAAAACACAGCACAGCATAAATACAGTGAAGTAGCACCGCCCAGAGAGGTGACATTGTCATCGTGTGTCCTTTACTATTTTGATCAACCCGTTGTAGCGGCCCTTCTGGCAAGAGAGAACAAAATAAAAAACCGTGTTTTTGCAGCCACCAACACAAAATTGTAGTGTAAAACGCTCACCTAAAGTAAGCAGTCATAACTGTTAGGTGTCATAACTGTTGAAACTTCCATCCCACAGCAGACCGCCCATTGTGAATGTAGACCAATGTAACCGAGTGATAACTCTCGTTCACCTTCACATAAACATTTGTGTTAAAGAACACCAATAGCATGAAAAACAGTTTGCAATTTGTTGTTCCGGCCAACTTTGGAGACCGTTAGCCTCTCAGTCAAATAAGGATGGATGGAAAAAATCAGTAGTGCCTCCATCCTGATGTTCTCTGATCCTCCAGATACCTTCGTCCTGCAGAAGCCCCCTCTTGGATGCTCTATCAGCATCATCATTATTTTCTCGATATATATGCTGGTAGGAAAAGGAATCAAGCGAACGAAGGATCTCCTTAATGGAGCAGAGCAGATTTTGTAGGTGATGAAATCTGCACTGCTGAAATCCATTTATCTAATTAATCACATTCAAGGAGTCCCCATAGAAATTTATCCCTCTGCATCCTTTCTCCACAGCGAACATCAGAAGGATCTTGAGGCTCAGCATTTCAGCATAATTATTTGAACCTTCTACGAGCCCTACAGAGATCTCAAACCAATGTGATTCTGACAGATACAGCAGAGCCCCCCCACCACAGACATTTTGCTGCATAGCCCTGTCAAAAAAACCCCAAGGATTCCTCCTATCAATATCCAACAGTAGGACCTCCCTCTGATTGGCAGCCCGAATGTGGATAGGAAAAGCAGAGTGCAATCCTATGGTCATTTCACCAACGATCTCTGGTGTACTGACCTTCCCATAAAATAGTAGCCGATTACGTGCCAACCAACAACCCCAGATGACTAGGAGAGGCAGAGCTTTTATATTCTGCTCAGCATAAGACCCCCACCACGAATCCCAAGCATGAGATACAGAAAAACCCTCCCATCTACAAAGTATACCCAGTAACCTGGAACATTCCAGCCAGACACATTTAATGAAAGGACAGCTGAGGAAGAGATGGTTAACAGATTCCACATCAGAGTTGCACAAACTACACCAGCCAGGGCCCTGAAAAAATCTGTGTTGTAGCACATCCTAGGTGGGGACCTTATTTTCAAGGACACACCACATAAAAAGGCGAGTCTTAGGAGGACAATTTAGTTTCCAGAGTTTCTTCCACCACCACCTCTCCTCACCCAAGACAACCCCAGTACTAAGTTTTGTGTAGCCAGCCCTGGGGGAATAGATCCCCGAAGAATCAAAATCCCATGCAATCATATCCTCCCTATCCTGCAGCAAAATATGAGCTTGTTTTAAAGCATGGATATAAACAGCCAAAGCCCTATCATCATGATCATCCAGCCCCAAGGAAGAGGCCAAAATCCAAGGTTGAATTCCCAGCCTTCTCCGAACTGGATTAGCAAGTTGGGAGAGAAAAGTAATCCCCCTCAGCCTTAAAGCTTCAACCGTACGCCTGGGAAGGAGGTGTTGTATTTCACAACCCAACCAAGGGTCCTCACCAACCCGAAGCTTCCTACCACTACCCACATCCCAAGCCAGACTTGTTTCCAAAATATGAAATGACTTAACAAGTGCCTTCCAAATCACCGAGCCACCCGCAAAGGATTTTCTAGGATTCCTTATCCAATCAACAATAGAGAAAGAAGAAATATATTTCTGACTGATCACCTGTGTCCAAAGGCTATCAACATTGATGAGCCTCCACCCACTCTTTGCAGCAAGGGCCTGAGCAAAGAGAAAAATATTTTTCATTCCCCATCCTCCCATCCCTTTCGGGACAACAATTTTCTCCCACCGGACCCAAGGGGTCACCAATGAATCCTGTTTCCCACTCCATAGGAATCGAAATCAAATCCTCCTGGTAGCCTCCAGAATACCCTTTGGAATCCAAGACAGGGACAACCAATAGACCGGGTCAGCCTCCAAAATAGACTTAACTAAAGTCAACCACCCAGCTCTAGACAGCCATTTATGGGACCAAACTCTTAAGCGATTTTCTAGATTTTCCAGTAACCAGCTCCAGTCATGTTTCCTATAATCATTGGGTTTTAAATGGAACCCCAAATAATTCATCCCATCATCCAAACCAGCATGATTATAAGGAAAGATCCTCCTGAACTCACGTCTCTCTTCATCCCTCAAAAGATGAGTAGTGATGGAAGACTTACCAGCGTTCACAATCATTCCAGTGGCCATACTAAACAGGTCCAAAATCTCACCAATAGTGTTTGCATCACGCACCGATCCAGAGCAGAATATTAATACGTCATCAACAAATAGTAGATGTGTGATGAAAAAATTAGTAGCAACCTGTATGCCCTTCAAGGAACCATGTCTCTTTGCATCCTGAAGAGCTCTTCTCAAGCCCTCAGCAATCAATAAAAACAAAAGGGGAGAAAGGGGGCAACCTTGGCGCAGGCCCCTTTCAGCATGAAAAAAAGGAGAGGCAGCCCCATTAAGTAAAACAGAGAAAGAGGCAGTAGTAATACAACTCATAATCCATCTTATGAAACCAATGCCAAACCCAAGGTGAGTCAGAAGCATATGAATATATAACCAGCTTACCCGATCATATGATTTGGAGAGATCTATTTTCAGCACAGTCCCTTTGAGGTTCTTTGTCTTCATGCTGTGGAGAACCTCTTGAGCAGTTCCGATTGCTTCATGTATTTGACGACCTTCCAGGAAACCAAATTGTTCTCCAGAGATATGAGTAGACAAAATTCTTTTGAGTCTTCTCGCAACCACCTTGGCTATCACTTTGTAAATACTGTTGCACAAAGAGATAGGGCGAAAATCAGCCAAAGAAATGGGATTATCCACTTTCGAAATTAGAGCTATGAAAGTGGAGTTAAAGCAAGCAGGAATCCGCCCTGAAATTCTGATATCCTCCACAACTTTCAGAAAATCTGTCCCTAAAACATCAAAAAGAGCTAGGAAAAAATTGATGGACCAACTGTCTGGCCCAGGAATTTTATCTTTTTGGAAACTATGAAGTACCTCCTTTAACTCCTTCTCAGAAACCTCAGCCATCAAAGATCTGTTATCAGCCTCCTCAACAAATCTCGGAAAGAACTGAGCAACTCTTATTACTTCCGCAAGTGATGCATGAGCTGGGGCTTTAAATATATCCTTAAGTGATCAACCCCCAGCTTAGCTTTAGCCTCAAAAGTGGAGTGCTCAATGCCCTGACCATCTCTTTAACTCCAGATAGTATTAGCCGCCTTTCGACCACGAGCATAAGCATGAAAAAAATTTGTATTATCATCCCCACATGCCAGCCATGTGGCCCTACTTTTCAATCTCCAGGTTTCCTCCTTATCCATAAGTAGGGAGTTTCTTCTTTTTTCTAAGGCAACAAGAGTGTCTTTTTCCACTTGGGATTGAAAACCCCCTCCATTCCCTTCATATATCAATCGTAGATCCTCCTCCACCTGCTTCAAATCCACATCCTCCCTCTGTCTCTTAGCAACCGACTAGACTTTCACAGCTTCCTTAATGCGTTTTAAATTTTCAGCAAAATGAAAAGCAGCAGAAAGAGTACTATCCGCCCTATAAGGGATCCACCTAGCAAGAACAAGAGATTTGAAATATTCGTCCCTTAGCCAGATTTTGTTGAACTTTAAAGGGCTAGGAGGCTGCCTGGGCCCAATCTTGAACTCAAGAAAAATAGGGAAATGATCAGATGCACCCCCACATCCGATCCACTTCCTAATCTGAAAAGGCATGTCCACAATTTGCTCAGCCACCAGGAACCGATCCAATCTCTTCGCTATTCTTTCTTCAGCACATCTATTGTTCCTCCAGGTGGGTTTCATCTTTATGGGCTCAATATCGAGCAAATGATTCTCCTCCAATTTTTGAGTGAAGTATCCAGTCAAGGAATCAATATGTGCATGAGGACCCCAGACCTCAGACTGGCCCAAAGTAAAGTTCAGGTCCCCACCCAATATCACCGAGTCCTCCTTGAGTAAAGAGTTACCCAGGAGTGAGTCCCAAAAAGGAATCCTATCATGATATGGTCCATAAATATTAAAAATATTAAATGCTTCACCAAGCTCCAGCGACAAAAAATTTAAGCCCAAGACCGACTCCATACCCCAGAAGTTCAGTGGTTTGATTGTTCTTTCATTCCAACCAACAGCCAGTCTACCTAACCTTCCTCTAACATCCAGCGACTCAAAAGTCCAACCTAGCAACCAACCTTCCAACCTAGCTTTTACCACAGTCCCTTCACCTAAAGTCTCTTGTAGCAGAATAATATCCAGACAATCCAGCACAATAATTCTTCGGAAAGAAAATTTCTTAAGGGGACCTGCCAAGCCCCTACAATTAAAAGACATAATCTTCATAACACACCAGGCTTCAGGGAATTGCTTGCTTTAAGCGCCCTGTCAATCGAAATCTGCCTCCCATCATGTACCTCTATCATAGCTCAATCCCGAGCTTTCGCCAAAAGAGAGATCCTGCCCCTGCCTTGGGCTGAAGGAGATTTTCCCCTCCCAAACCCACCTGCACCTTTTTTAGCACTAGATCTCAGATTGTAGCCAGTGACCAGGGGGGCAGAGATTTCCAAATGGGCCAACAACTCTTCACCTGGATCGAAAATAGTAGCCTTCTCTTGGAGAGCTGGCAGAGAAAAAAGTGTAGGAACAGCAGTAGGTAACATACCCCAGTCTTCCGACCGAGCCTCAACTGAAGTCGATGCCAAATTAAGTGAAATGTTGATGTTGGGGGAGAATGGGAAGGAACCCAAGAGTGAAGATTTCAACAAAGTTAAAACTTCTTTCAACATACCATCGTTCTTCAACTGGAAATCCGCTCCATAGTGACGACTGTGGATCTTTATAGCAGCCAATCCACAATCAGTATTCTGAGAGAGTAGCTTCTTATTATTTTAGTCTTATCCATATAAGAAAGTCCTTTAGATCAAAATGTCTTCATTAATTTATGATGCAACCTTTGATATTCAAAATATGATCCTAGCCTTCATAATCTAATTTAAAATCCTTCAACAAGTCCTTAGACTTATAAAAATCTTGTATAAGTCTTTAATCAAAAACTCCTCTTCTTGACAATATTTATGATAAGAAGGTGTATTACGAGGTTTGATTAAAATATGGTCACCAATCCTTCCAAGATAACTCCTTCAATATGTCAACAAGGTATGTTATTCACTTCTCGTCCTGAAGATGGATCTCGTTGGGATTTGAAACGCCAACCATTGTTTTATGATACTGTGGATAATCCAGATTCTGTAATTAACAACAACCACAAAAGTTTAAAAACCATAAAGGTCTGTTATGATTCTTTCTTAAGTCTGATTCAAGGGACCTCAACAACAACTACAAGGATGCTCCAATAGGCTTCAAAGTTGACTTCCAGAATGATTTTTGGACATTGGATAAACTAACGCTCCCCGTGTGTTTAGAGACATGGAATAACCTCCTCTCATGGATCCTTATCTATGGTGATGTGATTGTTGACTAACACCTGTGAGTTTTGGTATAAATACAATCGTGATTCCCAACATGTGGTATCAGAGTTTAGGTCACGAGTTAGATACACACCCGAATCACGTTGGGGGGGATATTGTTGGACATTGGATAAACCAATGCTCCCTGTGTGTTTCATGACATGGACTAACCGCCTCTCATGGATCCTTATATCTGGAGATGCAATCGTTGACTAACACCTGCAGGTTTTGGTCTAACAGAAATCGTGCTTCCAAAAAATGGGTACAAAGAGTTTTTCATACTTTAAAGATTTGTTTAAAAAATTCTATGTCTCACAAGATTGTCAAATTTGCTACAAAGAATGTTACTCTAGATCTTTCACTTGTTGCTCCTACAGACAACATGACATGACTTTATGTACAAGGTCACTTAACTATTTTAATTTGGACACTATTAATATCTTTGAAATAATGAGCCACCCATCACTGTAGAAATTCAAAGTGAGAGATATTATACATGTCAATTCCTAGAAAAATATTTCAACGTGATTTAGAATTTGCAACAAGCCTTAGGACTTCTTTGACAAACTTCTTTGCAATAGATATTTTGCAAAAAAATTTAATATTGGCCCATAACCAAGGCTCACAATGATATAATTTAGGTTAGTTTTTATATCGATCAGGTTAGCTTGGTGCATCTATACTTATAACTATATATAGGACACATACCATTTCGGGCTCAGATTTGAATTAGACTTCTCAACTCATACTTTTTCTTCTGGGATATGTCATAGATATGCCTTCAATCTTCTTTTATTCGAGACTTTGACTTGATCCTTGTTCCAAAGTGGCATAATAAGCTTGAACATAATGTCTTCATCAATTTTATTGCCTCATACTTCAGTTTTCACTTCTTCATAAAAGACTTGTCTTAATAGTTCAACTAAAGACTTGTCATAATAGGCCTATACAATGCAACACTTCAACCCTTCATAAGTTTGACATGTACCATAACATAGAAACAAAACAAAACAAAACAAAAAATCTCTTTTATTCCTTCCACATAACTCAGATGCCTTGGATGCCATGTAATTCAGATTCCATATAGGAGTAATGAAAATCATATCTAGGATTCGTTCAATGCAATAGGCTCAAATTAGGTTCGGATATTAGGGTTACAGAGGTAACACAACACAAATATAAGGGAACTCAATCCATAGCCTCAGAGAGAAATTAGATAACATTATAGATATGTAACTCATATATCATAGGATGGTTTGGATTCCATTCAAATTAATGATATTGACCATAGATATAGGAAAAATCAAACTCAATGAGGTCTGCGACTATTTCAACCTCTTCCACAATAAATAGATCATGAGTTTAGACCTTCGCATATGTCATAAAATATTCATAGAGATATGATGCCTCAAGTAGCTCACATGAATCATAGACAATAGTTCTACAAAGAAGCTCGTGTACCACATAGAATAGTTTCTCAAGTTAAAAGGATGAGGGAGCTTAGAGGCTCAGGCTAGAAAAACTCCACAAAGACGCAACATTTCATATGCCTTTAGTCAAGGAGCTTCAACACAGAGATGGATTTGAGGACCTTCAAACTTGACTCTTGGGATGGATAACTCCTAAAAACCTTCATTTCGTTTTAACAATACCTCATCCTTAACTCGGCCATAGATCCAATTTACTACTAGATGTGAATCACCAAAGACTTGTAGGGTGTGGATACCTTTCAAAATAGCGAAAACTAAAAGGAGTTTTAGAGTCGTGAGATTTGTAAATTTTTTTAAGCCCTCTTATAGACCCATTTTTAGATGGAATAAATGGTTATTCTCTAAGAACATAACCACCCCTTCACCACATACCTGAGGGTCACCCTAGGATGTCCCATTGAAAAAATCATAGGTAATAGTTTTTTCAACTTGTAATTCGAGAAAAAATTTGTCGAATTGTGAAGCTTTTGGTTTTGGAAGTACCTCTAAAATTGTAAGATATTAGGCAACTGTAATCTCTAGGGGGATCAAGCAATCATTGAAGATATCTTTTTTCAGTTCAAGCCTTGTACCCCAATAAGAAAGTGGAATAAATTTAAAATCCTTGATCTCTATGTTATCACACCATTGATGCCAAGTCTCTAGAAGGCTTCCTCCCATCCATTGGTAGGCTTGGCCTAACTTAGAAACTAAAAAAATTCATATATCCTGAGTGTTTATTAGAATTCAATAAAAATATGGGAAATAGATTCATCTGATAGTTTTCATAGGCTGCACTAGTTGGGCCCTTATTTTTCTTTCCTTCTGCGGATAAATTCCTAGGTAGGTACTTTTCCTTTTTGAACACACCACATAAAGAGTTTTTTTTGGCTGGGCATTTTAATTTCCAAATATGTAGCCACTAATTTACATGGTTTTTTGGTACCCTATAAAAAATGAGGAAATAGTACCCATTTTGGGAGTGTAGACACCAAAAGGGGAATGAGACCAATTGAATTCATCAAGGTTTCTTGTTAGTCGAATGTGGCCATCCCTAAGAGCTCGTGTGTAGATGAAATATTTCTCCCAAAGGCCCAAGGAAAGATTAAATTATCAACCAAAGAGCCAAATTTGGCCTCTTAAGGGATTCTCAAAAGGAGCAACCACCTAATTGAGAGTATAAATACCCTTGTCATGAATGAAGTTCAAGAGGTCTACAAGGAGCATATGGGCATTGTTGAATGCCATCCAAGGGTCCTGACCTAACAGAAGGCGAGATCCATTCCCAACTTTCCATGCCATATTTTCTTCATTAAGAGGGATGGATGTAATAATAGCTTGCCATATGATAGAGACATTATGCATGTTCTTGATGCGGCTTCTAATCCAATATTGAATAGAAATGGGAAGCTATATTTCCTATGAAACACTATTTTCCAAAGGCTTTGTGTTGAGACCAAACACCATCTGACCTTGGGAGCCATAGTTTGGGAGAAATAGGGAAGATGCTTGAGTCCCCAACCTCCCCAAGTTTGGGGGTGGAAATTTTGTCCCGTTTAACCTATGGAACATTAGGGTAATTTTGAGATCTAAAATGGGCCTCCTAAGGAAATTATAAAATAATAGTGGAAATAATAGAATAAGATTATGTTACATCATCAAATTTTAGAGGGAAAAAGGAAAAAACCCATTTTTTCAACTTATCTCACTATGCGTTTACTCAAATTTAGAGCGGGAACACTCGTTGGATGCAGAATTTGATTCCTCATCCAAGGAGTACCCATGTTGCATACTTTCGATGGACCCTGCTACATGAAAAATGAGAAATACATGAAAAGTGTGATCGCAATCACAATGTTTCATGTATTTCTCATTTTTCGTGTAGCATGTTCCATCAAATGTATGCAACATGGGTACTCATTGGATGAAAAATTAAATTTTGCATCCAACGAGTACCCCCACTCGAAATTTTAGTAAAACCTTAGGGAGATAAATTGAAAATACAAGTTGAAAAAGTTATTTTATTATTTTATTATCTTTTAATATTTTTACTTTTTTACCCCAAAAATGGTGAATCATCCCCCATGGTTGAAATCATCATCATGAACACTATTATTTCTTATAAAGTTTATTTTGGTTGTACAATTTTATTAGGATGCCCATTTTAGACCTCAAAAGTTCTCTAATGAATGCTATTGTTTTGAAGATCTTGTCTAAAAAAATTGAAGCACAACTTATGCATTCTCTTCAAGATATCCTTAGGGATCCATGACAAGGAAATATAGTAGGCAGGTATAGCTTCCAAAATGGATTTAATAAGAACCAAATGACTTTCTCTCGAAATTCACTTTAAGCTCCATGATTTCGACCTTCTTTCAATTTTAGCCAATAGCTAGAGCCAATTTGTTTTCTTGTAGGAGTTTGGCTTTAAGAGAAAGACCAAATATTGAAATCATCCTCCAAAGTGGATAGAACAAAAAGGAATAGTTCCTCATGAAATCTTAGTTTGTCTTCAATAATCCTAAAAGGTATTAAAGAATATTTATGAAGATTTGTGATCTTACGTGTAGTAGTTTCAAACAAGGAAAGAACTTGTTCAATATCCCTCAAGTCCTTCTTGGAACCACTATAAAAAATGAGAATGTCATCAACAAACAAAATATGGGTTATGTTGAAATTTTGGGCAAATTTGATTCCTTAAAGACCACCTCTTCTGCTTGCATCCCCAAAATATCTACTAAGTACTTCAACTACCAAGAGGGAGAATAGGGGGAGAGAGGGCACCATTGGAAGAGTCCCATATTTTCCCAAAATAAAGGTGATGTTGCTACATTAATGGAAACCATAAAGAATATAGTGGTGATGTAACTCATTATCCAATTGACAAAATTCAACCTAAAACCCAGATGAGTGAGAAGGAGGTGAATGTAGAGCCAGCTTACACTATCAAAAGCTTTGGAAAGATCAATTTTAAAATTGTGCCATTCAACATTCTCTTCTTTAGGCTATGAAATCCCTCCTGAGCCACTCCTATTTCTTCATGAATTTTTCGCCCTTCAATGAAAGAAAATTGCTATTTTGAGATGGAGTCAGAGAGTATAGGATTGATTATTTGAGCAATGACTTTTGAAATCACTTTGAAAATACAATTCCAAAGCAAAATAGGTCAAAAGACATTTAAATATGATGGGTTATTTGTAGAAAATCCATGTATATTCAAATTGATAATTGTAATATGCTAAAACAATATACTTGAATATACTATACCAATTGTGGAAACCACTTTAGATCACAAAATCACAAAACTTGAAAGAGAAATAATTCCAATCACACAATACACAAGTATTTCATATGGAAATCCACAACTAAAAACCACGCTATCTTTATATTTCATAAATCAAAAAAATATGAGAAGATTACAATTATTTTCTCCAAGTTGAGAAAAATATGCATTATCTCTATTTGTCTCACTGATTCCTAAAGAAGCCTGGTTCAATAGTTAACCAATTTTATGCCCTCTAGGATCCCTATTTCATTGCATTGTTTCCTTGTGTAATTAGGCCCTATTAATTAGGTAAATTCCCAATCCATACTGCAAAATCCATTATGGGCCTTCCTCTAACTGTACGCACCACCTATACAATTTGGATGATTATACAATTGATAGTACACTGCCCTTGAACTCCAATCTCAACTTGGATCTTTTTTAGAATTGACATGCATTAGTTATTTATGAGTGAATCATCAATTATCTTATTGATCACTATATTTGGTTCAAGTCCAAGTTCCACTCTTTGACCTTTCACTAGTTCCATCATAAGTTATAACTAGTTTAATTGATTTTAACTCAGATAAACTAAATTAATTAATTACAACTCAAAATAAACTCAACTAGGGCTCCTATTTTGTAGGAGACACTCTATATGACTCAAGTTAGGCCCTAAACTTGAATTAACTAAACCAACTAAGTCATACTAACTTACTTAATGGAACTGCAATTTTATTCTAATTTAATTGAAGGGAAAATTAAATTCGAATCTTTTCTTGTTTCCATTTTCAACACTCCCTCTCAACAAGAAAGGGATTATTTGATACCCCGATATTGCCTCTATGGAAGTCAAATTTTCCTTTTGAAAGTTCCTTCATCTAAACGATGCATCTTGTTCCTATATAGGAATGTACTCTAGCATCATGATCCGCCTCAGCACACAATCTCTAAGATGGTAGTACCAGATGTCGATATGCTTGGACCTATCATGAAAAAATGGATTAATCGAGAATTTGATGCAACTCTATTTGTCACAATAAATCACTTTAGGATCTATTTGTTAACCAAACAAGGATCTTCCTCGTCCAGATAGCTTCACAAGTTGCTTGACTAGCAGCCATGTACTACGCTTCTGCTGAATTGAGTGCAACTGATCTCTGCTTCCTGTTGTAACAGGAAGCTGTTGTTGACCCAATTCTGAAAATTCCACTTGATGTAATCTTCCTTTCGGATGGACTCCCTACCCAATATGCATCTATGAAGCCTTGCAGCTTCACTCCCTCTAACCACGTGTACCAAATACCTAACTGAGTGGTGCCTCTGAGGTATCTCAACACATGTTTGGTTGCCTTCCAATATAGCTTGGTTGGCTTAACCATTTCTTGACTATGATGGTTAACTGCATAACACATGTTTGTTCGTGTGTTCACCAAGTACATAATTGAACCCACAAGCTTCTTGTAAATGGTAGCTTCTACCACTTCACTTTAAGTAGCACCTTCCTTCCTCCAATTCCCTGCTAGAGTAGTCTCCATGGGTTTGCTTCTCTCTATGTGAAACTTATTCAGTATCTTGTTGGCATACTTGCCCTGAGAGACAAACAGTTCCCCATCTCTTTGCCAAATTTCCAAACCAAATAATAATGCTAGAGCCCCATGTCCTTCATCTCAAATTATCTTGAAAGATCCTTTTTGCAATATTTTATTAGCTTCTCTTCGCCTGTTAGAATTAAATCATCAACATATAATACTATAATAAATAATTTTCCTTCAACCACAATATGGTAAAGGTTCACATCTTCTTCACTTTTGGTGAAGCCCAACTCGGTGAAATAGTTTTTGATCCTGATGTACCAAGCACGGGGTTCTTGTTTCATTCCATACAACATTCGCTTGAGTCTACACACATGCGATTGTCTATCAAAGGTCTCAAAGCCTTCCATCTACTCTATGTAAATCTCTTCCTCAACCCACTAGAAAATTTGGCCCAATTTCCGACAGCCACTTCATCGCTATTCCGACACATAGTCGTCGCAAGAGCGACAGTTCGAGGACGAGAAAAACGTGGTTTTCCATTACGTCGCAATTCTGACGCCTTGACAAAGTGTCGCACTACCGACACTTTTTCCGTCGCTTCCAAACAAGCATCGCTCTTCCGACGTTTCCCAAACTGTCGCTCTTCCGACGTTTGTAAACTATCGCAATTCCGACGAAATGCAGTCTGACATTTTGAACGTCGCTCTTCCGACGTTTTTATACCATCACTCTTCCGACGTTTGTAAACTGTAGCAATTCCGACGAAATGTGGTCCGACGATTTGAACATCGCTCTTCCGACATTTTTATACTGTCGCTCTTCCAACGTTTTTTTGACGTTTGTAAACTATCGCAATTCCGACGAAATGTGGTCTGACATTTTGAACGTCGCTCTTCCGACGTTTTTAAGTTGTTGCAATTCTCACGACGTACAAAAGTGTCGCAAGACCGACGCATTGCAAAAGTGTCGCAAGACCGACGCTCTCCAGAAGCGTCACAATACCGACGCATTCCAAAAGCATCGCAATACCGACCCTAGGAAGAACTGTCGCAATATCAACGGACGTCACAAGACCGACGAAAATGGAAATCATTCAAGACGTCGGAAAACCGACGCTTACAAAGCGTCGGTATACTGACGGCGGGTTCAACTTTAAAAAAAAAAAAATGAAACTTTAAAAGAGGACAGTAAATCTCCAATATTTGTTATGAATTGTGGGCGTTCCAATTGTTATGAACATAATTCGACCATGAAATATTAATATAATAAAACACCCCACAACACTTCGACTATAAACAATCATATAAACATGGCTCTGTATTTCAAAAAACACGTTTAAAATAGAAACAGGGCAACATTTTTTTTTTCCAATTGTTATGAACATAATTCAACCGTGAAATATTAATATAATAAACCACCTCGCAGCGCTTCGACTATAAACAATCATATAAACATGGCTCTATATTTCAAAAAACAGGTTTAAAATAGAAACAGGGCAACATTTTTTTTTCTAAGTTAATCTATTAACAATGGGAATAAAATTACAGCATGACCGAAGTTAAAAAAAATTCCCAGACTTATGGAAAATTTGTCATCAAAAAATCAAAAAAGAAGACTGCCCTCATACGGGGAAACCAGTCTTGAACGTTTTTCAGGTCATTGCATTGCCCACGCAGGGGAACCATCGTTTGATATCTTTGACGATTACAGTGTTTACAAAAATCAAAAATAAAACAGAGGTCCAGCACATTAATATAAGCAAAAACATGCCCAATTAAGTGGGTCGCGAAGCAAGAAAACCAAACTAAAGAGAAGCAGCTACTCATCCAGTGGTTCTTCGACAATTCGGCACCATCCTTCGGCAAACATAAAAATGAAACTTTAAAACAGGACAGTAAATCTCCAATATTTGTTATGAATTGTGGGCATTCCAATTGTTATGAACATAATTCGACCGTGAAATATTAATATAATAAACCACCCTGCAGCACTTCGACTATAAGCAATCATATAAACATGACACTGTATTTCAAAAAACAGGTTTAAAATAGAAACAAGGCAACATTTTTTTTTCAATTGTTATGAACATAATTTGGCCGTGAAATATTAATATAATAAACCACCCCACAGTGCTTCGACTATAAACAATCATATAAACATGGCTCTGTATTTCAAAAAATAGGTTTAAAATAGAAACAGGGCAACATTTTTTTTCTAAGTAAAGTTAATCTATTAACAGTGGGAATAAAATTATAGCATGACCGAAGTAAAAAACATTGCCCAGACTTATGGAAAATTTGTCATCAAAAAATCAAAAAAGAAGAATGCCCTCATATGGGGAAACTAGTCTTAAACGTTTTTTAACTCGTTGCATTGCCCACGCAGGGGAACCATCGTTTGATATCAGCTTTGACGATTACAGTGTTTACAGAATTCAAAAATAAAACAGAGGTCCAACACAATAATATAAGCAAAAACATGCCCAATTAAGTGGGCCGCGAAGCAAGAAAACCAAACTAAAGAGAAGCAACTACTGATCATCCGGTGGTTCTTCCACAATTCGGCACCATCCTTCGGAAGGTCTAGGATCTCAGCGAGGCGCTATCTCCACATTCACGGCACCGCTCCCCTCCTGGGCTTTTTCTGAGCTCAGACCCGCCGGACAGGTGCATTGTTCCTCCACTTGGGCCTCTTCACGGAAAACCATGGTGATTGAAGCTGTGATTCGTGGGCAGTTTAGAGAGAAATTAAAGGAAAAAAGCGCAGTGCGCATCATGATTGAAGGTGAAGCGGTGAGGAAATGAAGAGCAGGGGAGCCCATATGGTGGCTAGATCCTAGAACCCGACCCCGCCCACTTCTAGTGTTTGGATAGCGACCTGCGTAATAATCACTGGAATGGGAAGATGAATCGGTTGAGGGGCTAGAGGGAGCATGCAGGGGTTGACCTCTGGTGCTACCCCTGCGGCAACGCATCCTTTGACGCAGGCGAGGCATGGGTGCAGTCTCAACAGTGGGCACAAGACGAGACGGAGAAGCAGGATTCCAAGAAACCGAGGAAGACAGACACAGACCAGACCGAGAGAAATGCAGATTTGCACCAAGGTCTAAGCAGCAGTTCAGCTGGCTTCTCCTTCTTGTCACAATGAGCAGGCAGTGTAACCCAGCAACCAGAGAGCATCTTCAATTCAAAGGTTGCGGCTCGTCTGAAAAACCATAGCGAAACACCATTTTATCGACCCGACTGCAATGGCATTGAAGAATGCCCATCATAAATCTCTCATTGATGAGAGCCGACAGCCAAAGCATATTGGAGCATGCGGAGTCGCTAACAAGAGTGGAGGTATGATCTTGAACAGCGTTAAAACTTAATGCGATTGATGTGAAAACCTTGGAACTTAAATATCGGCTGATTGAACAGCGTTAAAACTTAATGCGATTGATATGAAATCGCCACATCCATGTCCCATCGCCTTAAACACCATCGAATGCACCCGCATCCGAGAACAGGGCAACTTTTTATTGAGGAAATGTGGCAGAAATTGATTGGAGCATATCTTTGTTTGGGCCGCTCGCGTAGTGGAAATCCGGACCCGAAAAATATTAGGGCGGAATTCATTTGGTTTTCGAGTCACAAAATTGGCTGACGCGAATTTGGTTTGAATTATGGTTTATTGTTGTTTAAAGTCGGGCGGGCTTCACGACTAAAGGGTTCGTTTGAAGTTTTGACAAAGGTTTTGTTATATGTTTTATATAATGCACAGTGGAATAGTTTTATTGTTTGTTAAGGTCCCACACAGTGA
The DNA here is from genome assembly GCA_034641835.2 of Pinus albicaulis. Lineage (NCBI taxonomy): Eukaryota > Viridiplantae > Streptophyta > Pinopsida > Pinales > Pinaceae > Pinus > Pinus albicaulis. Next base: position 187,922 of record JAXQQM020060674.1, on the reverse strand, counting down.
TCAAATTTGAAGGGCAAGTCTGAATTTCAATTAGAAGGGCATATATCTATGTCGCCCTTCCATAATGAAAAGCTTTTAAAAAAAAACTTTTCAATTGACCACAATAAATTATTTTTACATTTCATTTTCAGAAAGACAAAACCATCAATCTTTATATTAATAAAAAACTGTTACATATACAACAATGAAGAAGGCTCCATCTTTCATTGCTTAAATATCTCATTGGCAATGTCAACATAAGTCTTGAAGACACTATTATAAGAATTTGGATACATACCACCAAGATATAGGAGATTCTTATGTGTCAGATTGTGTAATGCAATTTTGACTTTGTCTCACAAGGAGCAGTAGCATGGAGGTCTTGATTTTTCTTATAGAACTTTTTTATTATTATTTGAAAATTTGTTTATAGATATGAATACAACAATGAAATTATGATCATGGTGGACAATTATTCAAGCTCATGATGCCAAACCATGATGATGTAAGTTTGGAATTTAACATTTTTACATGTTAAAGACAAATAGTCAAAATCACTGACAACTTAGTATGCCATAATTAATAATCATTCCCTGTTCACTTTTGTTAATAGGTATATGTCACACGATGATCTCTCTTCTCTAGCATTTACTTGTATTGAAGATCACTATTCTAGGAATAAGGAGTTATTTTCTCCAAAAATAACCCTAGCCAAACATTGACAATGCATCAAGGATATCTTTCTATGCTTCATAAGTACATATGTTCTACTTCTAAATCATGTCTTGGAAGTGGTTGTTTTACTGGAAATTATTCACCAGTTGGTTTCATACCAAAGTATTTTTCTCATTTTCAGCATCCAATACATGAAAAAGATAATGGTTTAAAACAACATAAATATTTGAAATTTCGCAAGAATTGTCTGGCACACTTTGAATATGAATTTTGAAGTCAAGTGCATGATGTTGTATAGGATCAAGTGTCATTTTGAATACCAAATGTTTCACAGGAAACTTCTCAACATGCTACCCTGCAGTAAGGATTAAATGACAATATTGCATCAACTATTTCCATAATAAAAGTGCACCTCGGCCATAAGACTAAACAACTGCAAATGTTGTAGATCTAACAAGACCACACAATCAAATGTATTCCACAAGGCCAATACTGTATGAAAAATGAAAATGAGTTTGCAACCAAAAATACCTTAGGCAACTAATTCAATTAGATACACAAAACCATCAGCAAAAAGGAAAACCAGCCTACTCAAAAGGCAAGCGTTTACCTCCTTTGACAAAATTTTGAGTTCCGAAACAAGGGCCTTTATTGTCTTGTCAATGCCCCTAGTAATTTGAATGGGGTTTGCACCTGTTGCAACAACCTAAACAAAAATGTTTCATTTCAAATTATTTTCCACAAATTTAAGATACAACCATTGTCAGTTTTGTATTTCCTAACAAGCTCATAAATTTTGACAAAAGAACCAAATTTTTTTAATACCTGATAGCAATTTTTTCACTCAAAAACTATCTTAGACTCAATAAGCCCAACCCAAAACTAAAAACCAAACACCATAAGACCCTACAAAAATGAATAGATGATCTTAATCCAGTACTATCGACAAAAAGTTACCTTTACACCTTCACTTATTAAACCCTGTGCAAGAACAACAGATGTTGTGGTTCCATCCCCAGCTAAATCATTTGTCTTTGCCGCAGCTTGCCTTACCAACTTGGCCCCAATATTTTCAACTGGGTCCTCTAATTTAACCAATAAAAAGGCCAAAACCATAGCATTGAGATACATTTCATTACACTGTCAATAACAATAAAATTTGACTCAGCCATAACCCTTTCCTTTTATTATTGTGAAAAGCTTTATGCATTAGTCTAATGTGGCTAGTCCATAGGCCAAGTAGACCACTGGGTAACAAATATGTTTCCTTTCACCTTTGAGTTTTCAAATTATGCCTACCAAATCTAAGACATTTAAGAGGGGGAACTAATACAACGTTAAAAACAAAACCAGAGCACACATCTACAAATTACCTCCTTAGCTACTATCACACCATCATTAACTATTTTCGGAGAACCATGCTTGCTCTCCAAGACAACATTTTGCCCTTCGCCCCAAGGGTGACTCCAACAATATTAGCAAGTTTGTTCACACCGCCTGCAAGACAAATTGACAATGCTTTCAGTAAGTGTGCAATTGAATGCTAGACCATATGCCAAAACAACCCTCCATGAAAAATTAAAATAACACATTAAAATAGAATATAAGTGGACAAGGAAAGATCCATCGCAGTGAAGTTTCACATGCAGGTGACCTTCCTTTAAACATAATTTTTTCTCTGACCTGCAATTTTTTTTGTCACTGAGCCATCCTTGTTGAAGTACAACTCCTTTTCCATAGATCTTGTATTAACTACCTTCTCTCTGTAGCGTAATCTCAGAGTCCCTCTTCTTCTTGAGCGATTAAAGGAAATGGGTGAAAAAACTGAAAGAGAAGACAATTGTCTGCCATAATTATCAAACATTGCACCCAACTTCTTCCCCTTTCCATTGTTACCCAATGAGGTAGATGTGGCAATTGTTGTCATACTGCCCGGCCATCTTCTCTTATCCTAAATATAGAATTACAAGATCTTCATATTAGTATGAACCTTAAAAAACATGACTCCCATTGCTAAAAACCACTTTTAAGTTGTAACAGGAAAACTAAACAACTATCACAACTTTTGGCAACTTCTAGAGCATTAAGAGAGAAACAACCAAAGAGAAATACAACCACAATCCTCATTTTAATGAGAATGGACTATATATTTGCATTAAGATAATAGAAAGAAATCACGACTATATTAAGCCCAGCACAAAACAATCTTTAGCCAGTGTCTCTCGCGGCCTTCAGGTTTCCATGCTAGAGGTTGCATATTTTTAATTTAAATTCTTGACCACTCGTGCCCATCTATGAATGCATCTAATGGGATATCTACATCAAATGCTCCTTTATATCCCAAAAAAAAAATTCCCTACTACAAGAGCACCAGTATTGATGGATCACCCCACACCATCCCACCCACTAGAAAGGGTGAAAATGGAAACCCGAGAAAAATTCTGAAATATCTCAAGATGACTATATGGGTGGTTCTTATGAATCAACCAACCATTCAGAGCATGCTCATCAATCCAAACCATGAGTATTATGTGACGATATTCAAGCAGGCACTGAATCGGATTTCTAAAGCTATGTTATAGAAACCCTAAAATCTCACTGAAAAAATAAAAACATACTTAGCAACAAAGATGATCACACTCTAGGTAGCCTTGGAGGCTATTTTGGGGTGATGATTCCAATAGGTCTCAATGAACTGTTGCCCTCGCCGGGGAATACTATTTCAGTGGAATTTGATACTATTTTGGATGTTGAATTCCACGATCCTAATCAAAACCAGTACCTTCAGCCCCAGTACCTGTTCACAAAAGAGGGTGCCATAGTCATTCATGCGTGCAGAGAGGGTGAATTGCAGGCATTGCAACAGGAGGTGTTGTTGTTGTTTCATTGGCCACTAGATTGTTTGTTTGGTTCTGTTACAAGCACAGAGTATTGAAAAGGACAAACAAATTTAGTTCAGATATTTTGAAATTGCCTCGGAAATTCCCCTACAAAGAGCTTAGAAATGCTACGAAAGACTTTTTTTGAATGTGATAATTGATAATTGCAAGTAAGGGTAATCCCCTTGTGAAACCCAAATTTCTGAGCAGTTTCTAAAACCTGATGACAGAGTCATTGTAATGAACATGCGCCTAGGTCCATATTACATCCAAATCTACCAAGCACCAAGATATATAAAAAAAATCCACAATATCTGCAAACTAAGAAGAAGAGGCAGAAAATGTATTCTGCTTACCTATTTGAATAGTGATTGGGGTTTACCACGGCAAAAATTTGGCAGAGCCCATGTAGCATTTTTATCATTGAAATTCTGGCAGTATCATTCAACTGGGCAAGCACCTGCCTCAGAGCTCCATGACTGAGGGCAAGATGCCTAAATGTTGTAGAGTCTCCAACAATTTTTTCCAAAGCCCAAACAACCTTACACGAACACCAGTTGAACTCAAAGTTGGGTACTAGTTTTTTAAATCAAATTCCAAAATTATAGACATATAAAGATAGTTGGGAAGAATAATTTTATGCCTCTAAAATAAACGTGCTACCTATTCTTGAACATTATCATTCCCAGAGGTAAGAAGTTCCACAAATATAAGCAGTGCCCCATAATCAATCACAACCTTTGTATTCTCAAAGGTTTCTAAGGCTATATTATTCAAAGCCAAAGCTGCTTCAAACTGCATTATCAATCACAAGGTATCACCATCAAAGCTATAATTTTAAGATAACAATTTATCTACCATTGAAACCATAATTTTAAAATGGATACACCAAGTGATATAGACACCTATTGAGAGTAGAGGTTAGGAAATTATAATAAGAATTATTACAAGATATCACTCACAGTGCAGTTGATTGTTCATTGTCTGCTGTAACTATAATTTTAAAGAAGACACACTTAGTGATATAGACACCACCAAGTGAGAGCAGAGGTTATGAAATTATAATGAAATTATTTCAAGATATCATATTACTCATAGTACAATTAATTGTTTATTGTTTGGTGTAATAATTGTTTATTATTTATAAACACAATCAAACATATTATGAGGGACGGTGATGAAATTGACAACAGTCTCATAACAAACCATAACGGGCACATCCCCTGGCAAGATAGACTCTGAATAAGAAAGAAAGCAAAACAAAGTGATTACTTACAGGATCATAGGCTTCCTGAAGAACAAGATCCAGAGCAGCATCTGTAACCCCTAAAGCAACACCTCTCTCTGCAAGACGAATCACTACACCTTTCATATGTAGTCTAGAAAATTTTCTGAGCTCATCACGAGAAAGAGGATCAAATACAACTATCTCATCAAGTCTATTCAATAGCTCTGGCCTGAAATGTCTTCTAACCTGCAAAAATATTCAAAGGCATGTCAAAGCACTGCAGCCAATTTCATGATAAAATAATATGAAAAATATGCATACACAGAGTCCAGGACAATGAAACGACAGGTGTATTGGAAGTTGCCGAAATGCAGCAACTAAAATGGCAGGTGTATTGGCAGCTGCGGAAATGCAACTACTAAAACGGCAGGTCTGTCGATGGTTGCAGGTGTGTGGATTATTGCTGGTATTTTTAGACTGATTCCATGGAAATATACCAGAAACCAGTGGTATGTCAAACCTAGAAGGTAACCCGAGAGACTCTGACCTTCAGATTAAACAAGTAACAGGTGTCATGCCTAGATAAGAAGTGTTGATGAAAAAAAATTGATCTCTTTCATAACAGAAGGCCTATCAGCCTAAATATCTAGGACATGTGGCACTCCATGATAAAGACACATGGTGTGTGGATTTGAGTTTTTCAGGTGGTCAAGTGGGCCGAAAATAGGTGAAATGTGGCACCACTTAGAGATTGACATGTGCCAATTGGTACAAGTGGTAGACAATTGGCATGCTCAAACAACGAGGTGATGCAGGAATGACATGAGGGAGAAAATATCAGAAAAGCCCCAAATATGGAGAACTAAAGCTCATCACCAACCTGAGATTGACAACTTTACATGAAGTAACCTATGAAATCATAAATGGAGAAATCATAGTAACAACAAAGTAATCTATGTAACAATAAAGTCGAATTCATCCTGGGAGTGGTAATGGGAGAAATCATAGTGAACAATAGGAAACATGCAAAGTTGCTTACAATCAAATAGATGAAAAAACACATACAAAAAACCTAGATAATAATCATGAACAAGCTTAATATTGAATTATGAACTGTAAAGGAACTTACAAAATGTGACATTACGAACCTGGTCAAGCACACAAGCAAAAATATCCTGGACATGACCCTGGTTGACAAGTTGTACTGCTCATGATGCAAGAGGATTTGTACCTGCACTACCAAGTCAATCAAAATCCATCATTATCTATACAATAAATACAAGTAATTGATGTGGTATTTTTTACTCTAAGATGCATTATTATGATAATGTTAGAACATATGTTGAAAATGTCAAAACATACCTGAATAAGCTCCTCTTTATTTCAAGAACAATTTATTGGAGTCGCATGAACTTGGAACAAGCCTCCCACGATCTGAAAGAGTAGCAACTAAGTCAACAGTGACTTTTTTGTTGCTACGCTGGATCGAGGGAGGTTTGCTACAAGATTAAATCGCTCCAATAAATTATTCTCTACTAAAAAGGGCCAACCACGTGAAGGTGGAAGCTCTTATGGCCCCTCACCCCCACCTCACATCACTCTCAATTCCCCAATACCCAATCTATATTTCATTTTTTACTTTCATGAGCATAAAAAAAAATATTCAATAACTAATAAAAAAACAATTCAACAAAAAGTACACAAGGAAACATTGAGATTAATGCTTGACATAAAAATAGTATGATAAATGAGTTTTTTATATAACGCAAAAAACATTCCAAGTATGGTAACGTTTGTCTTCTAATAATACAATATTTTACATTCTCAAAATTTCTTTTTCTTCTTCCTATTTCTAAAGCTCCTAATTACATCATCAATATCATCATGCTCTGCTCCTGTTTTGTGTCTTTCGACCTGCACTGCTGACCTAGTTGCGTAGTCATGATGTCTAGTCTCATCCAGTGACGGGGCATCGCCTACAAAAACAGATAATATTAAATTTTAATTGTCAGTTTTTAAATATCATTGAACTATTTTGGTAATATTAATAAAAAAAATTGCAATGAGATTATTTACCTGGTGCACCAGTTGTCGCCATTAGGATTGTTGCCATGTCTTCCTCTCTGGTGGTAAGATCCTCAAGGGAAACATTCTCTATAATTTAAACAAAAAACGTTATAAGGACAACCATCAAGGTATAATTACAAAAAATTATAAGTGGAAATTAATTACCATCACGGCCCTCACTGATAGTAGCATTTTCGGCCTGGTCCCCAATATAATGATCAGGTTGCACGTGAGGATCATCTACATCTAGCTCTAAAACTGGGTTATTTGCCTCGTCGGTAGTGCTGCTCCCCTGATTTGAAAAAATTTGTTAGACACTAAATTTATGGACGAAAACAAACATATTGAAAGGTTAATGTTTTACCTTATCAGGCATTCTGGATCTTGGGACCTGCCCCAAGCTTCTACGACGTTCAACTACGGCTTGATAGCCAAAATGGAAAGCGATATTTTTATCTTCCTCTGTAGTTTCTGTTCCAAAGTCATCACCCTACATTACATATGATTGTGTATTTTTAATCATATTTTACAGGATTACAAAAACGTTGGAAGGCGATACAATTAATTATAAGATGTTTAGCCACTTAATTACAATTCTTGCGGCTAATTTCAAGTAGCCGTCCTGGCCTAGCTTGTGATGGCCCTTTTTTTCAATCCTAGCTTTGGTTTCCTTCGAGGTGTCAAGCAACCTAGCATAAAAATATTGAAGTCAGATATGACGTAGCACACTTTTATTTTAGACATAGAGAAAATTAAAGCTATTGAATTAAAGTTGTAATTTACCTTGCGGGTCCAGTTGGCATTTTTCCTTCTTTCTTTGCTCTTTTCTCTTTTCTGTCATGGATGAATGCTCTCCACTCACTCTCTGGAACTGTGAGAGGACGCTCATATCTAGGGTTAAATTTCAATTGCGTCCTATATGTGTCCCTGGTATATTTCAAATATTTGTCGTCTACCCGAGCCACCGTTGTTTTTTCAAATGTGTCGACCCCAAAAAGGGCTTCTAGATAATCCAGAAGTTCTTTTTTCAGGTTGGAATTCTTGGAATTCCACCTTGTGCGTATGGTTGGGCCAAAAATTACCAACGCATGGCTCTCCAAAAACCTGTAGAAATCATTGTTTCCTACACAGAAAAAAAGATATTATCATTAATTTAAAAATAAAAATCATGATAAATATGTTTTAGATAGAGTACATGAAATAGTTAAAATATTAAAATTTACCTAGGAGTTGTACGTGCTTTATAGGGACACCTTCATCATTCACCAACAACGTGCCATTAATGGACCCTGTGGAGCTGACACGTGTAGCTCCAGGAAACGCAATAATGTAGTTGACCATATCAGCCTCATCACTGCCAACACGTTCAGCGGTTGGCTGGGTGTCTGCTTGGGCAGGGTGTGTTTCTTGGCTGGCACCTAAAGGAGTAGAAGGTGTACGAGAGGGTTGCTGGGCAATATCTTTCCCTTGTGTCCCACTACCACCAACACCGGGTTCAGCAAGTGCCAGAAAACGCTACATACAAAAGAACTTTTTGTTAGTTTAGTCAATGTAAAAATTAAAAATCAAACTATCACAATTCATCTCATGCGGAACAAAAAAAATATCCTTTTGAATTTTTATTATTACCTGATATCTTTCTAGCTAGCTCATAAGATGTTTTATCCTCTCTTCTGTTTCAGGTGTTTGAGGCGCGTCTATCAAAGTATTAAATTTCGACCTTGCATCTCGTGCCTTTTTTTGCAACAAGAACACTGGAGATAGGGATGAAGAAAGCTCTTCCTCAAAGAGGGAATCATCGGGCGTACCATGGCTAGGTGTCTGCATATTTGAACAAAATTAATATTATTTCAATTATGTAAATAACTAAAATACCTAAAGATAGAGCAATGCTGGCACTTTACATGTTCTTCCGCTGGCCTCTTTCCGCGATCATCCTGTCTCGGGGTTGTTCCTGCACTGCTCTGATCAGTCTGCTACATTGCAATAAAATTATAAATGTAAAAACTTGAAAACAATATCTAACTTGAAAACACAAAATGAAAACTGAAATAATTTCTAATAAGACACCGAAAGACAGAGTTAGAGTTTCAAATATGCCTTGCATTGAATTCAGTCCTAGAAACATGTCATTGCACATTAAGGCACCCAAACAAGAGACGAGTTGACAATGAAGACCTTATTGAATATATTTTTGGAGCAACTTCTAGTAAACTTGTTTTGAAGACCTTGAGGAAATTTTTGGAGCAACATTGTTGAAGCTGATGGTATAGCATTGTTGGAGACGATCTTGAACGGCCTTGAAGTGAAGCTTTTGGAGCAACTATTGAAAAATCCTTAGAGAATTTAAGTAAGGCACTTTCTATCTTCCATCACCTTTTTCCTTTCAATATCCTTTAAATGATTTTGTTGATATTTAATGTTTGAAATCACATTATGATTCCTTGATTATATGTGTTTGGGGACTTTCCCTTTGAAATTACCCAAAAATACCCTGGCAATTTTATCTTCAGGATGCATGTCTGACCCTATTGTTCAATATTTTGATTGATAGTAGTAAACATAGAGAGTTAGGGGGCTCTTGAATTGGTTTGGTTGGGACATTAGATCCCTAACATCTACTAGGGAGAACCCCCCTTGAGTTGGAGGAGAGCTAGCCCGAAGTGAAAAGAGGTTGGTGAGGTAACAATGGGGCTATTGAATTACACATGGTATCACACTTTAGCTTTATGACTTTATCTTGAGAAGTGCGAGATTTTGCTATATCAATTCTCAATTTTTTTACAACACTATTGTTAAGAACTAATAAGAAGTGATGTTGAGGGGTTTTTGGGTATAAGAAACAATACCATTTAAAAACTAGGGTTCTCAGTCCTTGGCATTCCTTCACCTGGGCCTAGGGGCACACTAGAATAATTTCACACTAAACCATGCAAACTTAAAAGTAACTTAACGGATCCATAAAGTAATAATAATCATAATTCCTAATTTCCTATTGTACGATATGATGCAAATTATTCAAACATGAAGCAATGAAGACATGCAATGTCCGAATTTCAAGATTGATGAACCAATACAAGAAGTTAGAAACTACAACTTTGATTCAATACTCTGTGTCCTAACTCCAGGAAGGAATCTATTTTGTAGTACAGAACATGCATCGTGTATTATCAATTATTAATTGACAACAACTAAAGGTCATCTACCTCATCAATTCCTTCCCATTTTGTGTTTTTATGTTATATTCCTTACAAAAGTGTCAAATTTCTCTCAAAGAAAGCAACCACTAAATAAAATAAAAAATAGTTGAGATATGATTGAGAAATGGTCATTTATTTCTTGAAAGGATCTTCACAATTTCTTTGGTTGTTTTTCATCTCAAGAAACAAGAAATGACCTAAGAAACTATCGTGATGTAATATAAGAAACAACATGGTGCAATGGCCATTTTCAAAGCCAAATGATGTCCATTGAGGACAGGCCTTTATTTGGTTCCTGTTTCATAGGAGTTTCGGGTAGAAATGGAACTTTGTTGTACCATTTCCAGTAGTAAAAAGGGAAAACCATCTTTTTCCATGGGAAATAATTTACCTTTCCTTTTTCAAGATAATCTAAATCACAAAAAATATGAACTATACTACACACATTCTTGGATAATGTGAAAGTGGAAAAGGAATACCATACAAAAGTGATGCACACATGTACATTTGAACACTAATAGATTTTTGTAGTTGAAATGCAATGCTTGTTTTCATTTAAATGTAGGGTTTTTAAATCAGGGAGAAATAATGGCTGCCAATTTAATAAGCGTTTCTTTGGGAAACATTTAAATCTTGTATTGGGTGATGAAGATAATAGAGGGTATTGAATCTTGATTCTTGACATTGTGTTTAACTTGAATAACTCAAATGATTATAAATATCAGTGGATGAGTTCTTTTTTTCAAGTATGTCACTCAAAACTCTTATGTCAAAGCATTGTATGATGGCTAGCATTTTCTTGTTTCCCTTTCTTCAGTTCAATGTAAAAACTATATTAATATATTGGAGCATGAATGATAACTACAATTTTTTTCTCTACAGTATATCCAGCCCCAAGATTATGAAAAGTTTTCTCAAGTGGAGCTATTGGTTATTGATGAAGCAGCTGCAATTCCATTGCCTGTTGTAAAGGCTCTGCTCGGGCCATATTTAGTGTTTCTGTGCTCTACTGTAAATGGGTAATAATTATAAATGAGCCAACCACAATCGCAGATTTTGTAACCATTCGGTTTCCATGGATAGTGATGATGATATTAACCCTATATATCAATGACCTATATCTATATGAGAATGATCTCAAAATTGACCTTGATATGGTTGTATGGAAGTGACCTTTGGTATGTCATTAGAAAATCCCCAAATATCAGAAAATCCCCAAATCTGGAGAACTAAAGCTCATCAATTTCGATCTGGAGTACTACCCTTGTGATAAAGTTGATGACTTTTGATCTCCCATTCTCTACCACTTTGCACTTCACCTTCAATATAGATCAGACCAAGGGCAATTCGTTACTAGGTGTTGAGATGGATGAGTTTGTCGAACTAAAATCCATAGCTTAAACTTCATGAAACTGGTGGAGTCAAATTCATGCAAGCACAAACACATCTTACAAATCCTCTTTGAAACTCATCCGAAATAACATTGGAATACATCTAGAGAGAACCCTATAGCCTAACAAAATCCAATGGAATTGACCAAAAAAACCCAAATAGAGTCAACCCTACTATAGGAGGAAGGGCCTGCAGTAAGAACTTACCATTTTGCAAGAGCTGAGGGTGAATGTTGTTCTACAAGAGCTGAGGGTGAATGTGGAGGGCGAATGCTGTTCTGCAAGAGCTGAGGGCGAATGCTGAAGGCGAATGCTGTTCTACAAGAGCTGAGGGTGAATGCTGTTCTGCAAGAGCTGAGGGCAAATGCTGAGGGCGAATGCTATTCTGCAAGAGCTGAGGGTGAATGTTGTTCTACAAGAGCTGAGGGCGAATGTTGTTCTGCAAGAGTTGAGGGCGAATGCTGTTCTGCAAGAGCTGAGGGCGAATGATGTTCTGCAAGAGCTAAGGGCGAATGCTGAGGGAGAATGTTGTTCTGCAAGAGCTGAGGGCGAATGTGCGCGTGATATCAGATGCTAATGTAGTTTTTAATAAAATCATTTCTATGTAGCGCACATTTGATTTTTGCATTTCAAATCATTTTTATATACATTTGATTTTTGCATTTCTAATACAAGTGACAAACAAATTTCTACAAGAGGTTGAAATTTTTACTAGAATAGCCATGAAAGACTAATTAAAATGGCTTAAAATGCAAGTGGATCTTCAAAATAAATGTAATTGAAGGTTCTCCCCACTAAATTTTTGCAAAAGTGCTTACATTATTGAAGTTATCTAGGATATTTTTTTGTATTACACAATCTAAATTAAATAATGAAATAGTTGGGTAGTCTTATTGTTTCAAATTAGGACACAATTTTCAAATGGTGATGAAGTTTCATGTGATGATTAACTGCCAATATTCTCCTTTCCTATCCTTGAAAAACTATACAAGGTTCCCTGCTGCCACATGAAACCCTAACTCATGTAGCAGCATAGGACCAGTCCTCCATTTTACCTGTCATAAGGCATTTTGCACGTATTTGACGACTAGAATTTGTGGATTTCCGTTTTCCGTGACGTGCTAGGAAGGATAGAAGATGTGAGTGAGCCAAAAAAGTAACTTTCCTTACTTTTTGAGTACAGCCTTGCAATTGCGAAGAGGACTAGTGTTACAAAATTATTGGTAAGTGGAAATTAAAGGGCGTAGGAATGTTTTTGAAAAAATTTAATAAAGGAATTACCACTTATCATTATTGATATTTTAAAATTAGAATCAATTTAGTTTTCCCCTTCCTATTACAAAAAGTTCACAAATCCTTTCTTTTACATAAAACACCAAAGAAAGAATAAAGCCCATTGCCCTGCAAACTTCCAAGGTTGTGATTAGTGAAGCAGTGAAAAAGTACAACTATAGCACTAAAAAATTACAATGCCAGTCTGCCCCAACATGAAGTAGTGTTAATATAGCTGGTGGCTTGGCTTGATGGTCAAACATTGAATTACACAAGCACAAAATAAAAGCTTTAGGAGTCTAGTTCCTTACACTCGCACTCTCAAGGCATGACTCGATGATGCTGCCACACAAGAAAAGGTCCAATGGGGACCATAAAAACATGAGTATGAGATGGTTACTCACGATTAAATTCAACACGAGTGTGGATAAGTATGGGGGAAAAGTGGTGCCCCCAATTACAAGTGTTGCAAGTGATGAAATTCGATTTTGAGGAGTGGCGAACTGACCCTTCTTAGAAAAAATGTATCCTGGTGAAGTGTAAAATCACAAAAAAATAATAGATACCCATTTGAGGGCTCGGTGAGAGATTTCCAACGGTACAGATGGTTTTTCAAACTGAGCTATGGTTTGGCTGCAACAGGCGAAAGAGAAATCAGGGGTTTCTATTTTAATAAGGCATTTTCCCTCCAAATTCACTCATTGGCAAGTGTAGCTATGGTGAATATAGAGAGGAGAGAAGGCCTTAAATATTGCAATGATCATAGTGAAAAAACTGACCATTAGAATCGAGATCCATCAATTGTAGGTAAGAGGCCTAACCCTACTCTTTCGACACGACCAGATACACTAGGATAGTTGTGGAGAATTGCATCTCCTGGACTCTCAAATATGGGTGCCCCCTTACTGACGCATTGGGTATCAATGTAATGGCCACAAGGTGTATGTGGTTCGAATGCATGGGTTTGATGTAAGGGGGGATATATAAAGTTAGGGGTGGTGACTAATTCCATAATGTCGTCATCGTAATGTAAGATGGGGTGACTGGTGGAAGAAAGACCACCTGACACAACGAAGCTACCTGACTCATCATCATGAGAAGAGAGGTTCACATGTGCATCCTCATGGAGGGTGATGGAAGAACAAGAAGATGAAGGATCCACCGATTTTGAGCCCAAGGTGATCGCTGGAAGGAGGTCAAGCGAAACAGAAGGGGAGGGCCTGGGGGGGGGTCTTTCACTGAGGATCTCATAGATGATGACAGGTAGTGGATAGTGGTTGAAGACTCTGTCATTTTGAAATCCGAAGGGGGAATGTCAATAAGGGTGGATGTGTTATCTGGTTGTGCTGACGCAGAACGTGCAAATAAGGGAGCGGTGGACCTGTTGTGCTTTGCCTCGAATTGGCGAACTGCCGCTAGAGAGCTGCGGAATTCCTTAAGGTGGGGACGGAGGTGGGAATAATGGCCATGGATATCACAAAAAACACAGGGGTGGTTGGTGTGAATATTGTTGGTGTTCTTGGCTGTAGTTGAGGAAGGAACAGAGATTCCCAAGACCGTAGACTCAAAGAACGCGACATTAACCATGGGCTTCAAACAAGGCAATTCAGAAAAACTATGGGCGGCATGACCGAAAACATCACACAAAGCACACAGAGGTGTATGATTTGGAGGATGAGGAGAAGCATGGTTTATCAGGGAAGCCTTGTCTTTAGCTACCTTTTTGCGAGCTTTTCCCTTTCTACCCGAAGCGGTCGCAACAAGAGGAGGTTCCTGTTGAGGTGACTGAGGCACTGTAGCATCGGGAGAAGTCATAGGGACCGGTTGAACTGGGGTCAAAGCAAGATAATATTTGGGTTGAACAAGCAGGGTAGTGACTAGGGGATCGAAGTACCAGACGGGAATCTCTAGGGTCAGGTTAGGAAGAGATAGGGTAGCCATGACAAGTACTGAGAACACTCCGGGAGAGGAAGCTAGGAACGATATCTGATCAAAGGGGTAATGGCCAGGCGGGATGGCTCTGAGATGGTTAAGGCCTGGAGGAGCCATTCCAGGAGGGTAGAGAGGCTCATGGATACCAGATGTAGGTGAAGGGCCAGGAGGAGGCAGTCCAGAAGGCTGAATCGAAGGGCTAGGAGTAGGTTGCGGAGGGCGAGGCTGCTGACTAGCCAAAGCAGGCCTCTTGAGGGAAGCCCGAGACGATTACATCATGCAAAAATTCAATGAGCTAGGATCAGAGATAGGAGGAGGAAGACCAGGGAATGTACCAAGCAAAGAGGAGTCTTTGTAGACTCCGGGTGAGACACTGGTCAAGGGATCGACGATTTGCTTATTGGCCACCGAGGATATTCTGGACTCAGGGGAGGTCTGAGACTTTGGTTCATAATATGTCAATTGGTCGATGGTGACTATATTTCCGTTATGGGGAAAGGAAATCTTGTGGTGAACCACAGATGGTACAGCAGACATTGCATAGGTGTAGCTACAACCTAATAGAATGTTGTAATCTAAGGGGGCATCTATGTTGTGTAACCAGCTCCAAAAATAGAAGAAAAGAGATATGAACGCCTTATAAATAAGCCACTTCGAGGGGGAAACCTCCAATACATTACATAAATGAACAATTCTTGGATGATACAAATGAACAAAACCTCCTTCTATATATAGGAGTCCATGGGGCCACAATATAATCCTAGTGGGGCCACAATGTAATCCTAGCCGACCTAACAATAATAATGTAAGCGCACAATAATAACAATATGGGGGTTACAGGGGTACAATAATAACAATAAGGGGGGCTACACTAACATAATAAGGGGCTACACTATTAATATAGGGACTTAACATGCCCCTCTCCTTCAAACAAGTGTTGTCCTCAACGCTTGATTATTTCTTGATGCTTCTGTATAAAATTCTCATCCTCCCATGTGAAATATTCTACAAGAAAGTTCTTCCACTTGTTGAGATACTCTGAAATTGATTATACTTTTCGAGTTCTTGTTTCTATGACTGCTTCATAACTTCTTTCGATGTGATGTTGATCTTCCTGTTGTTTCATTAGATTCTGCACCAAAGTTGGGTTATCCTTTGAGAGTTGGAGAACCTGTTGTTGATGTTCATTGTGATCTTCCACTAATTTATC
Organism: Pinus albicaulis; assembly: GCA_034641835.2. NCBI lineage: Eukaryota > Viridiplantae > Streptophyta > Pinopsida > Pinales > Pinaceae > Pinus > Pinus albicaulis. The sequence continues at coordinate 172,089 of JAXQQM020060674.1, read as the reverse complement.
ATCCATATTAGCTATTATTTGATCCTTCAAACCATCCAAATTAGCCTCCATTTCTTCTTTTAAACCATCTAATTCATCTACGATTGCTCTTCGTAAGATCGAAACTTGTTGCACTTGGTACCGTAATTTTGATATCTCATATTTCAATTCTTCCTCCTCATGCGTCATAGTATAGCTTTCTGAGGGCTTAATGGGTATGGAATTATTTTTTGGAGGCATAATAGAACCCATTACTGACAAAAATTCTTCAATATTGGAATCAATTCAACTTGATTCTTCAAACAAGACTTATGCAATTCGGAAAAAACAATACACACCTTTTTCTTGCTTTTGAAGAGCTCGATATTGAAATTGGATTATCTCTATGATTGCGGCCCTTAAATATTTGAAATTAAGCACTAAAGTAGCCCTCTAAATTCTCTTTTTAATGCCACAGGTTTGACCTGATTTGGATTCTCCAAGACAAAGTTGTGTCCAATCTCCCACAATGACCTAATTCTGGACTAGTTCAGTATAGCGAAATTGTAGGACTTGCCACGTGTCATTGTTTCGTCCTTTGTCTCTGAAATTGATAGCCAAGAAGATACAGTCTGTGTACTTGTGACCAATTTTTACGGCACTCAAATCCACTGCCCAGAGAGAGAGTTATTGAACTTTTCCCACGATCACCTCTTTGAGATGAAATTCGGGAGCCTGAACAATCACTACCTTCCACAGATCATATCTCCAAAAATATTGCGAACCAAGCTCTGAAATTTTTTGACGAATTTCCTCAGGATTTCAGCTTCGCACCATATGAATTTCAGATTTTTAACCTTCGTAGAAACAAATTTATAGGGAAAATTCCACGATGACCTGTTTAGGAGCTTGAAAAAAGACCTAACTTCCACAGATGATATCTCCGAAAATTTTGCGAACCAAGCTCTAAATATTTTAGAAAATCTTCCTCATGATTTCAGCTTCACACCCTAAAAATTTCAGCTTCTGAAACTTCGTAGAAAAAAAGTTATATCGAAAATGCCACGATGACCTGTTTGGAGCAGCGAAACCCTAGAATCCAAACCTCTGATACCAAATGTTGTGTAACCAGCTCCAAAGAGAGAGGAAAAGAGATATTCACGCCTTATAAATGAGCCACTTCGAGGGGGCAACCTCCAATACATTACATGAATGAACAATTCTTGGATGATACAAATGAACAAAACCTCCTTCTATGTATAGGAGTCCATGGGGCCATAATATAATCCTAGTGGGGCCACAATGTAATCCTAGCCGACCTAACAATAATAATGTAAGGGCACAATAATAACAATATGGGGGTTACAGGGGTACAATAATAACAATAAGGGGGGCTACAGTAACATAATAAGGGGCTACACTATTAATATAGGGACTTAACAATCTATGACTTCAACGTCAACGCAAATAGTCTTTCCCGCAAGAGTAATAGGACAATTGCGGAGTAGGCCAATGGGTTGGGAGGAATGGCCATCCGACACTCGAAGAGTGATCATGGAAGGGGCCAATTTAGGTGATCCAATTTTCTTCCAAAACTAAGCGGACATCACGAAGGTGGATGCCCCCTCATCAATGGTACACTGGGAAACGTTGGCATTCTGGACCTTGACTGGGATTTGGAAGGCGACGGAAGCAGGGAGAGGAGGATGTTCTGACTGGTCAGCATCAAATATGATCAATCAATCATCTGAAGGATCTACAGTGCCCATGGCAGATAGTAGAGCTTTTCATTGTGATGGGCACAACTGGAGGAGTTCCAACGTTTATATGGCAGCAGGAGATTGCGCCAAATCATCTACTATGTTATACGAATAGGTAGCTTTACCAGAAGTAGAATTTCAATGTGATGGTCCTTGAGGGATCTTGGTATGAACCTCTACCTTAGGTTAAGGAATCTGCAAAGGACGATTAGGTTTCCAGGGAAAATTTTAAGGATGGAAGTTAATCTTAAAGTTTCGAAACTTGGTGAATCTTAATGGTCCCCAATATGTAATTTTTTTTTTTTTATGATATTTTTGTAAAAATATTTAGGTTTATAATTATTTTATATTAGTATATATAAAATTTTGGTGATTTTTAGGATAAAATAATTTTATACTATAGACTTTGGGCGAATCAATTTTTAAAAAAATGGAAATTGGTGAATCTTTTTTCTTCAAAAAACATGGAAAATTAGCCCACCTGCGAATATTAGCCCCTAAAATTTTTCATGTAGGTGTCGAAAGAGGCTCTGTAGAACCTAAAGAAAGTGGCTCGGGGACAGACGTAGCGGGAGGCTTGTTGTACTGATGGGACCGAGTCTGAAGGTTGATGTCTATAGGTATAGATTGGTTAGATTTCATGAGAAGTTGGTAATCAGAGGTACCAAAAGGAAGAGGTTGAGTGGCCACCTTCCCTTTAGGTGGTTGGGTAGCCACAAATCCTTGCAGAGGGAAAGGATTAGTAAACATAGTTGGTTGGCTAGGCCCAGCATTGGGAGGGACAGAAGGGGAGGATTTCTGTCCTCGCAATGTTGCTTGAGTCTCCCACATCTATCGCATCTGTGGCAAAAGAGGACAATCAAGAGTGTAATGACCAAAAACACCACAACAAGAATAAGGCTTATTCATGCGAACATGCCTTTCCTACTTGGGCTAAGTGCCCTGTTGCTGGTTAGTAGTGTTAGGTGCAGTACTTTGAGAATTAGGTCTAGGATTACTGAGGGTAGATTTATTTTGAATGCCTTTCCTCTTCTTTTTAGTCGAAGGAGGATTAGTCGTGCCCTGCTGTGCATACACCTGCCCCTAAGGGGGCGGTGGCTACTGTTGTGGGGGTTGAGAAGGCAAGGGGGCCTGAGGTGCAAATGCAGGAGGAGCTGGCACACCAGGCTATGGATACTGATGATAAGGAGGTTGCATAACATTGTGGTAAATAGTTTTGGCAAAAGGAGGAGGCATGCCATATCCTGGATACATGCTACCGGGAGGGGTGAAATTGAAGGAGGTGTTGGCCCCTCCCTGAGAAAAACCATAGCCCACAGGAGGTTGAACATATGGATGAGAGAGAGCTCCAATGATACCGTCAGTGACATGAGATGCTTCCGGTGCTTTGGCACCACCGGGTCTAGGAAGATCAGGTAGAACAGTATAAACATAACCCGACTGAGTGTAGATCGGGTCATATTTTAATGCAATTTGGAGAGTGGCTTCTTCAGTTTGAGGGAAATGCGATGCGACATCTTTTCCAATGGCAGGCAAGAGAGATCTAAGGAACCATTCCATGTAGACACGGTCTTCGAAGGTAGGGGCTCGACATAGGCTCTTTATTTTCTGCCATTCTTGTACATGATCGGATAGGCGGGTTGCAGACAATTGACAGAAAGAAGTCAAAATTTTGGTACCGGTGTCATAACGAAGGGGAAGTTAGAAATAAGACAAAAAGGCATGGGCAAGAGTCGCAAAGGTGGTATGAGAGGATGAGGCCTAATCAACATACCACTTAGAAGCTTCACCATTAAGCATATGTTGGAACAACCAAAGATGGACAGAGTCATCGGTAATGGAGTTAGACGAACACCACATGTGGAAATATCAAACATGATTTGTAGGATTTTCTCCAGCAATTCCTTCAAACTTGGGGATTTCTGAAGGGAGCTTGGTCAGGATAGCAGGCCAACTAGCGTCATGGTGTATAGGGTCATTTATCAACTGGTTGAAATCAGGAAGACTGAGGTCTGCCATATAGGGGAGCAAGGGAGCAGTCAGGGTAGTTCCTGTTGCAGTCCCACTAGTAGTATTCCCAACATCAGGGTTGGGGTTACCACCAGTGTTAGGTCTTGAACAAGATATGGTGAAGGTGATAGGGGGAGAATTAAAAGGAGAACCCAATGAACCAGAAGAAGAATCGGAGTGCAAAATCGATGGAGGACTAACTCGAATCCTACGTAGAGGAGTAAGTCTTCCCACCAGAAACTGACGATGAAGGCCAAGAAGTCTCCGGGATAAATGCCTTGGTGGTGCAATGGTGATGACACAAACATGACACAAAGGGAAGAGAGACCAACAAGGGCGGAGAGGTGCAGGATCAAATTATTACAATGTCGAAACAAGGGTAGGAGGTGTAGGATCAATTGATCTCAATGTTTTACAGTCTTTTCCTAGCGGTGTTAGCCAAGCGCTTCTTCACTTATAAATTTATACATTTTATGGAAATTATAGACACAATTTATAATCACATTACAAGATCATGATGTATGGATATTCCTTATAATTTCTTAGATACTCACAACTTACCAACACCTAATAGATTGATATACACATCATGTGGAATTTACCCCTAGAATGCCACATGTATCCTAAAACAAATTAGTTGTCTGGCAATTGTTATGGTGCATATATGATGTGTATTACAATTTATCTTATAATTTTGTTGAAGTAGCATACAACAATTTACATAGTGATATGAGAACCACTCTCTAGAGTATACATTGATTTTGTACACATGGATTTTCAGTTGCTTTTTAAGATATCATTGGTGATGGTCACATGATTATATAATGAACCATTAAGTTGAACTATGAAATTATTCATCACAACACACACACACACACATATTGATGAATTAATAATTTTTATCATATAATTTTTTTAATCTATTTTGAAAAAAAAAATTATATATAATTATTTCTAAGAAGAACAAGAGAGAATTCCTTACCATATCTTCGTAAAACATATAATAGCAAGAAAATTAATCTATTGAAATTTCATTTCCAAACATATTCATGGAGTAAAATGAAGATTAAAAGAAGATATTCATGGATTTACCTATAACATCACCTCATAATTAAGAATGTAAACGTACAATATTGATGATACATAGGTTAGGAGAAAATTAATCTATTGAAATTTCATTTCCAAACATATTCATGGAGTAAAATGAGGATTAAAAAGAGATATTTATGAATTTACTTATAACATCACCTCATAAAAGTGTAAATGTACAGTATTGATCAAATTTATTTATATATGATAAATAATAAACCTTTATCTCACATGTATCATATAATCTTATAAACAAACACATTCTATAATATGCAATAAAAGTGAAATTACACAATCCACATGGAAATAAGACTTAGTTCAAGCAAAAGAAAATAAAAAATAAACCATAAGTGACACGGATTTTGCAAAGGCATATAAGTGTCGTTATATTGATGGCGGCCAAAGCGTCGCTATTGCGATGGATGCCTCCAAACGTCGCAATTGTGACACTTAGACATTGTGTCGCACTTGCGACGTTTGGAGGCAGTCGTCGCAATAGCGACGCTTTGGGGCATAGTGTCGCAATTGCGACGTCTTCCTCCAAACGTCGCAATTGCGACACTTTGTCTAGGTGTCGGTATTGTGACACTTTTCTCTAAATGTCGGTATAGCGATGGTTTCGAGCGGGATTGAAAAAATTTGGGGAAATTTCCGACATTTGGTCAGAAGTGTCGGAATTTCCCCAAAATGTACTAGTGACCACTTCATTGAGGAAATTTTCCTTTGCATCTATCTAATGTATTCTCCATCCCATCTATGCTGAAAATGCTAGAATATATCTAATTGAAGAGTATATTTCTACTAGATCAAAGGTATCTTCATAATGAATTCCCTCCACCTAAGAGAACCCCTTGGCCATAAATCTGACTTTGTGTTTCTCGACACTCCCATCTGCTACTTGCTTCACCTTGTAGATCCACTTGGATCCTACAACTAACTTTTCCTATGGTCTTGGGACAAATTTCCATGCACTTTTTCTGATAATGGAGTCATGCTCCTCTACCATGGAATCAACCCATATTGGTTGTTGCACTTCTTCTTTGAATGAGGATGGCTCAGTCTCTACACTCAATCATAAGAACCAGGTAGCCAGTGTACCGATCTAGGGACCTTCTCTGCCTGCACTCTTATGTGTGTGATACCACATTCTCTCTAGCATCATTCATCAACAAGTCAGCCTCTCTGGTGCAACCTCTGCTTGTGACTAATCCACATCTTGAGGTTCTTCTTTTGGAGCTAAAACATCCTCATCTACATGAAACTGAAGCTCCCTCTTAAGAGAAATTTGCATGACCTTTCCTTCTTCGAATTTCACATCTCTACAAACTATTTTCATCATGTGAGATGGAAGGTACACCCGATAGTTTTGAGGTATATTAATGCACCCCAAAAATATTCCCAACTCAGTTTTTTATTCTAGCTTTTTCCGTGCATCCTTGGTAACATGACAGTAAACTGATGAACAAAAAATTATAAGTGTGCCACATCTAGCTTCTTACCATAAAAGGATTCCTCTAGTGTACTCATACCTAGGATCTGATGAGGACTCATGTTCTGCACATACACAACTGTGTTATATGCTTCCTCTCATAAGTTCAACGGTATTCCCTGATCATGTAATATCGTTCGTGCAACTCCTGCAATGATTCTATTATTTGTTTATGTAACACCAATATGTTGTGGGTTATGATGTGCTATTAATTATAGTCAAATGCCTTCTAACGTACAAAATTTATTGAATTCATTCGACACATATTCGACATTATTGTTGCTCCTGAGAGGCTTCACTTTCCTGCATGTTTCCTTTTCAACAAGTTCTTTGAACTCACAAAATTTTAAGAACATCTAGTCTTTTTTATGCATGAAGAATACCAAACACTTGCATCAATTATCATCTAAAAAAATCACATAATACCTTTGTTTGGCCATGAAGGCTATCGAGAACATTCCACACACATCTGAGTGAACTCTTTCAAGGATCAGTTTCGCTTGACCGTCCTTGTCATGGAAGGTGGCTTTGGTGTACTTCCCCAATGTACACCCTTTGCATGTATCACGCTTCTCAAGTGCACCCTTGGGAAGAATTTTATAAATATGTTACATTATCTTCAAATATCCATGGTGTAGATGACCCAATCTTCTATGCCATAACTCACCGATGCCTCATTTATTTTGTATCCAGGTGGCCTCAATATCTAATAGGATGCTTTTCCTTTTATCTTCTAAAAAAAAAACTTATTTTTTTATTCCACCGTATCATATCCCTCCAAATATTCCTCAAAGATGGATTTGAGTTTTTCTTCCATCGATAAAATTTCCTGAAAGTCCCTCTCCCATTTTGTCACTAACCTTTTGATAGTGGGTTCTTTGACTTCTTTAAGGTGAAGTAAATTGGGCTCCCTTGGAAGCACCCATAAAAGGATTATAAAGATTCCAATTTGAATGAAAAAACTCTAGAAATCCTTCATCTTTAAGCTAGACCAAATTGAACTTGTAAGGGTTGGGAGGTCTCTGACCCATATAATTGATTTCCAAATAAATGGGGGAGTGATCCGAGCTTCCACCCTCCCCTATCCATTGCCTGAGTAGTGGTATATCCTCTACCACTTGATCATCTAGTAAGAACCTATCCAATATTTTTGAAACTTTTCATTTTCTCATTATGTTATTCTTCCAATATGGCTTGAGATTCACCGGTTCAATGTCAATCAGGTGGTTCTTAGAAAGAAAGCTTGTGAAAAATTCATATTTGGATCATCCTGTGCCCGAGGTCCCCATCTTTCAGCTGCTCCAAGTGATAAATTTAGGTCCCCTCCAATGATGATATTGTCTTTAGAAAGACAAGACTTTTGGGCGACAAATTCCCAAAAAGGGAGCTTATTATGGAACAAACCATAGATATTAGAGACCATAAAATATTTTGTTTCGTTACGCCAAATGAAATTTGAGCCCTAGAGAAGAATCCATTCCCCAACACTAATTTATTTTATATAATGAGGATTCCATCCTATCACAATGTCGTATGATATCCCTCGAGCATCAGAGTGGGTAAAGGACTGGCCTACCAATAGTCTTTCTGGAAGTATTGTTACAAAATCCCCATCTCCCATGGTTTCTTTTAGGAGGAGAACAAAAAAATGGTCTAAATATACTAACCTGCATAGGGCCAATTGTTTGGATAGGTTGGTTAGGCCCCTGCAATTAAAACAGAGAATGATCATGGGGAAACCCCTTTGGGGCATTTCACTTCTCTAAGTGCCCCAATCAATGGAGAGTTGTTTCCTATAAGCCATATCAACTAAATCCTTGTTCTGGGCCAAGACTAGTTTGGACTTGCAACCCCTTCCCTCCCCAAATACTAAGATAGGAGGGGTTTTTCGATGTTCTCTCGTTGTAACAAAGGTATTGTAATTTCATAGTAAAAAATTATAATGGGGTTCAAGGGTCCCTAAATAGGTAGAGGAATCATCAGTCACAGAGGTAGACATGGGGGAATGAGTGATATAGGTTGGTAGGGCACACGACTGATGATAGTCTCGAGAGGGTCAAAGGAGGCACATAAAATTTCACATCCAAGTGAAACCCAATGGTTGATGAATCCACTCCCAAATAAGAAAATTTGTGAACCGTACAAGAAAGGTAGAGGTAAAGAGGTAGAGTACTTGAAGGAGGAGCCTTGACGGTGGGAATTGAATCCATAGCTTGTCCCACGTGTGGGTGTCCTAAATCATCCATGGGCATCAATGGATCATTGTGGGTGTGTGAGTCCATAGGTAGATCTTCAACTGATGTACCAATTCCTAATCTTTTTTCCATATTGGCTTGTCAAGCTTCCATCCCTTTTTCATTTCTCAAGAAATCTGAGCATTGTTAGGTGGAGGGGGAGGCCAATATTTCCATGTTCTTACCTTGGAAAGGTAAGTGACACTAAAGAGAATTGTGACAATGCTTTTGACAACACCTACATTTGAAAGTGATGCCCCAGTAGTCCAGAGTTTGAGTATGGGACTCTCCCTTGTGTATAATCTCCTTTTCCCCCATAGTCCTTCGTGAATGTCCAAAAAGACCAGAACTCTTTCCACCTTCAATTCCTTGGATTCAAGGAATGATATATCCACTTCCAACAACCCACCTAGATTTTTTCATAAATAAGAAAGAGCAATATGTTTCTAGGATTTTAGAGGGATTCATGGTAGGTGTACCCAAATAGGAACTTTTTCCATCCTCTCTTTGTTCAAATCAAAGAGTTGAGTCCATCTCTTCATTATAATTGGGGTAGAACCTAGTGAGCCCTAGTATTGAACCAAGAGTGCTGCAACTCCCAGGGGTTGCCCTACTTTACTTTATCAACCTAGGGTTCATACAAACTTGGAGGTGACAGTGCTATATACATAGCAGATGCACTATGTTCATGTAATCCTCTTCTGCTTTACGAAAGGGTGATATTTTTGAAAATATGATAAAAACTGAAAATTAAATTGCTGAAAGAGGATGACAGAAATGAAACTAAACTAATTTCTGAAAAGAAATGACAAGAAGGGAACTAATTTAACTTTCTTAAAATAAATGGCAGAAAAGAAACTAATTCTAAACCACAATTAACTCATCAAATTAGCTAAATGCACGCTACTTATCCTATAGTCTCTCTAACATGCTTCTATCCATGCAACTAAACTATCCATGACTTAATTCTACTTGAAAAGGGGTTGATTTGCAGCTTGGAGGGAAGAAAAGGGCTAAAATGGCAAATTGAGGGCTTAGTGAATGAAACATGGCTTAGAAATGGAAAGCGGGAGTTAAAACCTTATAATATAGAAGAAATGGCTTTGGAGCATAAATGAATTCAAAAGTGCGATGGAGGACAGAAGTTGAGATGTGCGATGTCACAATCACAATATTGCAAGTTTAAAGGGATAGTGGTAAAGGTTAACAAAACGAACTAAAATGTGTGAAGTGCGATTTGCGACACGGTAAGTTTAGCGAAGTGCGAAGGGCAACGGGTGATGTGGTGGAGTTATTACATCGGCAGAATGAGCGGTAAGTGTTATGAAAAAAGGTAAACGATGTGATTTGCAATTTCACAATATCGCAATCGCAAGAACAAGAGGTAAGTGTTTAACGGCAAAAGCTAAAATGTGCGAAGTGCAATTTGTGATGGCGACGTCGCGGTGGGACTGAAAATGGGGCACGATCACAATATCACAATCAGCTAGAACAACAGTAAGTGTTAAGGGAGAAAGGCAAAAGTTGCGGGATGTGATTTGCGATAGGATAAGAACTGCAGGATACGATTTGCGATAGGATAAAAACTGCGGGATGCGATTTGCGATAGGATAAAAAATGCAGGATGCGATTTACAATAGGGATGAAGTGGCAGTTGGACTGATGGTGGGGCGTGATTTCACAATATCGCAATCGCAAGAAGCAGTGTTAAGTGTTAAGGGGAAAAGCTAAATGGTGTGAAGTGCGATTTGCGATTTCGCAATATTGCAATTGCAAAGAATGAGCGGAAAGTATTAAGGGGAAAAGCTAAAAGTTGTGATTTTCGAAGTGCGATGTACGATGGAGGGAGACTCGAGGAGAAAAGGGAGAGGTCGATTTTTCATTGTTTTTGAATGGATTTCATGTGTTTTGCATAAAAAGGTAAGGTGGTCGTGAATGGAGAAAAAAAAACAGAGAAATAAGGCTTTGAAGGGCTTAAGTGCGTTAGGAAAAGAAAAGTTAAGTGCAACGTTAAGATGAGAAGAAAAGGAGGGGAATGGAGGCATAATAACAGTGCTCAGAAGTGATACACACCTGCGGGTTCATGCACAAGAAAAAGATAGAAATGCGATATGAAACAGTGAAAGAAATACTTGGACTTGGTAACACAAATTCTTCCCAAAACTCAACCAGAAAGCAATTTTGGCCTCTGGGAAGGTCTACCCTACTTTAACTCTATTAACAGAGATGGGGGGGGGGGGACTTGACCACAATTTTTGGGGTTATTCCTCTATTTTAATATGCATAAGAAATTAAAACTACAACAACACAAAAACTAAACAATAATGAAACTTATCAGAAGCAGATCTAACTTAAATGGCAGAAGAAAAACTAGCTAAATGAGAGAAAGGAAAATATAGTAACAACAGAGAAGCTAAGGCACATGGATTGGGCCCTAACCCATGAGCTGAGAAAGTCCTTAAGAGATTTTGATCACTGAATAAAACAAAAATCTCAATAGCTCACAACAATAATTCTAAATGGAATCAAGACTAGAATAGACTAACTCCTCCTAGCTCTAGCTCTGATCTATTTATTCTACAGGGTAGCTACCAACAGCTCCCTAGAAAATGGTGATTAATCAAGGATTGGGTGCACTCTTATTTGATTTTCTTGGTTGCCTTTGGAATTCGAATTGCTAGAGAGAATCCTTGGGGATCCTTTGGCTGCTTTTGGAATTCGAATTTCTAGAGAGAATATTTGGGATCCTTCAGCTACCTTTGAGAGTGGACAATCCTCCTATAGTTCCTCTTTGTTGTCTCCTCTGAGTATTTATGATAAAATCCTTATAAAAATGATTAATAATCATGATTTTCTGCACTCAACCTTATATTCGGCACTCAAATTATGTTAGCCTAAATCACTGCCTATACTATCATCACAAAACAAAATAATAATAAAAATGCAAGAAAAATAGATCTAAGAAGTAAAAAAACGTGACTATTACTCCAAATATGTCTAATGATGGATCTCATCGGAACCAATGTGTCAGGTTCTTCGGAGGACCCATAAGTGTCTTCCTTATCAGTGAATATCAGATCAAACTAACTTCTTCCCAAGGAGTGTAAAACTAAAAAATATTTAAGGTGACCATCCCACTCATTGACGACCTAATACTTGAGGTTCTTATCAGAAAATATTCGACCCCATGATCTTCCTACCAAGGAGTGATATTCCAAATGAAACACAAGAAGAATTTCAATGTCCTTCCATAAAACCATAGTATATTGACTCTTTAGTTCCTTCAAACATTGGTTTGTTTTTTTTTCTTCTAGCCTCCTTCCAAATGATGAGGACTAGGAGAGTTAATTTTCTAGGGCACAAGTTAGAAATAATTTTATTCATCATGATAACCACTTCCAATGATCACATAGCATTAATTCCACATAGCATTTATTATTAAGAAATTTTATAAAATAAAATATAAACCATTAAACATGAAAGGGAAGTGGAAAATAACCATGAAACCATGAGACAAGAGACATAAAAAGTAGGTTTGAGGCCATGGAAAACCCCACAATGGGAAAACCCAAAAAAAATGTTCCCTTATTAGAGAGAGAGAGAGATTTTTTGATGCATTAACACATCCAGAAAAAACCAAACCAATATCCAAACCAATAATCAAGAACAAAATCCTTTCAAGTCGTCCTTCAAATTTTTAGCCCCCTTCTTTTGCTCCCAAATTCATTGGATCAGAGATAACCAAGACATGATTTGATATGTCAAATGGGTAGGAATTATCTCCTTTATATATAATTTGAATGGGGGTCGAATGGGTACCTATTAAGGGCCTAACCGACCTAAACAAAAGGGATGACTAACTTAAATTTTGGAAGGAAAAAATTAAATTAAAATTTTTCATTTCTTCACATGATGAAAATACCGACCATGGATACTATATTTCATAAACCCCCCCTTAGCCAAGGAGGAATTTTTCATTCACTATCAAGATCAATCTCCCTGACTAATACATAGGTCTCCCAACACACAACCTAAGGGAGATATCACCAGTCTCATCATAAGAAAATATGATGCCCCATAAATCAATATTTTTCATGAGGCCATATGCATATACACAGGATCAATCTCCCTAACCAAAAGTAAGGTCTTCCGACCCACAGCCTAAGGGAGGAATCCCTATCTCAATCCCTAACCAAAAAAAAGGTCTCTAAGCACATAATTGAAGGGAGATATCGTATTCACAAGGTACATCTATTCGACCACAAACAAGGTCTCTCATCCAACAACCTAAGGGAGGAACCTCTATCTTAATCCTAGACCACAAGCAAGGTCTCCTAGCACACATCCTAAGGGAGTTAACTCGTGATAAATCTCCCCAACCAATCCCTAGCTCTCTAGACACACAACCTAAGGGAGATATCACAAACTCAGTGCCTCAAAAACAATCTCCTTGTCCAGACTCATTGGCCTCTCGACACACAACCTAAGGGAATGGAAATATTCCCAACCAATCCATAGGTCTCCTGGCACACAACCTAAGGAAGATTAATGATGTTATATAATCAATTCTCCCTCTCCAAAAGGAATTATTATCCATTCCAAAACATCAAAAACTTTCTCAACAACAGAAAAGTATCCATGGTGGATTAAGCACTTGATCAAATGTTACAAAAAACAATATCATCCCACTATTCATTTAGCTTCAATAAAGGCTTCTCACAAAAGAAAACATCATGGTAGAATCAACAGATAATAAGTGGATTCTCATAGAATCAAACATTAGCAACCATGGTCGAATCCAACAGAAAATAAGTGGCTTCTCGCAAAAGAAAACATCATGGTCGAATCCAACAGATAATAAGTGGTTTCTCATAGAAGGAAACATCATGGTCAAATCCATCAAATAATAAGTGGCTTCTCGCAGAAGAAAACATCATGGTAAAATACAATACAAGATCAAATGGATCAACAAATAGCTTCCAAATCCAACCTACTTCACAAATTAGATATATTTCCATCTTTAATTGTACTAAATACTGCAGGGACATCCATGTCATTCAGACCAACACAACACCCAAAATTTATGTTTCTTTATTTAATATATCTAGTCCAAATAGAGTCAGCAATTCCATGGATCGTGTTGAAAAGTGTAACTAGGTCGGTCTTCATGTTGGCTATGTAATTATGTATTTATGAAAAGAAGAATACAAAGATAATAAAGTGTATTTTTGGTGTAATTGCTTCATGGGTACATGAGCAAGATTTTATTAAGTAGATGGAATTCTTCTTGATGTTTATTAGGTTTGAGTTAAGTGTCAAATCTAGTTTAGCTATATGCTCCAGGACCTTTTGAAAGAAGCTCCCAACAACCCTAAATGCAACGATGAAAGACAAGCCTCAAAATGCAAGAAATGAAGTACCTCATCAACGTTGAGATAAACATTATCTAGTCGGCCTCACTCACAGCTATATGGTCAGTTTGCTTAAAGGGATGTGCCCTATATATATATATATATATATATATATATATATATATATATATATATATATATATATATATATATATATATATATATACATATATATACATATATATATACATATATATATACATATATATATATATATATATATATATATATATATATATATATATATATATATATATATATATATACATATACATATATATATACATATATATATATATACATATATATATATATATATACATATATATATATATATATATATATATATATATATACATATATATATATATATACATATATATATATATATACATATATATATATATATACATATATATATACATATATATATACATATATATATACATATATATATATACATATATATATACATATATATATATATATATACATATATATATATATATACATATACATATATATATATACATATACATATATATATATACATATATATATATATATACATATACATATATATATATATATATACATATATATATATATATACATATATATATATATGTATATATATATATATATATATATATATATATATATATATATATATATATATATATATATATATATATATATATATATATATATATATATATATATATATATATATATATATATATATATATATACATATACACATATGGTATGCGGTCATAACTGAAGGAATTATGCGGATACCTCTGAGTCTACAATGCGGATAAAGAAAGACTGCAGATCTATCTAAGTTAAAAGGAGAGAATGTATATGAAATTATTGTGGACTTATCTCTAAACTACAATGTGTAAAAGGAACATCATATAATGTGGAGAAGGGACAATAAGAAAGTATGTGGATCTGAAACATGAATGCATGAAGGGAATGTAGATATCACTAAACCCTATTGTGGATATCACTGAAACGTAAATGCAATATCATTGAATCACATTGCAGACATCACTGAAATATATTGCGGATTGAAGGAAAATATATAGTGCAAATTTTAAGAGGAATAAAATCACGGAATATCAAGATGAATATGTGTGAATTTCTAAAGTATGGCAGTGCAAAGAACAAGTCGGATTTCTAATTTAAAAAAATGCAGATTACAAGTCAGATTCTAGACATGTTGCTACTGTTGACGAGATGGATTCTAGACATGTTGATTTTGTTGGAGATACTGCTACAGTAGAGATTGGCGAGTTGCTCATGTTTATTGATTGGAGATGTGGTTACTGCAAATGATTGGAGTGTTTCTCTAGTTCTGCATGTCTCTACATGTCTTGGAGAAATTGTATATGCCACTACATGTGTGAGATATGGTTTCTTGTGTTGAAGGTGCTTCTACTAGTGTTGTAGACAGTTGGATTTGATGTTGCTATTGTATGTATTAAGGATGTTTTTGCTATAGGTGTCAAATATGATGCTACAAATTTTAGGAGGTGTTAGATATGTTGTGGTTTCTTCTTAAGGAGTTGGAGGTGTTGGTCTTGGTCCTAAGGTTGGCAGAATAGGTATAGCATGTCATAGACTTGTTCTTAGCCTGTTTCATCAATTGAAAAAATGTTGCAGAGGCTTGCAGGAGTGTTCATAAGCCGAGGATGATGGCCTAGTAGGAGGTAGAGGTTCTAAGCTAAAGGACTTGTGTTTTACTTCAGTTTTAGCCCTAGTCGCAGGAAGGATGGGTCATTAGTGTGACTGGAAAGCCATAGTCGCATGGAGGCGGGCTTGAGGGAGCATTTATAGCCCCAATCACATTCAGAGTAGTGAAAATGGAGTGACTATGGGTTTGGACAAGATTTTCTCTGCATTCCTCGTGTTGTTGAGCTAATTTTTGGCTTGTGGTGACTTCCTTGATAAAAAAATTTCATTTTATGGTCAGAATAGTTCATGGGACCTCCAGAAGTTGATTAAAGTTGAAAAGGTAAAAAAGGTTAGTGGAATTAGTGGGTGATTATGTCAATGAGTTGAATCTGTATCCATTCAAGCATATGAACAAGATTGTTGATCTCAGTAGTTCTGATTAATTATTGAGTTGATAACTTGAGTTCATAGTTATATTGGAGATAGCTCATTGTTAGTATGGTTGATTGCACTAGTGTGTGGAGAGATTGTGAGTTTGAAGATCTTGCAAACTATCTGAGATTCATTATGCATATTTTCTGAATCAGTTTGTAGTAGTAGCAGCAGATTACTAAATCTTGTTTCAACCATATTTTATGCAGTATGTAAGATGTTGAGGTGACGATTGAAGTAGTGGGTAGAGGATATTTTTTTCTAGCTAGTGTGGAGTATTGTTTTGGAGTTTTGATGATAGACCGTGCTACAAATTTATCATTTGATTGAGCTTTGATGTTATGTTGATGCAGTGCTCATGTTCAAAGTTTTCAAAGTCTAGTCTAAAAATATATGAAATGAGGCTCGCATGGAGGATGTGAAGGAATGGATGCTTTGAGTATACAATGATTTGTGGGTTCAATATATAGAAGAGATTTCTCCATACAATGGTGGTTAGATAGTTCGGCGGAAACTGGGCGAGGCTCATTGGTCATGTGGGTGACCAGCAGATTAGAGTCTATAGAGTCGAATTTTTATTTTAGGAGTAATCGGTCGAGGATCGTTGATTGTGGTGACATTCATCCGATGATATTTCATAGATTCATGAGAGAAAAAATTTCCAGTATGATAATTCTATATACTTTTGAAATAAGTTGAGTCTTTTGGCTCATGGGAGTGAGTTGATCCATGCATAATTTTCTTGATAATTAATAGAAGAATTGAGCAGTACAACAATAGTAGGGTGGTTTTTTTCCCGAGATGGGTTTTCCACAAGAAAAAAAAATAGCCATGGTGGATTTCAACACTATATCAAACAATCCAACAAATAACAATAGGATGAAAAATAAACTATTGATTCATCTTCAGTCGTAACTTATTATAGAAGCAATCATCATAATATGCAATAAATAGATTCATGAGCCAGTTAGAGAATCGACCAAGTCAACAATAGAGTACAGAGTCTTGAAACTTCTTCAATTTTCCATCATGGAGATGTTCATTGACTTACAATCCATTATGCTAAATCACAAGAAGGATTTCATCAGGCTCATGCCTTCACAAAAAAAACTCCCTCTTAAACTAGACAAAGAGGTCCTCAACCATTTTTAGAAACATATCATCAACATGTAGAGAATTCAGAGGCTAATCTTGAACATCTTTGGATCATAATCATTCTTCAAGAAATTTAGCCATCTTCATCTTGGAAGTCACAACTGACTTATTTTCATCATAGATCAAAACATGTTTCAATTAGGTTGATCATGTTTTCTCCATCTGAATCCAAAGACCATCCAATCATGATTATTTTTTTCACATTGTTCTTCCATCCTTTTCAAGGATTTCCACATCCTAGCAATGTTCATTATGTACCTACAATCCTCGTTAGGAGTCCATGGAAGAAAAAATATAACCAAGCAAGATATACAAAGACAAGGGACTGTGAATAAAAAAAATAGAAATAATCAAGAAAGTATTTATTTCTTGAGAATATGTCAACTCCCTCATAATATTAGTTCTTGCATCCAACTTGCAAATAAACCTCATCATCAAGATGTCATTTCTTCTAGGAGCTAGGGTTTCATATTTTAAGCGGAAGTAATCAATTCATAAGCCCTAGGCTTTCACCTCCAACCCTTTTTGTCTATATAGGGTCAAAACTTGTTTGGATAGGGTTTTAAATCCAAACCCTAATTATTCTTCAGATTTAGTCTAGGATTTACAACCCCTAAATGAACACTTATCTTCATCATTTTTATTTTTCGATCTCAACATTATGAATGATCTTTCCTAGGGTTTTGAGTAATATTTATCCTTGCATTCTTTTTCAACTTCATCATTTTCAACATTGGTAATACTAGGGTTTCCCAAAACCTAGGGATTTATTGTTCAAACCCTTGATAGAGTTTACAAACCCAAAATATCCCTAAAATATGGACAAGACATTCAGTCTTCGAAACCCTAGTTTCTTTACATAATTAATAAATCAGTATTCATCCTCAATCTCTTTAAATCGGGAAACCCTTTATTCATAGTATTAGTATTTTACTCTTAAAAGTGCATTAGACTTTATTATTATAGTCTTATCCATATAAGCAAGTCCTTTAGATCAAAATTTCGTTAGTAATTTATGATGCAACCTTTGATATTCAAAATATGAAGTTAGCCTTCATAATCTAATTTCAAATCCTTCAACAAGTCCTTAGACTTATAACAATCTTGTATAATTCTTTAATCAAAACCTCCTCTTGTTGACAATATTTATGATAAGAAGGTGTATTACGAGGTTCCCTTAAAAGATGGTCACGAATCCTTCCAAGATAACTCCTTCAATATGTCAACAAGGTATGTTATTCACTTCTTGTCTTGAAGATGGATCCCCGTTGGGATTCGAAACGTCAACCATTGTTTTATGATACTGTGGATAATCTAGATTTTTCAATTAACAACAACCACAGAATTTAAAAACCATAAAGGTTTGTTACCATTCTTTCTTAAGTCTGCTTTGAGGGACCTCAACAACAACTACAAGCATGCTCTAATAGGCTTCAAAGTTGACTTCCAAAAGGATTTTTGGACATTGGATAAACTAATGCTCCCCGTGTGTTTCGAGACATGGAATAACCTCCTCTTGTGGATCCTTATCTATGGTGATGTGATTGTTGAATAACACCTATGAGTTTTGGTCTAACTACAATCGTGATTCCCAACAAGTGGTATCAGAGTTTAGGTCACGAGTTAGATACACACCCAAATCACGTTGGGGGGGATATTGTTGGACATTGGATAAACCAATGCTCCCTATGTGTTTCATGACATGGACTAACCGCCTCTCATGGATCCTTATCTCTGGAGATGAAATCGTTGACTAACACCTGCAGGTTTTGGTCTAACAGAAATCGTGATTCCCAAAAAGGGGTACAGAGAGTTTTTCATACTTTAAAGATTTGTTTAAAAAATTCTTTGTCTCACAATATTGTCAAATTTGCTACAAAGAATGTTACTCTAGAACTTTCAGTTCTTGCTCCTATAGACAACATGACATGACTTTATGTACAAGGTCACTTATCTCTTTTCATTTGGACACTATTAATATCTTTGAAATACCGAGCCACCTATCAATGTAGAAATTCAAAGTGAGAGATAATATACATGTCAATTCCTAGCAAAATATTTCAACGTGATTTAGAATTTGCAACAAGCCTTCAGACTTCTTTGACAAACTTCTTTGCAATAGATATTTTTCAATAAACTATAATATTGGCCCATAACCAAGGCTCACAATGATATCATTTAGGTTAGCTTTTAGATAGATCAGGTTAGCTTGGTGCATCTATACTTATAGCTATATATAGGACACATACCATTTCGGGCTCAGATTTGAATTAGACCTCTCAAATCATACTTGTTCTTCTGGGATATGTCATAGATATGCCTTCAATCTTCTTTTCTTAGATATTTTGACTTGATCCTTGTTCCAAAGTGGCATAATAAGCTTGAACATAATGTCTTCATCAATTTTATTGCCTCGTACTTCAGTTTGCACTTCTTCATTAAAGACTTGTCTTAATAGTTCAACTGGAGACTTGTCATAATAGGCCTATACAATGCAACACTTCAACCCTTCATAATTTTTACATGTACCATAACATAGAAACAAAACAAAACAAAGCAAAAATCGATTTTATTCCTTCCACACAACTCAGATACCTTGGATTCTATGTAATTGAGATTCCATATAGGGGCAAGGAAAATCATATCTAAGATTTGTTCAATGCAATAGGCTCAACTTAGGTTTGGATATTAGGGTTACAGAGGTAGCACAACACAAAGATAAGGGAACTCGACCCATAGCCTCAGAGAGAAATTAGATAACATTACAGATATGTAACTCATATACCATAGGATGGTTTGGATGCCATTCAAATTAATGATATTGACCATAGAGATAGGAAAAATCAGACTCAATGAGCCCTGTGACTAGTTCAACCTCTTCCACAATAAATATATCATGAGCCTTAGACCTTCACATATGTCATAAAATATTCATAGAGATATGAAGCCTAAAGTAGCTCACATGAATCATAGACAATAGTTCCACAGAGAAGCTCGTGTACCACATAGAATAGTTTCTCAAGTTAAAGGGATGAAGGAGCTTAAAGGCTCAAGTTAGAAAAACTCCACAGAGATACAACATTTCAAATGCCTTTAGTCAAGGAGCTTCAACATAGAGATGGATTTGAGGACCTTCAATCTTTACTCTTGGGATGGATAGCTCCTAATATCCTTCATTTCTTTTTAACAACGCCTCATCCTTAACTCGGCCATAGATCCAATTTACTACTAGATGTGAATCACCGAAGACTTGTAGGGTGTGGATACCTTTCACAATAGCGAAAACTAAAAGGAATTTTTAGAGTCGTGAGCTTTGTAAAGTTGTTTAAGCCCTCTTATAGACCCATTTTTAGATGGAATAAATGGTTATTATCTAAGAACATAACCACCCCTTAACCACATACCTGAGGGTCACCCTGGGATGCCCCATTGAAAAAATCATAGGTACTAGTTTTGTAAATTTGTAAGTCGAGATCTTTTGGTTTTGGAAGTACCTCTAAAATTGTAAGATATTAGGCAACTGTAATCTCTAGGGGGATCAATCAATCATTGAAGATAATTTGTTCAGTTCAAGCCTTGTACCCCAAAAAGAAAGTGGAATAACTTTAAAATCCTTGATCTCTATGTTATCACACCATTGATGCCAAGTCTCTAGAAGGCTTCCTCCAATCCATTGATAGGCTTGGCCTAACTTGGAAAATAAAAAAATTCATATATCCTGAGTGTTTATTAGAATTCAATAAAAATATGGGAAATAGATTCATCTGATAGTTTGCATAGGCTGCACCAGTTGGGCCCTTATTTTTCTTTCCTTCTGAGGATAAATTCCTAGGTAGGTACTTTTCTTTCTAGAACACACCACATAAAGAGTTTGGTTTTGGCTGGGAATTTTAATTTCCAAAGATGTCGCCACTAATTTACATGGTTTTTTGGTATCCTATCAACAATGAGGAAATAGTACCCATTTTGGGAGTGTAGACACCAAAAGGGGAGTGAGACCAATTGAATTCATCAAGGTTTCCTATCGGTCGAATGTGGCCATCCCTAAGAGCTCGTGTGTAGAGTAACTAGTTCTCTCGAAGGCCCAAGGAAAGATTAAATTATCAATAAAAGAACCAAATTTGACCTCTTAAGGGATTCTCAAAAGGAGAAACCACCTAATTGAGAGTATAAATACCCTTGTCATGAATGAAGTTCAAGAGGTCTACAAGGAGCATATGGGCATTGTTGAATGCCATCCAAGGGTCCTGACCTAACAGAAGGTGGGATCCATTCCCAACTTTCCATGCCATACCATCTTCATTAAGAGGGATGGACGTAATAATATCTTGCCAGATGATAGATACATTATGTATGTTCTTGATGGGGCTTCTAATCCAGTATTGAATAGAAATGGGATGCTATATTTCCTCTAAAACACTATTATCCAAAGGCTCTATGTTGATACCAAACACCATCCGACCTTGGGAGCCATAGTTTGGGAGAAATAGGGAAGGTGCTTGAGTCCCCAACCTCCCGAAGTTTGGGGGGTGGAAATTTTATCCCATTTAACCTGTGGAAAATTAGGGGAATTTTGAGATCTAAAATGGGCCTCTTAAGGAAATTATAAAATAACAGTGGAAATAATAGAATAATATTATGTTACATCATCAAATTTTAGAGGGAAAAAGGAAAAACCCATTTTTTCAACTTATCTCACTATGAGTTTACTCAAATTTAGAGCAGGAACACTCGTTGGATGCAGAATTTGATTCCTCATCCAAGGAGTACCCATGTTGCATACTTTCGATGGACCCTACTACACGAAAAATGAGAAATACATGAAAAGTGTGATTTCAATCACAATGTTTCATGTATTTCACATTTTTCGTGTGCCATGGTCCATCAAAAGTATGCAACATGGGTACTCATTGGATGAAGAATTAAATTTTGCATCCAACGAGTACCCCCGCTCGAAATTTGAGTAAAACCTTAGGGAGATAAGTTGAAAAGACAAGTTGAAAAAGTAGTTTTATTATTTTATTATCTTTTAATATTTTTACTTTTTTACCCCAAAAATGGTGAATCATCCCCCATGGTTGAAATCATCATCATGAACCGTATTATTTCTTATAAAGTTTATTTTGGTTGTACATTTTTATTAGGATGCCCATTTTAGACCTCAAAAGTTCTCTAATGAATGATATTGTTTTGAAGATCTTGTCTACAAAATTTGAAGCACAACTTATGCATTCTCTTCAATATTCCCTTAGGGATCCATGACAAGGAAATCTAGTAGACAGGTATGGCTTCCAAAATGGATTTAATAAGAACCAAATGAATTTCTCTCGAAATCCACTTTAAGCTCCAAGATTTTGACCTTCTTTCAATTTTAGCCAATAGCTAGAGCCAATTTGTTTTCTTTTAGGAGTTTGGCTTTAAGAGAAAGACAAAATATTGAAATCATCCTCCAAAGCGGTTAGAACAAAGAAGAATAGTTCCTCATGAAATCTTAGTTTGTCTTCAATAATCTCAAAAGGGATTATAGAATATTTATGAAGATTTGTGATCTTACATGTAGCAGTTTCAAACAAGGAAAGAACTTGTTGAATATCCCTCACATCCTTCTTGGAACCATTATAAAAAATGGGAATGTCATCAACGAACAAAAGAGGGGTTATGTTGAAATTTTGGGCAAATTTTATTCCTTAAAGACCACCTCTTCTGCTTGCATCCCCAAAATCTCTACTAAGTACTTCAAATACCAAGAGGGAGAATAGGGGGCGAGAGGGCACCATTGGAAGAGTCCCATATTTTCCCAAAAGAAAGGTGATGTTGCTACATTAATGGACACCATAAATAATATAGTGGTGATGTTACTCATTATCCAATTGACAAAATTCAACCTAAAACCCAGATGAGTGAGGAGGAGGTGAATGTAGAGCCAGCTTACACTATCAAAAGCTTTGGAAAGATCAATTTTTAAAATTGTGCCATTCAACATTCTCTTCTTTAGGCTATGAAATCCCTTCTAAGCCACTCCTATTTCTTCATGAATTTTTCGCCCTTCAATTAAATCAAATTGCTATTTTGAGATGGATTCGGAGAGTATAGGATTGATTCTTTGAGTAATTTTTATGAAACCAACTCCAAAAATAGAAGAAAAGAGATATCAACCCATTATAAATAAGCCACTTCGAGGGGGAAACCTCCAATACATTACATGAATGAACAATTCTTGGATGATTCAAATGAAAAAACCTTCTTTCTATATATAGGAGTCCATGGTGCCACAATGTAATCCTAGTGGGGACACAATGTAATCCTAGCCAACCTAACAATAACAATGTAAGGGCACAATAATAACAATATTGGGGTTAGAGGGGGCTACAATAATAACAATAAGGGGGCTACACTAATAACAATAAGGGGCTAAACTAGTAATATAGGGACCTAACATGTTCCTCTCCTTCAAAAAAGTGTTGCCCTCAATGCTTGAGTAGCTTTGGGTGCTTCTGTATAAAATTCTCATCCTCCCGTGTAGAATCTTCAGTGGGTAAGTTCTTCCACTTGATGAGATACTATGAAATTGATCGATTTTGTAGTTGTTGAGTTCTTATTTCCGTGACCGCTCTAGGTTCCAATATGATTTTTCCTTCCTCATCAAGTTTTGGCAATATTGTTTGAACTGAAATATTTTCGCCTATAACCTTCTTTAAGCTTGAAACATGGAAAATTGGATGCACTCGTGAAGAAGCAGGAAGCTCCAATTTGTATTCCATAGTACCAATCTTTTGCAACACCTTGTACGGACCATAGTACTTTGGAAATAATTTATTATCCTTCTTAGGTTGATTGAGGGACATTTGTTTGTATGGTTGTAGCGGTAAAAATACCCAATTGCCTACATCAAAACTTCTCTCACTGTGATGTTGATCTGCCTATTATTTCATTCAATTTGTGCCAAATTTAGGTTATCCTTTAAGAGTTGGAGAACTTGTTATTGATGCTCGATGTGATCATCCACTACTTTAACCTTAGAATTTTCTCTTAAAGATGATGTGATAGACAGTGGATGATATCCATAAAGTGCGATAAATGGTGTCATTTTTGCTGCAATGTGGAAGGAAGTGTTATACCATCATTCGGCGAAGGTATATGACCCATTAGTGTTTTTTACCTCGGATATAAAACAACGAGAATATCCTTCCAATTTATTCACTATCTCGTTTGACCATGGGAGTGAGGATGATAAGATATGAGCTATGAGCTGAGTGAGTACCCAAACAAGAAATATTCAAGTCCAAAAATTTCCAGGTAAAATGGGATCTTTGTCGCTCTGATAACCCTTGGTTCCACATGTAGCTTTTTGAATTAAAGCTACCATCCCCAAAATTATAACCGGCTGTACTCCTAATTACAAGCATCGGCACCTCCATAGGAATGGAAAAGCATTGGATTTATTCGATACATATTCCCCCATGGTTAGCTTGATATTATGGCATTTTCTAGAGCAATTTATAGTTCCTCCATTTGCAACCATCACTTGACATTCTGGTGCTGGGTATAGGAAACAATTCAATTCCTTGGCTACCTTACAATGAATAAAATTATGGGTGCTACCTGAATCAATCAACACTATTACCTTTTTCTTCTTGATATCTCCTCCTATATTGAGAGTTTGAGGAGTGGTAATTCCTGCCAATGCATTACACGATATGGTCAGACTCATTTCTTCCTCTTCTAGGGCTGGTTCCTGGTGTATATCCTCTTCTTGTTCATTTTCTTCTTCCTCTTCACAATCTATGTAAAATAATTTCTTCTCGACACACTTATGACCTTTAGTGTATTTGCTATCACAACTGTAGCAAAGCCCTTTTGCTCTTTTTTCTTCCAATTGTTGTGGTGTCAACCTTGTAGGTTGTGGAAATCTAGGAGTAGCAGCACTTCCCTCTTTATAGAAGTGAGTGGTAGGCTTCCTTGTCGCCATAATTTTACATTCAATTTTTCTTGCCAACCTGAATGCCTTCTCCAATGAATCAGGTTCCAAAAAGCGAACTTCATGTTGGATGTTATCCTTTAAAGTGCCTATGAAGAGATCAATCCTGTGTTCCTCTGGAATATCAGTTACCCTTATATTCAATTTTTGGAAGTCCTCAATGTGCTGCCCCACCAAACCCTTTTGTTTGAGATTTATCAATTGGCTAAAGAAGGTGTTGCTCTTTGTATCCTCATAATGTGCTATCATTTCCTCCGTAAAAATTGACCAAGTGACAATTTTTTTACGGGAGAAAAGCCATCGATACCATACAAATGTATTTTGTTCTAAATGTAAATCATGTTGGATGTTACCCTTTAAAGTACCTATGAAGAGATCAATCTTGTGTTCCTCTGAAATATCAGTTACCCTTATATTCAATTTTTGGAAGTCCTTAATGTGCTCTCCCACTAAACCCTTTTGTTTGAGATTAATCAATTGGCTAAAGAAGGTGTTGCTCTTTGTATCTTCATAATGTGCTATCATTTCCTCCATAAAAATTGACCAAGTGACAATTTTTTACGGGAGCAAAGCCATCGATACCATACAAATGTATTTTGTTCTAAATGTAAAGTTGCAATGCGTAACTTTTTTGTGTTTTGCACATTATTGAGATCAAAATATTGCTCCATCTATAGTATCCATGTTACGGGATCCTTGCCATCAAACTTCTTCATATCCATCTTTGGAATATGGTGATTCTTCCGTCCAACATTAGAGTTTATGAAATCATGATTAACATTTATTTTGTTCTCATCACGAGTTTCCTCTACTATATTTTCGCCATTAGGAAACATTTCTTGTATCAAATTTGTCAAACCTTCGATGTCTTCTTTTATGTTTTCCATTTTTTCATCTATCTTAGCTTCCATGCCATCCATCTTAGCTTCCATGCCTTCCATATTAGCTTCCAAACCATTCATCTTAGCTTCCACGCCTTTCTTCAAACCATCCATCTTAGTTTCCACGCCTTTCTTCAAAACTTCCATTTCATTTTTTGTTGCTCTTTGCGATAGCGTAATTTGGTTCACTTGCTCTTGTAATTTTGATATCTCATGTTGTGTTTCTTCGTCTTCATGAGTCATAGTAGAGCCTTCTGAAGGCTTAATGGGTGTTGAATTCGCTTTAGGGGCCATTTTAGAACCCAATACTGATATCTATTCTTCAATATGCCCTTGGAATAAATTCCAACTAAATTTTTTTTTAAACGAGACTTATGTAATTTGAAAAAAGATACAAACCTTTTTCTTGCTTTTGAGGAGTGCGATATTGAAACTGAATTATCTCTATGATTTTGGATCTTCAACATCTGAAATTTGGTACTGAGGTAGCCCTCTAAATCCTCTTTCGAATGCCACAAGTCTTACCAGATTTGGATTCTTGAAGACAAAATTATGCCCAATCTCCTACGATGACCTAATTATGGATTGGTTCAGTAGAGCGAACTTGTATGACTTGCCACATGTCACTGTTTCCTCCTTCGACTTTGAAATTGATAGATAGGAAACTACATTCCGTGTGATTGCATCAACTTTTTACAGAATTCCAATCCAATGCTAAGAGAGAAAGTTATGAATATTTTCCCACCATCACCTCTTTGAGATGAAATTCGGGAGCCTAAAAAATTCCTAACTTCCACAGACCATATCTCCGAAAATATTGCGAACCAAGATCTGAAATTATGCAAAGATATTCCTCAGGAGTTCGGCTTCGTGCTCTAAATATTTTAGATTCTGAGCCTTCGTAGGAAAAAATTTATAGCGAAAATTTTGTGATGACCTGTTTAGGTTAAATTGAGGAGCCTGCAAAAATACCTAACTTCCACAGATCATATCTCTGAAAATATTGCAAACCAAGCTCTGAAATTTTGCCACAATGTTCCTTAGGATTTCAGCTTCGTACTCTAAATATTTCAGTTTCTGAACCTTCATAAAAAAAAATTATAGTGAAAATTCCACGATGACCTGTTTGGAGCATCGAAACCCTAAAATCCAAAGCTCTAATACCAAATGTTGTGAAACCGGCTCCAAAAATAGAAGAAAAGAGATATCAACGCCTTATAAATAAACAACTTCGAGGGGGCAACCTCCAATAAATTACATGAATGAACAATTCTTGGATGATTCAAATGACAAAACCTCCTTTCTATATATAGGAGTCCATGGGGCCACAATGTAATCTTAGTGGGGCCACAATGTAATCCTAGCCAACCTAACAATAACATTGTAAGGTCACAATAATAAAAATATTGGGGTTAGAGGGGGCTACAATAATAACAATAAGGGGGCTACACTAATAACAATAAGGGGCTAAACTAGTAATATAGGGACCTAACAGTAATGACTTTTGTAATCAGTTTGAAAATACAATTACAAAGAAAAATAGGTCGAAAGCCATTTAAAGATAATGGGTTATTTGTAGAAAATCCATGTATATTCAAACTGATAATTGTAATATGCTAAAACAATATATTTGAATATACCAATTGCGGAAACCAATTTAGATTACAAAATCACAAAACTTGAAAGAGAAATAATTCCAATCACACGATACACAAGTATTTCCTATAGAAATACACAACTGAAAACCACGTTATATTTCTATTGCATAAGTCAAAAAATATGAGAAGATTACAGTTGTTTTCTCCAAGTTGAGAAAAATATGCACTATCTCTATTTGTCTCACTGATTCCTAGAAAAGCCTAGTTAAATAGTTAACCAATTTTATGCCCTCTAGGATCCCTATTTCATTTCATTGTTTCCTTGTGTAATTAGGCCCTATTAATTAGGTAAATTCCCAATCCATATTGCACAATCCATTATGGGCATTCCTCTAACTGTACACACCACCTATACAATTTGGATGATTATACAATTGATAGTACACTGCCCTTGAACTCCAATCTCAACTAGGTCTTTATTTGAACTGACATGCATGAGTTATTTATGAGTGAATCATCAGTTATCTTATTGATCACTAGATGTGGTTCAAGTCCAAGTTCCACTCTTTGACCTTTCACTAGTTCCTTCATAAGTTATAACTAGTTAAATTGATTTTAACTCAGATAAACTAAATTAATTAATTACAACTCAAAATAAACTCAACCAGGGCTCCTATTTTGTAGGAGACACTCTAGATGACTCAAGTTAGGCCCTCAAATTGAATTAACTGAACCAACTAAGTCATACTAACTTATTTAATGGAATTGCAATTTTATTCTAATTTAATTCAAGGGAAAATTAAATTCGAATCTTTTCTTGTTTCCATTTTCAACACTCCCTCTCAACAAGAAAGGGATTATTTGATACCCCGATATTGCCTCTATGGAACTCAAATTTTCCTTTTGAAAGTGCTTTCGTCTAGATGATTCATTTTGTTCCTATATAGGAATGTACTCTAGCATCATGATCCGCCTCTGCACACAATCTCTAAGATGGTGGTACCAAATGTCGATATGCTTGGACCTATCATGAAAAAATGGATTAACCGAGAGTTTGGTGCAACTCTAGTTGTCACAGTACATCACTGTAGGATCCATATGTTAACCAAACAAGGATATTCCTCGTCCAGATAGCTTCACAAGCTACTTGACTAGCATCCATGTACTATGCTTCTGCTGAGCTGAGTGCAATTGATCTCTGCTTCCTGTTGTACCAGGAAGCTATTGTTGACCCAATTCTGAAAATTCCACTTGATGTACTCTTCCTTTCGGATGGACTCCCTACCCAATCTGCATCTGTGAAGCCTTGCAGATTCACTCCCTCTAACCGCGTGTACCAAATACCTAACTGAGTGGTGCCTCTGAGGTATCTCAACACGTGTTTGGTTGTCTTCCAATATATCTTGGTTGGCTTAACCATTTCTTCACTAAGATGTTTAACCGCATAGCACATGTTTGGTCGTGTGTTCACCAAGTACATAATTGAACCCACAAGCTTCCTGTAAATGGTAGTTTCTACCACTTCACTTGAAGTAGCACCTTCCTTCCTCCAATTCCCTGCTAGAGTAGTCTCCATGGGTTTGCTTCTCTCTATGTGAAACTCTTCAGTATCTTGTTGGCATACTTGTCCTGAGAGACAAACAGTTCCCCATCTCTTTGCCAAATTTCCAAACCAAATAATAATGCTAGAGCCCCATGTCCTTCATCTCAAATTATCTTATAAGATCCTTTTTGCAATATTTGATTAGCTTATCTTCACCTGTTAGAATTAAATCATCAACATATAATACTATAATAAATAATTTACCTTTAGCTACAATATGGTAAAGGTTCACATCTGCTTCACTTTTGGTGAAGCCCAACCTGGTGAAAATTTTTCGATCCTGATGTACCAAGCACGGGGTGCTTGTTTCAGTCCATACAACGTTCGCTTGAGTCTACACACATGTGAGTGTCTGTCAAAGGTCTAAAAGACTTGCAACTCCTCTATGTAAACCTCTTCCTCAACCACTTCATTGAGGAAAGTTTCCTTTGCATCCATCTAATGTATTTTCCATCCCATCTATGTTGAAAGTGCTAGAATATATCTAATTGAAGAGTATATTTCTACTAGATCAAAGGTATCTTCATAATGAATTCCCTCCACTTGAGAGAACCCCTTGGCCATAAATCTGACCTTATGTTTCTCGACACTCCCATCTGCTGCTTGCTTCACCTTGTAGATCCACTTGGATCCTACAACTAACTTGTCCTATGGTCTTGGGACAAATTCGCGTGCACTTTTTTAGATAATGGAGTCATGCTCCTCTACCATGGAATCAACCCATATTGGTTGTTGCACTTCTTCTTCGAATGAGGACGGCTCAGTCTCTACACTCTCGGTCATAAGACCTGTTGTGGATCATTTGCATATCCTTTTATTTTTCAAATATTTAAAAATATAAAAATTAGAAATTGATTGAAAAATATGTTAAAGTATCAAAATCCTTATACTTTAGCATGAAAAACATTTATGTTCGCTATACCTGAGTTAAAGTTTAAGTATTTAAACTTTATATAAGTGGGTTTCACATTTGATGTTTAAAAATCGATTGATTTGTTGGGCGGAAGGCGCTGATGATAAAATATCTTATCATAAGGCCCAACCCGCAGGCATAATTAGCACATAAGATATCGATACGAGTGCCTCCGCAGTTGACCAGGTTGACTGCAGGGACAACAGAGATGAATAGTGGAGATCGACTGCGGGGGCACCAGCCAAAGATTTCTTCCGTACCCCGGGAGCCCCCACAATGACGTGAGACACTGAGCTATTTACAGTTGTCTTCCACGTCTGATGGAATCAACGGCTCACTGGCGCATCTTGTTAGCATTAAATTTTAAAGCCGTGCCACCTATTTAAAGAATATTTTCATTTTTTTTTCAAAACACTTGTAATTTGTTGTGTTGCACCCTGTTTTATTTTTCTTCCACCCGCACAAATTTTACCACCCTGTGAATTGTTCTTGAGTAAATTTTAAACCATGGCTAAACGATCATCTCTATTAGGTTCAGCTAGTCATATCCCTCTCATGGATAATGAGAGGGATATTGAAGATACCATATGTTCTATAATTCACCTTCCTTTCTATCAAAAAGTTATCTTGAATGATATTGCTTCCCTTGTTTATTCTACCATGGTCAAGTCCGACATTCTTTCTGCATGCATTCCCAAGACCCATCTTTTCCCTGAATTTATCTATTGGTTGGTTTCTGTCATGTATCCAGGGAAGTGTTTTGTTATGAATTCCCAAAGAGAGAATGTTCTGCTAGTGTCTACCCAGTTAATCCGCCAAGCTCTTTGCTATCCTGAGTCAGAGTCATCCATCCAATTTTCCGACGATTCGCTAGTACAATATTATGATAATCTGGCAGGTGAAGAGTTTAATCAGTTCATGTTTTATTTGAAACCTGACATGAAGCATTTTCAGCCAGACTGTTAGGAGTTTTATATGGAGGTTTTTGATGCAGAGACTCATCCTGTATTAAGTAACATTGCAAAAATTATGGGTAAAAATGATGATAATACAGTGGAAAAATCAGTCCTAGGGATGTTTGCTATGACGATGAAGCCAGGAATGGTGCTGGATATTCCATCATATTGGCAGGAAGCAGTCAATTCACAACTAATGAGCCTTTCATTAACAGGTTCTTTCAGATTTCCTTCATTGATAGTATACTTGTTCTTATATCAAAATGTGGAAGAATTCATGCATTTAGGTCTAAATATTATGGATGCAAACAAAATAAGGCAATTGGTGATATTCTGGATGGATGTAGTTAGAAGGGAGAAAAATGAGATGGATTGTTTGATTTTTCTAACTATTACATGTCAGTTGCATATAAGATATTGAATTGAGTTCCTCCTCCCTGTTTATTACCTAAAGCTCAGGAGTTTTTTCATTTAGGAAACAATTGCAACTATGGAGATTGGTTTGTTTTTTAGGATTACTCTGAAATAAGGTTGTATGGAGCAAGTGTTGAGCCTTAT
The DNA here is from genome assembly GCA_034641835.2 of Pinus albicaulis. Classification (NCBI taxonomy): domain Eukaryota; kingdom Viridiplantae; phylum Streptophyta; class Pinopsida; order Pinales; family Pinaceae; genus Pinus; species Pinus albicaulis. Next base: position 140,381 of record JAXQQM020060674.1, on the reverse strand, counting down.
AGACTCCCAACGTTTGTACCAATGAGACTTTTTTTTGTATAGTTTATTAGACAAAGCCTAAACGTTGATGAGGTTCACTTTGTGCATATGAAAAAAGGACACATGTATAAATTGCCCATGATTGTAGGCCCTTTCATAGTCAATATTAGGTGGGAATTTGATGAAGTAACAAGAATTTTGGATGAGATGCATATGCAACTAGGGGAGAGTTGGGCTTATGACCCTTTTGGTGTAATTTCAAATAGAATAATTGAGAATGGGTACTCTGCTTTCATTCATCAAAGTAGGCCAGAACAGGAGAAGGCAGCAAGTAAAGGTATGATGAGTTCAGTAGGTGAAAATCTTCAGACTCTTGTCATAGCAGAGAAACCAAATAAAAGAAACAAAGAATTGGTTATTGATCTAGAGGATGAGGAGTAGGGAGTCGAGAAGAGAAAAAATTTTGTTAAAGATCCTTCATCTAATTCACCTGGTTTTTCTTTACATTTGGGAGAAGAGAAAAATGCTCCTGCTTCACCCAGGAGTCATGAAGCTTCTCATGAACAGGTGCCTTTGATCAAACAGATGTTTTCACAAATTGAGGAAAGAAATCAGAGGATGAAGGCCAGCATGGAGGCCCAAGCTGAACATCAAGTTGCTGCTAATCAAACAAGATTGTTGACTGTAATGGATCCTGAGAAAGATCAATTTAGAATTTCCCTATCACATCCTACACATATGTTAATTGGTTATTCCAACAGTTGTAACACTGTAAATGTGACTGTGGATGTGAAGAAAATCCCACTAATGGATAAAATGAATTTGCATATGCAAACAGGTCAGTTGATTGTAAATGACCTTACAAAGACTAATGCAATGGCAGTAAAGGTTGTTGGGAAAAAAAATTAAAAAATTAAAGTTAGAGAAGGCTAATTCAAGAGCCTTAACAGTTCAGAATGAGGAATTGAAAAAAATCATTATAAAGATTGGAGTAGACCCTAGTGACAAGACTGTTGTGCAGAAATTAATGCAAAGTGCGGAGGTAGAAATATCTACATTGAGGAAAAAACTAAAATTACCAACTGGAGAACATTCAATGGCTGCAGAAGTGGCAGAGGTAGAGAAGGAAAAGGAGAAGCTTTTACAATAACTCATGCAGAAAGATGAAGAAATCTCAAAAAAAAAAGCAAACTGCAATTTCATTGAAAAATCATATTGATAATCATAGTTGTACTTTTGTTTTTCCTACAGGTAATGATGATCCTCAAGCACATATTGTTCAATTAAATACTGAGTTGAAAATGGCTGAAAGAGATCGGAAGAAAGCTCAAACAGATCTGGAGACTACAAAAATTTTTATTAAAGTTATAGAAAATGAAGCTGAAAAGTACAAAACAGATTTCCGAAATGCTGATGCTGAGATTAAAAATCTCAAAGAAAGGTTGAAAGGAAATCTCTCACTAATACAATCCAAAGATATCATTTGGACTGATATTATCTCATAAATGAAATCTAATTGGTGCTTCTTGATGATAGTTGCAAAATAGAAGTCTTATTTTAGAATGTCAAGAACCAATCATGTCTGATAAACAAAAAGCAATTAATAGAGCCAATTGGACCAGAATATTCACTGATTTTATTAACTCTAAATCAGATCAAGAATTAGAGGAGAATGACATGTAGGATATAATTTTGTATGCAGTAGAAATTAACAAAATTATTATCAGAAATGATCTCAGAAAGGCTGCAGAAAAGAAACTAATGGAAATCAAGGCAGCAATGAGTCAGTTTGATAAGTCATTTGAAAAAATGACAAGAGTAGGCTTGCCATCATGTTGGGGAGCTGAAAGAAATCTTTTGCCATGGAATTCTTATGAGAACCTACTAGCATTGACAAAAAGCAAAGGTGATAATAGGCATGAAAAGACCTAGGTGCTTAAATGGGAAACAATGGTTAACTTCTTGCAAAGGCATTTTCGACTATTGTGGATGGTAAAGACTCTTTTCTCAGAAAGGTCATCCTATGATCGAATTACTACATTCAGATTGGAAACCCCTGCAATTAAAATAGAGAATGATCATGGGGAAACCCCTTTGGGGCATGTCACTTCTCTAAGCGCTCCAATCAATGGAGAGTTGTTTCCCATAAGCCATATCAACTAAATCCTTGTTTGTTGGACATTGGATAAACCAACACTACCTGTGTGTTTCGCGACATGGACTAACCGCCTCTCGTGGAACTTTATCTCTGGCGATGCGATCGTTGACTAACACCTGCGGGTTTTGGTCTAGCGGCAATCGTGATTCCCAACAAGTGGTATTAGAGCGTAGGTCACGAGTTCGATCCACACCTAGCTCGCATTGGGGGGGGAGATTGTTGGACATTGGATAAACCAATGCTCCCCGTGTGTTTCGCGACATGGACTAACCGCCTCTCGTGGATCCTTATCTCTGGCAATGCGATCGTTGAATAACACCTGTGGGTTTTGGTCTAACGGTAATCATGATTCCCAACATTGTTCTAGGCCAAGACTATTTTGGACTTGCAAACCCTTCCCTCCCCAAATACTAAGATAGTAAGGGTTTTTCCAAGTTCTCTCGCTGTAACAGAGGTATTGTAAGTTCAAAGTAAAAATTTATAATGGGGTTGAAGGGTCCCTAAATATGTAGAGGAAACATCGGTCACAGAGGTAGAGATGGGGGAATGAGTGATATAGGCTGGTAGGGCACACGACTGATGATAGTCTCGGAGGGTCAGAGGAGGCACATAAAATGTCACATCCAAGTGAAACCCAATGGTTGATGAATCCATTCCCAAATAAGAAAATTTGTGAACCATACAAGAAAGGGAGAGGTAAAGAGGTAGATTACTTGAAGGAGGAGCCTTGACGGTGGGAATTGAATCCATAGCTTGTCCCACACATGGGTGTCCTAAGTCATCAATGGGCATTGATGGATAATCTTGGGTGTGTGATTCCATAGGTAGATCTTCAACTGAAGTAAAAATTCCTCATCAGTTGTCCATATTGGCTTCTCAAGCTTCCATCCCTTTTTCATTTATTAAGCAACCTGAGAATTGTTGGGTGGAGGGGGAGGCAAATATTTCCATCTTCTTACCTTGGAAAGGTAAGCGACACTAAAGAGAATTGTGACAATGTTTATGACAACACCTACATTTGAAAGGGATACCCTGGTAGTCCAGAGTTTGCGTATGAGACTCTCCCTTGTGTATAATCTCCTTTTCCCCCATAGTCCTTCGTGAATGTCCAAAAAGACCAGAACTCTTTCCACCTTCAATTCCTTGGATTCAAGGAATGATATATCCACTTCCAACAACCCACCTAGATTTTTTCATATAGCATAAACAGCAATATGTTTCTAGGATTTCAGAGGGAGTCATGGGAGGTGTACCCAAATAGGAACTTTTTTCATCCTCTATTTGTTCAAATCAAAGATTTGAGTCCATCTATTCAATAAAATTGGGGTAGAACCTGGAGAGCCCCGGTATTGAACCAAGAGTGCTGCAACTCCTAGGGGATGCCCTACTTTACTTTATCAACCCGGGGTTCGTACAAACTTGGAGGTGACAGTGCTATATACATAGCATATGCACTATTTTCATGTCATCCTCTTCTTCTTTACGAAAGGGTGCTATTTTTGAAACTATGATAAAAACTGAAAAACAAATTGTTGAAAGGGGATGAAAAAAATGAAACTAAATTAATTGCTGAAAAGAAATGACAAGGGAACTAATTTAACTTACTTAAAATAAATGGTAGAAAGGAAACTAATTATAAACCACACTTAACTCATCGAATTAGATAAATGCACTTTACGTATCCTATAGTCTATCTTACATGCTTCTATCCATGCAACTAAACTATCCATGACTTAATTCTACTTGAAAAGGGGTTGATTTGCAGCTAGGAGGGAAGAAAAGGGCTAAAATGGTGAATTGAGGGCTTAGCGAATGAAACAGGGCTTAGAAATGGAAAGCGGGAGTTAAAACCTTATAAAACCTTATAATATGGAAGAAATGGTTTTGGAGCAGAAATTAATTCAATAGTACGATGGTGGAGTGCGATGGAGGACAGAAGTGTCGATGTGCGATGTCGCAATCACAATATTGCAAGTTTAAAGGGATATCGGTAAAGCTTAACGGAATGAACTAAAATGTGTGAAGTGCGATTTTCGACACAGTAAGTTTAGCGAAGTGTGAAGTGCAACGGGTGACGTTGTGGAGTTATCACATTGGCGGAATGAGCAGTAAGTGTTATGCAAAAAGGTAAGCGGTGCGATTTTCGATTTCGCAATATCGCAATCGCAAGAACAAGAGGTAAGTATTTAACGGTAAAAGCTAAAATGTGCGAAGTGCGATTTGTGATGGTGACATCGTGGTGGGACCGACAACGAGGCGCAATCGCAATATCAAAATTGGCCAGAACAGTGGTAAGTGTTAAGGGAGAAAGGAAAAAGTTGCGGGATGCGATAGGATAAGAACTGTGGAATGTGATTTGCGATAGGATAAAAATTGCGAGATGCGATTTGTGATAGGATAAAAAATGCAGGATGCGATTTGCGATAGGGATGAAGTGGCAGTTGGACTGACAGTGGGGCACGATTTCACAATATCACAATTGCAATAACCAATGGTAAGTGTTAAGGGGAAAATCTAAATGGTGTGAAGTGCAATTTATGATTTCGCAATATTGCAATCGCAAAGAACGAGCGGTAAGTGTTAAGGGGAAAAGCTAAAAGTTGTGATTTGTGAAGTGCGATGTACGATGGCGAGAGACTCGAGGAGAAAAGGCATAGGTCAGGTTTTCATTGGGTTTGAATGGGTTTTTGTGTTTTTTTCATAAAAAGGTAAGGCGACCGTGAACGGAGAAAAAAAAACAAAGAAATAAGGCATTGAAGGGCTTAAGTGCATTAGGTAAAGAAAAGATAAATGCAACGTTAAGATGATAAGAAAGGATGGGAATGGAGACATAAGAACATTGCTCAGAAGTGAGACACACCTGCAGGTTCATGCACGAGAAAAAGATAGAAATGCAAGATGAAATAGTGAAAGAAAGGCTTGGACTTGGTAACACAAATTCTTCCAAAAACTCAAACAGAAAGAAATTTTGGCCTCTCGGAAGGTCTGCCCTACTCGAAATCTATTTAAATAGATGAGGGAGGGGGGGGGGGGGACTTGACCACACATTTTGGGGCTTTTCCTCTATTTTACTACACATAAGCAATTAAAACTACAGCAACACAAAAACTAAACAATAATGAAACTTATCAGAAGCATATCTAACTTAAATGGCAGAAGAAAAACTCACTTAATGAGAGAAAGGAAAACATAGTAGCAACAGAGAAGTTGAGGCACATGGATTGGGCCCTAACCCACGAGCCTAGCAAGTCCTTAAGAGAGTTTGATCATTGAACAAAACAAAAAACTCAATAGCTCACAAAAATAGTTCTGAATGGAATCGAGACTAGAATGGACTAACTCCTCCTAGCTCTAGCTCTGATCTATTTATTCTACAGGATAGCTACCAACAGCTACCTATAAAATGGTGATTAATCAAGGATTGGGTGCACTCTTCTTTGAGTTTCTTAGGTTCCTTTGGAATTCGAATTGCTGGAGATAATCCTTGGGGATCCTTTGGCTACTGTTGGAATTCAAATTGCTATAGATAATCTTTCAGATCCTTCGACTGCCTTTGAGGGTGGAAAATCCTCCTATAATTCCTCTTTGTTGTCTCCTCCAAGTCTTAATAATAAAATACTTATAAAAAAGATTAATAATTCATGATTTTCGGCACTCAACCTTATATTTGGCACTCACAATATGTTAGCCTAAATCACCGCCTATATTATCATCATAAAACGAAATAATAATAAAAATGCAAGAAAAATAGATCTAAGAAGGAAAAAATGTGACTATTTACCCCTCCAAATATGTCAAATGATGGAGCTCATAAGAACCAATGTGTTAGGTTCTTTGGAGGACCCATGAAGTGTCTTCCTTATCGGTGAATGTCAGATCAAACTAGCTTCTTACCAAGGAGTGTAAAACTGACAAATATTTAAGGTGACCATGCCACTCATTGACGACCTAATACTTGAGGTTCTTATGAGAAAATATTCGACCCCATGATCTTCCTACCAAGGAGTGATCTTCTAAATGAAACACAAGATTAATTTCAATGGCCTTCCATAAAACCATAGGAGATTGACCCTTTAGTTCCTTCAAACATTGGTTTGTTTTTTTCTTCTAGCCTCCTTCCAAATGATGAGGAATAGGAGTGTTAATTTTCTAGGGCACAAGTTAGAAATAATTTTATTCATCATGATAACCACTTCCAATGATCAAATAGCATTAATTCCACAAAGCATTTATCATTAAGAAATTTTATAGAAGACAATATAAACCATTAAACATGAAAGAGAAGTGGAAAATAACCACGAAACCATGAGACAAGAGACAAAAAAAGTAGGTTTGAGGCCATGGAAAACCCCACAATGGGAAAACCCAAAAAAAATATTTCCTTATTAGAGAGAGAGAGAGAGTTTGATGCATTAACACATCCAGAAAAAACCAAACCAATAATCAAGAACAAAATCCTTCCGAGTCGTCCTTCAAATTTTCAGCCCCCTTCTTCTGCTCCCAAATTCATTGGATCAGAGATAAACAAGACATGATTTGATATTTAAAATGGGTAGGAATTCTCTCCTTTATATAGAATTTGAATGGGGGTCGAATTGGTGCCTCTTAAGGGCCTAACCGACCTAAAAAAAAGGGATGACTAACTTAAATTTTGGAAGGAAAAAATTAAATTAAAATTTTTCATTTCTTCACATGATGAAAATACCGACCATGGCTACTATATTTCATAAACCCCCCCCTTAGTCAAGGAGAAAATTTTCATTCTCTCTCAAGATCAATCTCCATGACCAATATATAGGTCTCTCAGCCTATAACCTAAAGGAGATATCACAAGTACAAATATCTCTCTCTATCAATATCAATCTCCCTGACCAATACATAGGTCTCCCAACACACAACCTAAGGGAGAGATCACCGGTCCCATCATAAGCAAATATGATGCCCCATAAATCAATATTTTTCATGAGGCCATACACATATACATAGGGTCCATCTCCCAAACCAAAAGTAAGGTCTCCCAACCCATAGCCTAAGGGAGGAATCCCTATCTCAATCCCTAACAACAAACAAGGTCTCTAAGAACATAGCTTAAGGGAGATATCATATTCACAAGGTACATCTATTCGACCACACACAAGGTCTCTCATCCCACAACCTGAGGGAGGAACGTCTATCTCAATCCCAGACCACAAGAAAGGTCTACTAGCAGACATCCTAAGGGAGAGAACTCGTGATAAATCTCCCCAACCAATCCCTATGTCTCTAAACATGCAACCTAAGGGAGAGATCACAAAATCAGTGCCTCAAAACCAATCTCCCTGTCCAGACTCATTGGCCTCCCAACACACAATCTAAGGGAATGGAAATATTCCCGACCAATCCATAGGTCTCCTGGCACACAGCCTAAGGAAGATTCATGATATTATATAATTAAATCTCCCTCTCCAAAAGGAATTATTATCCATTCCAAAACATCAACAACTTTCTCAACAACAGAAAAGTAGCCATGGTGGATTAAGCACTTGATCAAATGTTACAACAAACAATATCATCCCACTATTCATTTAGTTTCAATTGAGGCTTCTCACAGAAGCAAACATCATGGTAGAATCAACTGATAATAAGTGGATTCTCATAGAAGCAAACATTAGCAACCATGGTCGAATCCAATAGAAAATAAGTGGCTTCTCACAAAAGCAAACATCATGGTTGAATCCAACATATAATATGTCGTTTCTCATAGAAGCAAACATCATGGTCAAATCCATCAAATAACAAGCGGCTTCTCGCAGAAGAAAACATCATGGTCAAATACAATACAAGATCAAATGGATCAACAAATAGCTTCCAAATCCAACCTACTTCACAAATTAGATATATTTCCATCTTCAATTGTGCTAAATACTGCAGGGACATCCATGTCATTCAGACCAACAGAACACCCAAAATTTATTTTTCTTTATTTAATATATCTAGTCCAAATAGAGTCAGAAATTCCATGGATCGTGTTGAAAAGTGTAACTAGGTCGGTCTTCATGTTGGCTATGTAATTATGTATTTATGAAAAGAAGAAGAAAAAGATAATAAAGTGTATTTTTGGTGTACTTGCTTCATGGGTACATGAGCAAGATTTTATTAAGTAGATGGAATTCTTCTTGATGTTTATTAGGTTTGAGTTAAGTGTAAAATATAGTCTAGCTATATGCTCTAGGACCTTGTGAAAGAAGCTCACAACAACCCTCAATGCAACGATGAAAGACAAGCCTCAGAATGCAAGAAATGAAGTACCTCATCAACACTGAGATAAACATTATCTAGTCGGCCTCACTCACAGCTATATGGTCGGTTTGTTTAAATGGATGTGCCCTATATATATACACATATGGTATGCAGTCATAACTGAAGGAAGTATGCAGATACCTCTGAGTCTACAGTGCAGATAAAGGAAGATTTCAGATCTATCTAAGTTGAAAGGAGCAGATGCATATGAAACTATTGTGGACTTATCTCTAAACTACAATGCGTAAAATGGAAATCATATAATACGGAGAAGGGACAGTAAGAAATTATGTGGATCTTAAACATGAATGCAGGAAGGGAATGCGGATATCACTGAAACGTAAATGCGATATCACTAAATCACATTGCAGACATCACTGAAATATATTGCAGATTGAAGGACAGTATACAGTGATAATTTTAAGAGGAATAAAATCATGGGATATCAAGATGAATATGAGCAAATTTCTAAGGTAAGACAGTTCAGAGAACATGTCGGATTTCTAAGTTAAAACAATGTAGATTACAAGTCATATTTCTAAGGTAAGGCAATGCAGTGAACAAGTGCAGATTTCACTATGTATGACGTGAGGGTATAAAGTGCAGTCTCATCAAAGTTATCTCAGTAAATATTTCGAAACCTAAATCAAGGAAAGGGTTTTGCATATACTACTGCTATTATACATATTGATGTATGATTCTAGAACTAAGAAGAAGAGTTTGCTGAAGCTAATACAATGATTGTAAGAAGCTGTGACAAGGTCTTGGAAGCATGTTTAGGTTAGGGGTCTCAATCTTGGTCATGGTCCTTGTCATTTGAAGATCTATAAGAAGAATTATTTGCGGGTTTTCCTCTCCAAGAGGGAGAGGCTTTTTCCCTGGCTCTAGGAGCCTAATTGTGTGTCTCGTGTTTTTTTATAATTGACTTGATGAAAGACTAACTAAGCTAAAGTAAATAAAGACAAAAGTAACTCAATCCAGTTCACAAGTAATTATCAAGAAGATAATTTGTAATAATCTCTAGCCCTCCAAGTTCTCCACAGATCAGGTGGTTCAACGAGCCAATCACAGAGATTCATTAAATCAAAAATAGAGTTTCATAACTTCTTCAAATTTTCCTCAAGAAAGTGTCTGTGCAATGTCAGTCCATGATACCATAAATTCGACAAGGATTTCACGAGGCTTATGCCATACCTTCAATATAAAAATTCTTCAATCATCTCCCTCTTACAATGGACGAAGAGGACCATATTCCTTACTAGAAACATATCATCAATGCATAGCAGAAAAATCACAGGCATGTCTTCAACAGATTTGGATTAACATCATTCTTCAAGATATTCACAACTAACTTCTTTTTGTCATAGATCAAAACATGCTTGATCTTATATGCTCCCTTTGAGTACATAGTTCATCCAATCATGAGTATTCTTGTCACATTGTTCTTCCATCCATTTCCAACAATTTTCACATCCTAAAAATATTCATTATGTAACTGCAATCCTTACTTAGAGACCATTGAATATAAAATATAACCAAGCAAGATATACAAAGAGAATGCGTCATCTCCCTCTTTATATTAGCCTTCATGGATCTATTCAACCTTGTTCAACTCATCAAGGAGTTAATCTCGCCCACATCATAATCATCAAGAAGTCCACATCATCATATCATCATAAGGATATCCACATTATCAAGGATTTCATATCATCAACAAGGAGTCCACATCATCATCAAAGATTTGACCTTGTCTACATCATCATCAAAGATTACACATAATTAGCGACGATAAAATAAATAAATAAAGTACAAGATATTTATCTTTTGAGAACATGAAAACTCCCTCTTAATATTTAGCCTTATTGCATTCAATCTAAAAATCATCAAGATGTCAAATTTTCTAGGATCTAGGGTTTCTTCTTAAGAAAATAAATTAAGCCCTAGACTTTCATCACCAACCCTAAATAGGGTTATCAATTTATTTTCTATGGTTTTAACTCCAAACCTTAATTATCCTTCAGAAAAGTTTTTACAAATCCTTAAGGCTTCTCTTCATCAATCAGAACTAGGGTTTTGAGTAACATTCAATCCTTGAAAAACTTCATCATTTTCAACATTCACAATCCTGGGGTTTCACAGACCCTAGATATTTCTTGATAAAAACCTTTCAAGAAATTTGAAAACCCCCCAAAAAATAACATTCCAAGAAATTGGACAAACATTTATACTTTCACACCTTAAATGCTGCAATCGAGTTCTCAAATCCTATTGGAAGAATTTAGGCTTAGAATGAAAGTAAGAAGAGTAATATTGAAATCCTTGCATTTATTTCCAATATATATTCTTCATATCACAATGAATAAATTATATTGAATTTTGCATCAAATTATTCATGTCAGCATAGTTAGCATTTATATATTTAGTAGACCTTTTTCTTATTTCTTGAAATTTCAAATCAGAGACTTGAAACTTGGTCATATTTTACAGAACTACTCATCATTGATGGAAATGTATTTCACGACTTATTCTAGTTTCAAGCCTTATTTATTTCAATGCAACTTCTTAGGAGCTCTAACATCTTTATTGATTTAGGAAGAGGAGAACCTTGACATCACAACTACATCATATAATTTTGATCTTAGATTTTTCAATTTCGAACTCCTTCAACATTCAAATTTTGAACCCTTCAAAAACAGAGGCCTTCCTCACTTTCTATTACAATTCATACGACTTCTATTTGATACATACTAGATTACTTAGGGCATGTATTTTGTAATAAAATTTCTCCTATGAATAGAATAGGGCTTATAAAGAAAATGAATAGAAGTTCAGAATTTAATTATGTTAATGAGGATTGAAGTTTGTACGCTAATTCTTCCTTTCAAAGTTTCACATATATTAGTAGAGAAATTTCAAAGTTTCAAACATCCCTGGATGGAGATACAATGAACTTCATCCTTTTCAACAAGATTATTGTTGGCATTGATGTAAACAAGTTCTTGGTTTTTTTGGCCTTATGCATGAGTGATGAGTGTTGGTGATGATTGGTGATGGTCTTGTTAGTTTCCATTGATGTCAACATACTTATGACTACACCTAGTGAGTTGATGTTGTTGCTGCTGAGGAGATGGATTCTAGACATGTTGATTTTGTTGGAGATACTGCTACTGTATAGATTGGAGAGTTGCTCATGTTGATTGATTGGAGATGTGGCTACTGCAAATGATTGGAGTGTTGCTCTGGTTCTCCATATGTCTCTACATGTCTTGGAGACATTGCATATGCTGCTACATGTGTGAGAAGTGGTTTCTTGTGTTGAAGGTGCTTCTACTAGTGTTGGAGACAGTTGGATGTGATGTTGCTACTGTAGGTGTTAAGAATGTTGTTGCTATAGGTTTCAAAGACGATGCTACAAATTTTTGGAGGTGTTAGATATGTTGTGGTTTATGCTTGAGGAGTTGGAGGTGTTGGTCTTGGTCCTAAGGTTGGTAGAATAGGTATGACATGTCATAGACTTGTTCTTAGCCTATTTCATCAGTTGCAAACATGTTGCAGAGGCTTGCGGGAGTGTTCATAAGCCGAGGATGATGGCCCATTAGGAGGCAAAGGTTCTGGGCTAAAGGACTTGTGTTTTACTTCAGTTTTAGCCCTAGTCGCGGGAAGGATGGGTCATTAGTGTGACTGGAAAGCCATAGTCGCATGTAGGCGGGCTTAAGGGAGCGTTTATAGCCCCAAGAAGCCATAGTCACATGCTGAGCAGTGAAAAGGGAGTGACTATGGGTTTGGAAAATATTTTCTCCGCATTCCTCGTGTTGTTGAGATAATTTTTGGCTTGTGGTGAATTCCTTGATCAAAGATTTTCATTTTATGGTCAGAAAAGTTCATGGAACCTCCAGAAGTTGATTAAAGTTGAAAATATAAAAAAGGTTAGTGGAATTAGTGGGTGATTATGTCAATGAGTTGAATCCAGATCCATTCAAGCATATGAACAGGATTGTTGATCTCAGTAGTTCTGATTAATTATTGAGTTGATAACTTGAGTTCATATTTATATTGGAGATAGCTCATTTTTAGTATGGTTGATTTCACTAGTGTGTGGAGATATTTTGAGTTTGGAGATCTTTCAAACTATCTGAGATTCATTATGCATATTTTCTGAATCAGTTTGCAGTAGTAGCAGCAGATTACTGAATCTTGTTTCAACCATATTTTATGCAGTATGTAAGATGTTGAGGTGAGGATTGAAGTAGTGGGTTGAGGAGATTGTTTTCTAGCTAGTGTCTAGTATTGTTTTGGAGTTTTGATGACAGCCCTTGTTACAAATTTATCATTTGATTGAGCTTTGATGTTATGTTGATGCAGCTCATGTTCAGAAAGTTTTCAGAGTCCAGTCTGAAAATATATGAAATGAGGCTCGCATGGAGGAAGTGAAGGCATGAAGGCTTTGAGTATACAATGATTTGTGGATTCAGTATATAGAAGAGATTTCCCCATCCAATGGTGGTTGGATAGTTCAGCAGAAACTGGGAGAGGCTCATTGGTCATGGGGGTGACCAGCAGATCAGAGTTTATAGAGTCGAATGTTTATTTTAGGAGTAATCGGTTGAGTATCATTGATCATGGTGACATTCAGTCAATGATAGTTCATAGATTCATGAGAGAAACAATTTCCAGTATGATAGTGCCAAATATTGTTGAAATAAGTTGAGTCTTTCGGCTCATGGGAGTGAGTTGATCCATGTATAATTTTCTTGATAATTAACAGAATAATTGAGCATGCAACAACAATAGGGTGGTTTTTTTCCTGGGATGGGTTTTCCACAAGAACACATGTGTCCATATGTTGATAGATTTTATGGTTGCATGTTTATTTATGATGCTTTGATCTATGTTTATGTGTTTCAATTTATTCGTGGATTAAATATTAATTAATCAGAGAAAAATTGTATAAGTGCCACACTATTGATTCACCCCACCCCCCCCCCCTCTCAGTAGTGATCTAGTTTCCAAAAATTATGATTAATGTGGGTAGGAAATGACATATTCTTGTAGCAAACTCCATCATCGAGGTGCTTCACACAGTCTAAGGACTTCCCAAGAAAAAAATTTGGATCACATACTTTAGGCTCTAGATAGTATTAGAATTGTCTCTTCCATAGAGGGAGGCTAATCCTTCCAATGAGAAACATAAGCTCGGACTTATAAATTCCACAAGAATATTGTAATTTGGACATCAACTTAGTTTGTATCTTGATTCTCAGAACTCACATTTTTGTCACAAAGGTAGCTTAGATGTTGCTGCATAAAGGTAAATTTCATAGATCCATTGTTTATAGTTCATATTCTATTGGGCCCAGATTTTTTTCAATGTAACATGCTTCATTTATTTCACATGGTTCCACATATATATGATCTAAACTATATGCCTTAGGTCATTTTTACAATATAGTTAGGTAGCTTTCATATGCCTACTATAGGAGGATTGTGCTACAAAGAATCTTATATAAATCATAAAAAATACATCCATAGAGATATTCACATACCATAATATAAGGCCACAAAGAGGCTCACATAACAGAGTATAATGCCACATATAAGCTCATATTAACTATTACAAGACTTGTCCTAAGATCAGATCATAATTATCATCATACAAAGCCCATATCCATAGAGAACTCACACATATATAGTCTATGAATTTGAAAAATATGAAGTCTCAAGTGTGCAAACTTATTCCACATAGATTCCTTGGAGAATATAATGCTTCAAACTTTGTGCACATCACAAAGATATAATCTAGATTCTACAAATTGAATAGATTCAGATTCATAATTCATGTTATTTCCTAAGAGAATTCGTAGAGATGTAAAACATCGGGAACACATTAATAATAGAGTCATTCCATAGGGAATCCTTGATTGAGCTCATACCTTAAGGAGCAAGGTTCAAATCCTCACCAAAGACTTCAGAATAGATAGGGATCACATTCAGAATTTTGGCTTAGAAATCATAGAATGTTATTCTAGAGACATTTCATAGAGCGAAGGAGCCTTGCACCATTCATATCTAACCTTGGGCATGGATAACTTGCTAATTTTGAAAAAACACCTCGATATGAACACAACCTATCACCTAAAACAAGGGTCTCGACCCTTTTTAAAAACATTCTTGGCTGAATAGAGAATAATAATAGAGCTTGATCCCATAATTCACATTTCCTCATACAATTCAACAAATTCCAGAGGAGCTCGCATGAATCATCATCGAGAAGCTCATATATGGTCCTCTAACCACATAAGTTTAGATCTTTAAGACCAGGAATTATCATAGCTTTGGACATAGAGAGACTTAGATCAATACAATTTGGATGCTTCTTTCACTCGTTCCTCTAGATAAGCCCCATAAACTCACTTTCCTTAGAACTCTTGTGCTTGTCTTCTTATGAATTTCAACTTGAGCTCAACCTCTACTCTGAAACCATGTTTTTTTTCTAGGGCACAAGCTAGAAATGATTTTATTCATCATGATAACAAATTTGAATGATCAGATAACATTAATTCCACATAACATTTATCATGAAGTAGTTATACAAAAGAAAATGTCAACCATTAAAAATGAAAGAGAAGTAGAAAATCACCATGAAACCATGAGACAAGAGACACAGAAATTAGGCCTAAGGCCCAAGGAAAAAACCACACGGGGAAAATATAGAAAAAATTTCTTTATGATAGATAGAGAGTTTGATCCATCAATACATCTAGAAAAACAAAACCAATAATCAAGGACAAAATCCTGCCAAACCCTCTTTTATATTTTCTGTCCCCTTCTTCTACTCTCAACTTTGTGGGATCAAAGATAACCAAGACATGATTCGATATGTCAAATGGGGAGGAAGGTTATCCTTTATAAAGACTTAGAAAGGGGGTAAAATGGGTTCCTATAAAGGGCCAACCGACCTAGACTAAAATAATGGACGACTTAAATTTTAGGAGGAAAAAAATAAATTGATTTTTTTATTTCTTCACATGATGAAAATACTAACCATGGCTAACTATATTTCCAACAAGGAAGAGGTAAATTTGATCCATCATTGAGCGGGGATTCTGCTTCATTCCACTGAGGTGATCATGTTATGGAAGTGCTTGATAAAATAAGGGCTTGAGGGTTCCTAACAAATACTACGAGGCCTAGTGGGATGGAAATAACATACTCTGGAAAGGGGTCAAACCCCTCTGTCAATGGTGGAGAGAGAGGATTTCCTTGAATATCCCTCAAGCATATATCCTCGAGAATGGGTACTTGAAAACATAGGGGTGGAAGACTCCCATATAATTCCTAATGACCTTACTTTGATGGCCCTATATAGTAATGCACAAATCCATTGGATGTTTGAAAGCCCACCGAAGAGCCAATTCCCAGAGAGAGTGAGGTAAAATTAGACACCTCCTAGTATTAGAGAGAGAGAGGTAAAATCAGACACCCCTATACCTGGGTGACTTTTGGAGAAGATAATATCCAAGCTTTGAATGGCGTGGAGGTATCATTGAAAATGGCATGAAACCCCCAGAAGAAGTGGTGTCGAAAGTCCTTGGGGAATTTGCATCCACAACTGCAACGGGATTGTAGTGAAATATCCAAACACTAATGATCCGCCTTCGATAAAAGTGAAATATACAAAGGGGGAGGGGGGGACCCGAAAAGTCCCTTGAATGCGATAGAGTTGAAATATCAGTTGTAGGTGGAAAGTGTGGGGTGGAGAATTGGCCCTCAGTGAACCCCAACTTGAAACACTAAGAAACATGAAATTGGGTTGGTGACCGCCAAACGGCCCCCCTAAAGCATTTGAGGTAGCAAGCCCAACCTTTGAGCTAGTTATCAACTAATACGAATCCTCCACCTCATGACCAAAAAAGAAGGCACGCTCTCCTTCTGAACCCTTACCACCTATATTATTGTTCATCTCGCTCTCGAACCCATGTCTGACAACTAGTGAGGTAAAAATATAATAATATTTTTAAGGGTCTTCAGAATAGTTGATCAGATAGTCATCCATCCTCGTATCCTCTTCATGAATCCTTTATATATTCTTGGTTACAAACCCAAAAAACTTCCATGAGTGGAATTTCTTCATCGATGGATGCCATCGCTGAAGTTTACATCCATCCAAATCATAGAATAATACAGTTGTCCTAGAAGTGTTATATTTCCTAAAAGATAGATAGGCCTTGTCACAACCGTGACAATGATCATGTTTGAGTTTTTTTATTAAGGACACATGGCATGTTGAGATGAGGCTAGAGAGGTTATATATATGCTATGCCTCTCACCCATTATGTAATGTTTTTTTCTTATCAAAAAAATCACGTGTTTGAGGACACTTCCACTAAATTTATCACCATCTTGCACTATGCCAAGTGTTAATAAGTGATGTCAAACCTAACTAGTAAATGATATTAAATATGAATACAATATATATTGACTACTAGAATATTCTCCAAATTAACCCAAAGGAGTGAGATATCAATACTAATCTAGGTTTTTGAAGGGGATATTACAACATTTTTTATGCCATAGTTCATGAAAAAGGTTTTTGTAACAAAACATTTGAGAAATTCATCATTCAAGTTTCCAAAATAATTTTAATTTTCTTTGATATTTTTTCATTTCCTTTTATTTCTTTTAGTGGTTTATATCATTAAACCTTACTAACCTATTTAATAATTAAGTGGTTAATGGTGAATCCTCAGTAGAGAAAATTTCTATCCTTTTGGAACCTAATAGTTTCTTTTCAACAACAAAAACATCTATTTATGTTAGATAATTGAGTGAAAATAAGAGACAAGGTTGGTATTTATAGTTTATGTATTGTATAGATTTTTTTATTTATGGTTGTAATAGAAACAATACTCTACAAAGATAGAATTGATTATGGCCATAATCCTTCGATATCCATTAGACATTTGAAATTACTAGAATTCTTTATAGATGGGAGGGGACCAAAACTTCGAAACAAAAATACAATCTATGTGGGCTTGTGTCAAGGTCATTTGCAGTACACTTGATCTACTAGGAGAGAAAATCAAGAAAGCATTCTAGAAATATTGGAAAAATGTTATGTTACCAAGTATAAGATAAAATTCCAAGGTATTTATATAAAATTATTTCAAATCAATTTAAGGAGATGAATAAATTTCAAGTTCAATGTTTCAAGACTTCAATTCCTAGCTAGATTAGATAACTAGCAGATGGATTGAATGAAGGTGCATGACTTTCTCCACTAGAAAATTGTTTATCCCAAAGATGGACTAAATTAATCAAATGTTAAGAAAACTTTGTCAATGAAGGAAGAATAAAAATAAGGCCTAGAAAAATTAGATTTAGAACTAAGCCAAAGAAGATATTGTCTTAGGTATCTTGGGCAAAATAAGAGAAAATTTCAAATTAAAACTTTTAGTTTTATCCTTGGAAGATGGTACAAACTTAAAACAATATGTCCTTAGATAAAGAAAAGGAATATTAGTTTCCTAACATAATTATCTCAAATAAATAGAATGGAGTGAATAAATAATAATCTATTGCAATTCGAAAACATTACTTGTCTATTGAAGTTTGTGACATGGAAAACATTAAAAACATTTCCTTACAACACAATGACCTACGCCTTCTTGATGTTGTCTTGGAAGTCTTAGAAACTCTTATACTTATGATTGAGAACCTATATTATTTCAATGTTTATGATTGAATCCAACTATTATTTATATTTTCAATGTATCAAAAATGTTTTCAAAGTCACTAAATGTTGAAATTAGGTAGAGCATCAAAAGGTATTTCTCACATGGCTTTTGTGTAGGGAATGTGATAATGATTAAAACGCATAAGAAATATTCTAATTATAAGCCATATCAAGGTGTCAAGTTGGCTTAAGTCGACCAACAATCATCTTAAGATGTCAAGTTGGTTTAGGTCGACCAGCATAGCCAAGAGACACCCTTAGGGATTCACACCCTTGGAAAAGTATAAATACAAGAAGGTGAAGGGGCATTATTTTCTTGTGTGAAAGAGGCTAGAAGTGACCTAGTCACAGGAAGAAAAAGGAGCCACAGGAGAAAGTTTGAGGACAACAAGGTTGGGAGAGCTTTCTGTGGTTGGAAGGAGGCCTAGTAGGGCTATTTTGGAGGGTTGAGAAGGTTGTTTACTATGTTATATCACCTATAGCAAGGAACACATATATTTGTTGGTTAAGGAAAACAACAATATAGAGAAGAGAGGCTTGTGTGAATGGTTGCAATGTTGTTTTGAGGAGGCCACAACCAAGAAAGGAGGGTTGGATTGTGGTTTTGAGGAGGTCGCAGTTGAGGAAGCATTGGGTCAAGCCCTAAGCTTGTTGTAGCAAGGAAAAATGAGTAGTGAAGGAAGAAGAGACAAGTTGCGGGCCTCTTAGGTTTTTTTCCCTATTAGTAGGCAAGAAAAGATAGGATGTACGCTTGTAGGTACATCTGAGGGTATGAAAAGGTAAACTGCAAGGCATAATAAGTTGGTTGTAGGTTTTTGGTGGACAATGGAGGGTTTTCGTAGTCGGAACCGGAGGGTTGATGGCTAAAGGAGGCCTGTTAGGGAAGGCTTCAAGGACCATAAGAGGACTGAGGCTTGAAAAATTCTTAATGAGGTTCGTAAAGGTTACATCAAGGAGAAAAGGGTTTCTAAGTCACTAGGGAGTAGGCCAAAGATGGTCGAAGGCTACTAAAGGAGAAATAGCTAGTGCAAGATTGGAAAACAACCTAAAAGGAGTTGGGAAACTAAGTAAGGAGGACCATTTGGCCTAGGTAAGGTTCCAAAGTCTCTTGGCATAAGAGATAACCTGTGTAAGGTGTACGAAGGTGCCCTAAGGCAATAGTTTGAAGCTATAAGTTCTTCTTTGTGTATTTGGTCTTTACGAAGAATTGTAAAGGTCCACTTTCCTTGGTACGGGAGCCCTGTGGATTACATTATTAATGGAATAATAAGAAATCAGATTTGGGCATAAATATTGTGTCTTCTACATTATATTTAATTTTTGGTGTATTCTGTTGTGCAAAGGTTTTAAAGTTAGGCATTTTGGTGTGTTTATGTTTTTTGTTGTGTGAAACTACCAAAAGATAGACCAAACCTGGGGTGCATGGAATTCTAACATGTTATCAAAGAGACTTTGAAGATAATTTGGGTCATATTTGTGCAAAGGTGTTATGGGATTGTTCCAGGAAGAAAAAAAAATTCTAAGTGAGTTGGTTAGGCATGCCTTGGAGAAAAATGTTCAAATAGGGAGCTGTGACAAATTGCAGCTTGGGGTGATATAATGGGATATTTGGTTGATTGGTGGAGAAATCAATGCAAAACATTATGTTGTGGGGCAGGTTGTTGACACCCTTGATGGAATTATGTTGACATTCCAAAGTAAGTGTCGACAACTTAGGTGCAATGGTAGGAATTACTTTGGCATTAACGAGGTAGGTTCATGACGATGGTAGGTTCATTGTGAGATGGAGTCTCCATCAGGTTGCAAAGCTTCACTTCTAGTAATGTAGCCATGTACATATGAGGTGTTTTAAAAAAGAGGATGAGGACACTTGTAGAGTTGAGTTGTGGTGGTATAGAGTGGACTAGGCCAAGTGTTCAACAGCAACATAGGACCATGGAAAATTTTAGGGGCTAATATTTGCAGGTGGGCTAATTTTCCATGGTTTTTATTAAAAAAAAAAGATTCACCACTTTCCAATTTTTCTAAAAATTATTCACCCACATTTTATAGTATAAAATTATTTTACCCTAAAAATCGCCAAAAATTTATATAAACTAATATAAAATCACTAGAAATTTAAATAATTTTTCAAAAATATTGTCAAACATTTTACAATTTGGATACTAGGGACTAGTAAGATTCGCCAAGGTTTTTAAACTTTAAGACAAACTTCCATCCTTAAAATTTTCATTGCATAGGACTGACCTTGAAAGGACAGAAATCCAGTTGTAGCATGTGTATAAGTTTTCACGAGGTTAAGTTCCATGAGGGAAAGCAAAGTGAACTAGGGGAAGTTTGTGTAGGCTTAGAGGGAATCAACAAGCTCAGAGGGAGATTCAGCACCCCATTGGAAGTATAACCTTCAGGTTCAAGAAAGAAAGTGAAGCCTTTCAGGCCATGTAGAGAAATTCACAGACCATGCAAGGAAGTCATGGTGTATGGAAGGAAATTCATGGACCATGGAAGGAAAGTCATTGTGCACAAGGAAGTCATGGGCCATGCAAGGAATGTCATGGCACACACAGGGAAGTCATGTCCATGGAAGGAAAAGTCATGGAGCTAGAGATTTCTAGGAACAAGGAAAGTCATGGTTTGGACGTCCATGCAAGATGCTCTGAAGTATGATACTTCTAGGAGCATGGTGTTTTCGAAGGTCCATGAATTTTGAAAGGATTTGGTTACAGATTATATTTTCAAATAGTGTCACTTCCTGGTGGAGGTCGAAATGCCTTCCTCGCTAAGAGGAAGTGTTGAAATATGGTAACATCAAAAGGTACTTCTCACATGGATTTTGTATTGAGCATGTGAGAATGATTAAAAGGCACAAGAAATATTTTAATTTAACTATAAGTTAACTTAATATTTCAAGTTGGCTTAGGATGGCCAACAAGGCCAAGAGACAACCCTTAAGGTTTCATAAACCTTGAAAAAATATAAATACAAGAAGGCGAAGGAGCATTTTCTTCTTGTGTGAAAGAGGCTAGAACTGACCTAACCGCAGGCATCAAATGGAGTCACAAGAGAAAGTTTGAGGACAACAAGGATGAATAATATTTTTGTGGTTTTAAGGAGGCTAATTAGGGTTGTTTTGGAGGGCTGAGAAGGTCGTTGGTTTTGCTATGTCACCCACAAAAAGTAAGGCATATGTTTGTTGGTTAAGGGAAACAAGTGGCTAGAAAATATAGGCATGTGTGAAGAGTAGCAGAGTTGTTATGAGGAGACTAAAACCAAGAAAGAAGGGCTGGAAGATGGTTCTTAAGAGGCTGTAGTTGAAAAAGGGTTGGGAAAATCCCTGACTCTATTGCAATAAGGAAGCGAGAGTAGTGAAGCAAGGAATAGACAAGACACAATCTTATTAGGGATTGTTCCTTATATGCAGGCTTGTATGTCCATTCAAGGGTCTAAAGAGGCATGTTGCAGGGCATAAGAAGTTGTTCGCAGGTCTTTGGTGGATAATGGAGGGATGTCGTAGTTAGAAGAGGAGGGATTAGGGATAAAGGAGGCATGTTAGGGCAGGTTGCAGGGACATTAAGAGGAAAGAGGCATGAACAATGCTTAAGTAGGTTGACTGAAGGTTACATCAAGGAGAAAGGGGATTCCAAGTCTCTAGGGACCATTCCAAAGATGGTTGAAGGATGATAAAGGAGCAACAACTAGTGTAAGTTTGGAAAAAAACCTAAAAGGAGCTAGGCATCTAAGGAAGGAGGGCTATTGGTATTAAGAAATGTGTCAAAGTGACCTGGTAGAAGGGATAACCTGTGCAAGGTGTGTAAGGTGCCTTACTACAACAGTGTGAAGGAATAAAACCGTTGTAAGTTCTTCTTTGTGTATTTAGTATCTGCAAAGGATTGTAAAGGGACACTTTCCCTGGTATGAAAGTCATGTGGATTCTCTTATTAATGGGCTTCTAAGTCACCTGACATGATAACATGATACATGTAGGACATGAAACTATGAGTATCTGACATGTGACACGAAGACCCTTCAGAACAAGACATGGAGGACATGTTATATATTATCTTATTAAAAAATATTAAAAAAATAGTGAATTACACATAAAATATGAAATATATAAAACATTTATATCATGATGATACAAATTCAATGCACGGCTAAATATAACCAAAATAGCATTGAGTGCAAATGAAATCCACCTTAGAACCGAAAATGCATAAAGAAAGAGGCCCTAAATGCCTGTATAGTCCAAAAAAATCATGCTACAACAAATAAATTGTAATATATATCATCAAAATCATTGCCTATATTGGGATCCTCATCATCAACATCACCCTCTAAGCATTAAAATAAGATAGAAAAAAAATTATGTCAAATCAAGATTCTATCTATGTGATGGGTGCATTTTTACTATGGTCATGATAGAGGAGTTCAACAATCAATGCCACCAACATCAAGGATATAGAGGGTCTAGTCCTCTTAATTAAATGTTAGTTCCATACCTTAATACATGAAAAAATGCAACGGAAACGTTGTAATCCCCCCAATCTTGAAATCTAGAAAACTGTTAAGTCTGTTGGATTTTCACTGGGATCTAAAATTATACTTCTCCACATGAAATCCAATGAGGTTGAAATGATCCAAAATGGATTCAGTTTTTCCTCTAGATAAAAGTATTCAAATGCAGATGAAAATAGGATCAAGTTGAAGTGCTCATCAATAGGATTCCAACGGTGCAAACGGCGCGTAAAACTGAGTTTGTATGACAAAGATATGGCAAGTCAAAGTTTATGGAAAATTAGGGAAAAATGACAAAAAGTCAAAGTCAATGGTCAAGTCAATGGTTGGATGATGTCAGCAGGACACGTGTCGTCCTGGGAATATGCCACATGTCCAAGATGACATCAGCAAGATCGATGACATGTCAAAGTGTGATTGGTTAGAATGGGCCAATTCGGGGCTGACACGTGGCAGCCCGAATTTTGTCCAATTTGGCTTTATTTCCAAAGTTTTGGGGGTCAAGGAGGATCGAACCCCTGACCTCCCGGAAAGGCTATGAACTTGCCGGATTCTGCTCACCGGTTGAGCTATGGTGGCAATTGTTATTAAGGGTCAACCCCATGACCGTCGGACCCTTGATATTAAATGTTTCCGCATATATTTCAAAGCTCACATCGGATGGAACCTTATCCAAGGTTCATGGCACCACATATATATTAATTTCCATATATCATAACAAATGGATATGATATCACCACATATATATTTTAATATATATGTTTTCCAGATATTACAAATGGATGGGATATGGTATATTATTGTCGAAGCATAAGAAATATATGTTAACATATATAGTTGTCAACCAACGGAGGTGTGGCGGAAGGTTGGGCGGGGTTTTCGACCCGCCGACCTCCAAAACATTATATATGCAATGTTTTAACACAAGTCCGCCAACCGGTTACGTTATACGGTGGAGCTTGTTAGTCAAGCCACCAAACTTTCATTTATGCAATGCGCAGAGCTGAATCCACCCAGAACCGGGAGTGCACAGATCGAGGAGGTTTTGTGCAGTCCGAGGTGGTTTTCTGCAGGAAGAAGTGTTTTTGTGCAGGGCAGAGGTGGTTTTTCATTTCCCCAGGGGGTCTCGAGGTCACAGTGGTGGAATATAGGCAAGTTTATACTTGTTTTGACCGAAATTTTGAGTCGGTCTCAATGGTGAGGTCCATTTTCTCATTTGAGTCTTTATTTTTTAGATCATACCTGTAAAATAATTTTGAAGACAAAATAAAGCGGTCAGCACTAGAAGCTAAGGACCCTTATACGTAGCCAGGAAGTCTAGTGAACTCCGTTATTAAATTCTTGTTGTGTTAATGTATTTGACTGTGTTTTCATTTGCTTATGTTGTTTATGTTATTCGCAATCTTATCGATCTATTGCACTAAGTAACATAAACTGCTCACAGAGACGTCACTAATACCTTTTTCATAAATCAGATCAAGTGGTATCTGAGCTTAAGGTTAAATTTTTAAGGTTTGATAGTGTCATGTGAAGATTGAATGCTTACTAGGTCAAAGTCCAAACGAGGAGAAGGAGAACTTGTTGAAGCAAATCCAGAGATTGGAAGGGTATTTTCACAAAAGAAGATGACGGAAGAAAACGTATTGGGAACAAAAGCTCAATTCTTGGACAACTTCATGACAATACGTGCGATGGTTGAAGAGATGTATAAAGAATTTAAAAAGCGCAAAGGTGAAGGCACTTCATCACCTAAACCAAACAAAGAATCGGGGGAAAGCCTCTTTCATTATTTCCACCATCTCCTCCATCATCACCATCATCCTCATCATCGTCCTCTTCTCATAAATCTAGTTCTTCTAAAAATAAGAAGAAGACATCCTCTTTGATCAAATTAGATGTAAAAATTGATTTGTCAATTTATGATGGTGAACTTAATGTTGAAAAGCTTGATAATTGGATAAGACAAACTGAAGTTTATAGCAGGGTATAGAAATTTGTTTCAGAAAGAAAAAAAATCCAGCTTGCTAGCCTTCGTCTTGGAGGAACCACGCTTGTTTGGTGGGAAGTTAAGACACAAGTAGATCTTCAAAAATATGGTAAAATCAATTTGACATGGAATGAATTTGTTTCTTCTATTAAAAACCAATTTTATCTTTTGGCTTATATGCAACAAGCTATGATGAGTTGGCAAACATTGCATCAGTTAAAGGGTCAAAGTGTGCAAAGTTACACTTAGGAATTTCGTAAAAGAGCTTTGGCATTAGGCATATCATTGGACTCACCAGAAACATTATTGAAATACATAGGTGGCCTACATAGTTATTTGAGGCATACCATACTGATGTTTAATCCGACTAGCTTAGGTGATGTATCAATTCAAGAAACTCATCTAGAAGCTAGGGGTAAAAATGTATCTCATGATGTTGGAAAGTCATCTAAATTTACTGAAATCAAGAACAAAGAAAAGAAGAAACAAAAAATGGAAGGAAAGGAAAGCGAACACTGTAAAGAGAGAAAATCCTACATGCACTCATTGTAAGAAAGAAGGACATGATGAGGCACATTGTTGGGCACCGCATCCAGAATTGAAGCCTAAAAAGTTTGGGAATAAAGAGTGAAAGAATGCTACTGCTATGCAAAAGGACTTGGGATCAGATTCAAGAGATGAAACAACAATTACAGGTACAAGTATAAAAGGTAAAAATTATCAATCATCTACGAGTACTTCTTCACATTCTGTTGATAATGAGAATGATGAGAGGGAAATAAATGAGCTATTTTATATTAGAGTCGTTTCCAAGCATACTAAAATTGATACTTTGTTTGATAGTGGCTCTCAAGCTAATTTGATTGTTGAATCAATTGTAAATAAATTGGGTATTGAAACTAAACCTCATAAAAAGCCATAACAATTGGGTTGGGTCTGTGATAAAACTAAATTACAAGTTACGAAGCAATGCAAACTTCGTTTTGCAATTGGATCGGAGTTTGTAAATGAGGTTGAATTAGATATAGTCCGATTGGATATATGTGGAATTGTACTAGGGAGTCCATACTTGTATGATAGAGATGTTGTCTTCTATCGAAGAGAAAATAAGTATCAACTCACTAAGGATGGAATCGAATATGTATTAAGAGCTCATAAACTCAAAGATAACTACACTCTCATAAATTTAGGATAGATGAAAATAATTATAAATTCAAGTAAATAATTTTTACCTATTATTGTAAAAGCAAAGGATCTTGATAAATCCGATGCTTTTCAAGGCTGTAACCCTAAACAGAAAGCAGATTTAGTTAAAGTTGTTTCTGATTATGATATTTTGTTTCAAGAGCCTAAAGGGCTTCCTCCTAAGTGACAGATAGAACATGATATTTATTTGCAGCCAGATGCTCCTCTTCCTAACATTGGATGTACAGGTTATCAGCTCTAGAGAATGTAGAAATAAAGAAGCAGGTACAGGAATTGCTCGATCAAGGGTTTATTCGACCAAGCACTTCACCATGTGGATCACCTATTGTGTTGGTACGTAAGAAAGATGGTTCGTGGAGAATGTGCATTGATTTCCAAGCATTAAATAAGATAACAATAAAAAATCGTTATCCTCTTCCTCACATTAACGATTTATTAGATCAGTTGAAAGATGCAGTTTACTTCACTAAGTTAGACTTGCGAAGCAACTACCATCAGATCAGGGTTTCAGAACAAGATGTATGGAAGACAGCTTTCAAAACAAAGCAAGGACTCTATGAATGGATGGTTATGCCTTTCGGCCTGACCAATGCTCCAGCTACATTCATGCGTGTCACTAATGATGTTTTTAGACCATTTATAAATGATTTTGTAATAGTCTACTTAGATGATATTATTATTTTTAGTAAGACATGGGATGAACATATAAAGCATGTAAAGAAGATTTTAGATGTGTTAAAAGAGAAAATTTCTATGTAAGCGGCAAAATGTGAATTTGGTAGGACATTTTTAAATTATTTGGGTTATATTCTAGGGGGTAGTGAATTGAAGATAGATCCCTCTAAGGTCAGGAAGTCAGCCTTAAGTGTTCTAAGCCAATCTTTGCTACGAAGTTAGAAGTTTCTTTGGGGGCGGTACAATGTTTGGAGAAATTTTATTTCTAACTTTCTTTGATTACAACTCCTCTACACGCTTTGACAAGTGTAAACAGTCATTTCGATGGGAGAGCAAAAACGAAGCCTTCGACACATTGAAAGAAAGAATCGATCTGGCCCTTGATACCTAGCAACACTGAGAACTTGACATCCACATTTGAGATCGAGATAGATGCAAGTGAATATGCTGTCAGGGGTAGTGTTGATAGCACGAAAACCTATATGCTTTCATTACGAGACATTTTACCACATTAGCGGTAGTTAACTATCCCTGCTATGGTAAAAAGTGCTGTCGACAATCTGGAAATTGTTAAAAAGTGAAACATTACATAATGGGAAAAAGAGAAAAAAATCATGTGTACGAGATCATCAAACACTACAATATTTACACTCACAAACTAAATTGCAACAATCAAGACACTATCGTTGGATGGGTTTCTTCTGACAGAGCTCATCTTGTAATTAACGATATAAGAAAGGCATACATAATAAGGATTGCATACATGTTATCAAGGACAATCACTAAATGCATCCACAATTCTTAAGCATAAATCGATAATACACGAAAACTATATTGAGACAATATACTCAAGACACGATTTTAAGGATGTATATGAAACTTTAAGTCATGGAAAGTAGGTAGAAGAATTGGATTATTTCATAAAAGGACAAACTCTTATATCATTTGGGAAAAGTATGCATTCAACAAGCTGAAAGAGTTAATGTGATTAAGGTAAGCACATACTTCTCTAATTTGATTACTTTAATTGTAAGTAAAAACGATTGCATAATTACAAAGATTACAAATGTGGCCATGAATGAATGAAATGATTTCAAGATATATTAAAGGATGTGCTATGTGTGCTATAAGCAAGCCAAGTAACGAAGAAAATTTAGGCTTGTACAATCCACTTCCAATTCCTTCTCATCCTTGGGCTTTTATCCTTGATTTTCTTGGGGGATTGCCGATGTCTAAAAAAGGTCATGATTATTTGTATGTAGTTGTGGATAGGTTCGGTAAGATGTGTATTTTGACACCATATACTAGCGAGTCTGTTGAACAAAGCGCAGATTGTTCTTTCAAAATAGTTCATTTTGGGTTACCCACTTCTATTGTATACGATCGAATTCACCGATTTTTTGGAAAGTACAATTGAGATTTATGGGAACTCATGGACACAAAGTTAAACGAGAGCACAACATTTCATCCTGGCAGACACCCGGAACAAAGTGGTAAGCAAGGACGGTGGTACGGTTGCTTCAAGGTTATTACGTAAGCATCGAACTTTGGATGAGCATTTTTATTATGTACAACGTAGCACAACCATGCTAAACATTCTTCTCAAGATGCCGTTTGAGACTTATTTTTGGTTATGCAAAGTCTCCTTGGTGCAATGCTTTGGTAAGTGCCCATATGATTGATGGACACAATGATGTGGACAAAGTAACCAAATTCATTGAAAAGATCCGGAAATTCACAGACAGTACAAGAACAAGCTGGAAAAGAGCCAACAAAGTATAAAGCAAGGCATGACAAGCATCGAGTTGAGCATAGTTTTCAAGTTGACGATCAATTATGGTTGCGAATCGGCAAGAAAGGCACCAAAGGGAAAGGTAGGTAGACAATTAGATATAGTCCTTTTCAAAATTCTTGACAAAATTGGTGAGAATGTTTTCTACCTAGATCTACTAGCTTATATGCAGATCTATTCCATCGTAAATGTGGAAAATTTGCGATTGTATGAACCTTCATTGATTGAAGATCCAGAAGAGAAAATTCAGGTACCTTCCATTGAAGATTTTTCACCAGAGTATCTCAAAGAGTTGCAGGATGACACAATTCTCGACATTAGGATAAGGACTTCACGATGAGGAGAAGTTGAAAACTAAAACCAACTTTTAGTGGTCCAAAAGCTTCTAGTGGGGAGGAGTGATCCAAACTGAATTCATTTTTGCCTCCATATCAAAGTCTTCAAATTCACTGAAAATGAGATCGAAGTTTACAAGTGCTCATTGAGCCAATATTCTAAACGATGCAAAGACAACGTAGGCAAGTTTGTATGACAAATATATGGCAAGTCGGAAGTTTATGGAAAATTAAGGAAAACTAAGCAAGAAGTCAAAGTCAGCAGTCAAGAGTCAACGGTGAAATGATGTCTTGCCCTCTTGAGAATATGCACCACATGTCTAGGATAGCGTCAACAAGATCGATGACGTGTCGATTACTAATTGGTTGGAATGGGCCAATGCGGGGCTGACACGTGGCAACCCAGTTGCATGGTGGCCTTATTTCCAAAATTTTGGGGTCGGGGAGTGTTACGTAGTAATTGTCACCGTCCCTACCACTCCTGTCCATTGGAGGGCTCATTAGAGGCACAGCAGGCAATGTCATGCCTTGAAACCACCTTCATTGCACTCCTGCGAACATGAGCTTCAATTGCCCTTTGAAGACATCTCCTTGCAAACCATAAAAAACACCTTTTACATTGGCGGGAAACCAGGTTCATCACACGCGCCAATGGGGAAAATCCTTGGCGCTCGTACGAGTCGCGATCGCGCTTGACCAATTTAAGGAGTGTTTTAAAAACAAATAGCGAAGTTTCATCCCATGATTGACAAACTAGTACCTATCTTGAGTTAGGGTGGTTTGTCCGGAATTCCATGTAGGGAAGTGGTTTTACCTCTCATGGAAGCTTCCTTGAGGGATAAGGCCAATCCCACAATTATAGAGTCCCAACTCCCTTCTCCATCATAAAGCTTGCTGATTTATTCATGTTGTCGTCTTGAATCTCAAGTTTCCAAATCCCAAGAGCTATCATAGCCTTATGCTGCCGAGCCCTCATTGCTATAAAAAAACAATCAAGCAAGGAGACTATTGTAAAGGAATTCCAAGAGAGGCTTGCCCATCCTTGTGAACACAGACGTGTTCTGCGGCGACCCTTTCCAGGAGAGCCTCATTGTCAGAACATTAGTTCGCACTCTCCTTTGATTTGATTATTAATAGACCAAACTGCAGTTATGGATTTTCCACTCTAGTTTTCATTTACGATGATGATGAGTTATGTCACTTCTCATCGGCAACATATAGTTACGTATTATGATTTATGCTTGTATTAGTTTTGTTTCTGCCGTGTGCGGTGTCCATTCACGGTGTGACGATCGTGACTGCTGGGAGCTAAGGAACGGGAGCATCACCTCTTCTGCGAACCCACAAGCGTTGGACTCCGGAGTAGGCCTCATGTGTCTGTTTCAACCGCAAATGGGACTTTCCGCGTTTATGCTGTTCAGAAAGAGCTGATTGACTATAAGATGGGTGGCTGCCAAGATCGCCTCATCAGAGAGGGATTTACCTCCATTGACTGTGACCAGCTGAACCATCCTTGGTGTTCATTGTTTTCTGGACTTCTATAGTGGAAACTGGGCAGCAGGTAACACCTGAAATGCCACTGTCTACGCGTGCATGAATCAAAACGCCGTTAATCCAGTTTGAATGAGCAACTGAACTTCTGGTGGTCACCTTTTTGATTGTTTCTAGGATACCTTGCTTGGTCAACCTTTTGGTGGTTATTTCACATTTTTGCTTCTTGGTTTTCTTGGTTTGTAGTTATCAACGGTCTACTTGTTGGCTTGTTTTATTTTTATTTTTTGACTAATGTAAACTCGGTAGTAGCTTTTAGTTTAGCCCAGTCCTTGTTAGCGCAGTTGCTTGTGTATGTACCCGCACCAATTCCTTTCGCAGCGCTAGATTCTGACCTCATGATCCGCCAATCTTGTGAGGCATAGGGTTTGCTCGGTTTTGGGCTTTCGAGAGCACAGGCTTCCGTTATGTTTTATATTGGTTTATTTGCTGATGTGTTGGAGTCTGTTGATGAGTTTACCTTCATCCTTTGGTTGTTTGCCATTTTCTATGGATTTGTATTAGAGCCCTAGGGCATCTGGTAGCTTCCTTTGTGAGCCCTCCTTGGGAGTTGGTGGTGCCTTAATCCGGTCAACCTTCGGTGCTCTGCATTCTTTTAGTGGTTGTTTACCATTTTATTGTGACTTTGGGTGATTGTTCTCCTCTTCATTTTCAGAATTTGTTTTGGTCTTGCTTTGGGCCCAAATTACCGGTCCATTGGGTCTTTTGGATTTTCTTGGTTTTTTGAAGGGCTGTTTGTCATTTTAGAGATCTGATTGTAGACATGTTAGTGAAATTTGTTTGTTTTCTCTTTCGTTATTGGCTCTTAGATCGTTTTCTCATTGTTTTCTGTTGTTTAGTGCATTGTGTTGTCAACATTGAAAATATATACAAAAAAATCTCTCTTGCTTCATTAGTTAGTGCAAATTGAAACCTTTTTGGTGTCATTAGTAATTAATGGCTTTAGAAAGTTTTTGGTTTTCGTTAGCTGCATTAGAGACTTTGTGGTTGCTCTCTGATCGTTTCATTGTTGTATGAAAAGCTCTTAACTCTCTCATAGATAGCTTTCATCGAAAGAAATGTCTTTTATGCTTATATGATTGCATTTAGGAGATTTTTTGAGATCATCATCGCTAATTTTAAAAACTAGAAAACGTAATTGAAAGATCAACACAAATCTACTCAATTTACACCCCTGACGACATTCGGCTATTAACGTAACATTTAGTGCTCTACGCTACGACGTGTTAGGTGTCTTTAAACCAGTAAGTATGGTCGCCTCTTGGCCTTGAACGGCGCTAATCTGGAACTTGTGCTCTCGACACCATCGATTCTATAAGGGAGCCCACTGGTTTCAATCCTTTATCCATAAAATAAAGTCTGTCGCCTATATCCGTGATACACCGGACCACAGCATTTGGGGAGATTACTGCACGTACGGAAAGGTCTTGGTTAATTTCTCTTTCATTTTGAAACCAAGGTGTATATTACCGGTTCACGGTTGTGCAGGTACACCTTTGCCTAGTATTCACAGGCAGTCATTTCGATCTTCCGACTCCCTAAATTTGAAAGGATCACCAAGCGCTTTCACTTTGCCTTGGTAGTAAAATCTGAAAGAATAGAGTCTTTCTTCCTCATTTCTCGACTCTTAAAACATGAAACGAGTGGAAATTCTTAAAGTTTCAATGTGGTAAAAAATTAATCACCGCGATCACATACCACCATTGATTTTATGCCGGCCGTTTGATTATGTTAATGTGACCCTTTTTCAGCCCGTGTGTGTGTTTGATCTTTTCTCTTGTCATTCTGATGTAGATGGAACCCTGGAATTCATCTCTTTTAGGCAGTCCATATACGATTGGTCATCGGGGAAACACGGGCCCTCTTGTTGAACCTCGACGACCACATTTCCCGGGGATTTCTTTGACGGGGGGACCGGTTCTGTTTGGGCGCAACCCTTTGGGGGACCGGTTGAGTTCAATTTGGCCCTTTTCCGACCTGCCTTGGTCGGGTGAGATTAGGAGCTCGATTTCCTTTCTTGTCCAGTTGTCCCTTCTGTTTATTGTCTTTCCTCCCTGTCCTCGCCGTCTGTGCAAGATCTGGCGGCGAGGCTCAATATGGTCGAATCCGGTGAGGAAATCCCAACGTCGTGAAGACTATCGGCTCTTCCTTGAGGTTGTTCTGCAGAGCGACCACAGATAAATTTGTCATGTCGGCCCGGTCCTTCTTCCTTGGAGAGATACGAATCCTTAGGTCGGATCAATGCCCATTCGCGCCTCTATGAAGTGTCGGCTGCACCTTCCTAGAGGCCGTTGGTCCTTCGTTGGGGGCCGTCTCCTCGAACACTCATTCGTCATCCTCAGGTCACTTCGATGCAGGTGGGCCCCACTACCTATGTGGGGTTTGCTGTCTGCCTGTAGTTACGTCGGCCATGAGGCCACGTCCTTCCGAAGATGTCTGCATAGCATCCGCTATGCCGAAGGCATCTCCTGGGAGGAGTATCGGTTATCCTTACGGCCAATGAACCCAGGGATTCAGGTCATCCTCCCAAGATCCCTGCAGCTCTTATTTTCGCACTATGCAGGGCTCTGTTTGCCGTGTATGCTTTTCCGGATCAATATGATTAGCACGGAACATTTTACGTTTACTGCTTTCCGGAGGCTCACCTCTATGCTCAAGGTTTACCTTGCTGCTTAAACTTACAACCCGCAAGGGCAACCTCTACAAGGCCAACCTTCGAATCGCTTGGATATCCTTATGACCCACAAGGGCAGCCCATACAAGGCTATCATATGGGCTAGCAAGGGCCATTGTACGGTCCATGAGCAGTGTATATAGCCCTTCGTCCTTTGTGCGACCTCAGGTACCAGCGGGGCCGGTATAAAGTCACAGAGGGCATGTCCAACCTTCTCAACCAATGCAACCTCGGTATCCTATCTGATCCAAACGTTACACACTAGCCGGGGGATCATCTTGTAGTCACATTGCGGTCCAGACGGCTACCGGCTACCACCGCGCTCGATTACGCCACCCGGAGCCAGCCGGCCCATCCGGTACAACACAGTGTCCCGCCACCCAGGCCAATGGCCAATCCGGTACAACACAGTGTTCCTTCTGACCCGAGTCCAACTGCTTGCGGTAGCCTGGCTTCATTCATCAAGGTCAACATTGGCAGGCAACCGCTCGGCCCGAGGTCGGCCTGATCGCGAGCCGGCTTGCTCATCCTATCGACTCTTCTCAACGACCCGATTTATTCGACGCCGCAGCAAAATCCACCTTTTGCCTCCCTGAGTATCCAGGCTTAGCTGAGGTTCCGCTTATCGAGCGGCCATCAGGCCTCAAGGCGGGTTTTATTCTCTGGTCGATCTCCAGCAGCATTACTAACCGACCTCAAGGTTCTGCCTATGGCCCTCAGCGGCCGGCTATGCACCATACTCGGCGATCGAATCCTCATGTTGTATACGGGCAGGCATATAATCGGGCTCGTACTACGGTTATCAAGCCCCACACACCGTTTACTGACGGCCTCATCAAGGCGGTTATACAACCTACACTGCCCCTACGGTCGAGAATCTACGGACGAGAACCCTTGGGGAAAAATATTCTAGCCGGTGTGAGAATACTGATGCTGGGTCCTTATCAAGGGCCGAGCATCGCCATCCCAATCCGTCGGTGCCTTTCGGCTACCTTGGAGTTACCGGATGTTTCCAAAATTGACCAATGATCTAATTTTCATAATCCTTATTGGCCTCCGGTTCCTACCCAGATACCGGACGGTACTGGTTAGAGGGAGTAAAAGGCGGGAGACCCCAGCTCACGTGATGACATACCATCTTTGGTGTTCATCTAACTCTTGGGTTGTTGATTCGGTTGGCTAGCCTCTTCCGGCGAACTTTGGTAGTCTTTCTTTGCCGTGGTACATCGAACTACCGTGTCTTCCAAGATTTCAACTCTTTAACCATGGCTTTTCGGCTCATTTTGGGTCTTGGG
The DNA here is from genome assembly GCA_034641835.2 of Pinus albicaulis. Taxonomy (NCBI): domain Eukaryota; kingdom Viridiplantae; phylum Streptophyta; class Pinopsida; order Pinales; family Pinaceae; genus Pinus; species Pinus albicaulis. The sequence continues at coordinate 106,202 of JAXQQM020060674.1, read as the reverse complement.
TTCGCTATGAAGCAGAGACGCACCTCGACATATGCAGAAAGCGGGGACAAAACCCACTCACATTTCTGATCATATTCATGAGTGGCGAGCGTCGTGAGCCAATCAAGTTTCATACACGATGCGAATGCTAACTCATAATTTGGTTACCACCTCTTTCGTTAACAAAATAGCTCGAGGAACATTGCTATGGGAGCATGTGTGACCGAAGAAAAACTATCAACGCGTGCCTAATATATGGATCTTTGTATATTCTAATCCGACAGCTCTATGATATCTTGCACGATGCTCCCATCCCGGAACCTCTAAGGCTCCACCTACCCCGATGGTGGATGCGTGTCATTGTTTAGTGTCATAAATTAACAAATCTTCGAGATAGGAAAGCAGAGTCTGTGCGTCTAATAACTTACTCCTCCACCCTCCGGTCCACGGCAAGCGGAGGTTAACGTCGATTCAGGCAATCCTACGGAGAAAGCCTCTAAAGGAAAAAGAAGGGCAAGAGTAAATCAAATACGTGCCGGCCGGAATCACCAAACCTTGGGCCGATGACGGGTCTCAGCCGAAAACCAAAGTATCCCTTTTGCCTCATTTAGAAAGAGGATATTTAGAAAAGGTGCCCTCGACGATCAGTCACTCAACTACGAAGGCCCAAAAGGAACTCTGGTGTTCTCCGGAGCCATTTCCCTCGGCGGAACCCGAGATGGTGGAACACCCTTCCCCGTCAGCACCACATTTGGGTCTGAGATTTGCCATGATGAACGTGTCTGCATATCTCGCGCTACTCGATTAAAGAGTTGATACAGGTCACCGGTACCGGAAAGAATTAGTGGATGGCCCCACCTCTTCCTCATGGTCATTAAATTTGAGGCCACGGTAGGAGCACATTTGTGAGACCACTCCTAAAGGTGTTAGAAAGGTCTTCCTACAATCAAACGCTGGGTAGCTCAACACTATAGCATTGTTGAGGATTTATGTAATCTGTCTGCTTTGGAGGTCCTTCAAAGTTTTCCTTCGCAACGGAAGGGCTTTGCTATCTGTGATCGATGAGTATTGATGCTATTAAAACCTCCTCACCTTCGACTGGAAAATTTTATAAAGGCTTCCTCATCAGATCGCTCTTGTCATTCAAGTGGGATTAACTTGGTCTTAACATCCATAGGGCCATTGTAGACGAAGAGTGCACTTCTACTGTGTTATACCATCCCTTTCTTTGGAGAGCCCGTGGCTCTCAGGCTTTGTCCTCATCTGATGGCACAGGAAAACTATTTGATGGTGAGAATCGAAACCACAGGTGTTCTAGAACTGCAGGTAACATTACGGTCAAAGGCAGGTTATTCAACAGAACAGAGGTAGTTGATGCAAAGAGAACTCAGCTACCTTTGCTTCTTGGCATGGGCTGGACTCACGCCATCTTGTCTATGGTGCCGTCCACCCTCTTTCGACACGAAGTTTCCTCACGAGAAACAGCAGTACAGCCAGACCAATTATCTTTCTTTACCTCCCTCCCCACTCACGAGAACAACGTTCCATACGTGAATAAAGATCCCTGATCTGACGATTGTAGGGCCCGGTCTCTTTAAATACCCCGCTCTTGGGTATCTTTCCCACACCACCACCCAACACCGTTCAGATTAACATGAATCTCTGAGTCTGAGAAGCCCATGGAGTCATCCCTTCGCTGAGCCGGTGCCTTATCTTGGAGGTACGTGCCTCTAACTCCGAGTGAAATTAGCTGCGTAATTATCCGCCCTCAGATCTCTCCTCCTCAACATGCTCCTTGACATGGCTCTAATTTTTATTTTCAATCCCCACAGTACAGACGGCCCGATTCGTCGAATCCTCTAGAAAGGGCCTTTCTCTTACGATGAAGCCATTGTTGAAACAATGTCTGCGGAGGAAACTGCCTTGGAGCGATGGACATCATCGTTCCTCTTTCATACTTGACACAGGGGCAATGTATTTATCTTGGAGCACTGTGGATCCTGAGTTCCTACCCCTCCTCTTCAAACGCCTATTTTGACACACGAGTTCTTTCGGAAGAGCACGAGTAATATCACTGGACCATCCCGATCAACATCTTGATTAAACCGAGTTGTTAGATATTTGAGAATATACAAATTAGAGTGACGACTTGTTCTCCAGGTGAGATACAAGTCTATACGGTCTTTTCAAAGAATTCGAGAGATGTGTTCGGCGGTGCTGAGAATGCCTAGGATTGATCCCGGTATCGTTGTACACCGAAATTCCAACCTACCACAGTGCCGAAACCCGTGTGCCAACGCTTACTTGATGCATCCTCGCAAAGCATTGCAATCAAAACGAAAGTTGAAAAACACGACCGCGGACTTTTATTTGTCTATGCTCACACGAGAATGGGTTTCGAATATGGCGTCCGCCCTGCGATAAAAAACGGGGCACTATTAGGGTCTATGTTACCGCGACATCAACAACGCTTGTCCAAAGATAGTATCACTCCGTTCATAGATGTCAGATCATCCAATGAATGTCTTGGGGAGTGAATTTACTCCTTGATAATGAACGACTCTCCGACTATAATCGGATATAAACATTCCACGGAAGGATCAGCACAAAACCGCATTCATACGCAGTGGATGCGTTTAAAACACAAGCTCCGTTCGGCTTGAAGAAACACGGCGGGAACACGTTAACGATGCTATGTCTTTATGCGTTCCCCAACACGCCAGAATATGAATTCAGGCCTTATGCGGGCAGGTTGTAGCTCATTCGAGCCGGCAGTGACCTGCAATTTCCTCACGGATGTTTTCTTTCTTCATGACGCTGCCAATATTCGACTTAACCCCCACAAATGCGACTCTTTTATTGGTGCAGCCGTCTTTGGCGGGATTCTTAGTCTCCCAAAGACGGGATTAGCCTTGACCCTTTAAAGGTTAGGGCCACGGCTGTCAATCTCCCCCGCCGCCCGCCCGCTACATCAGCGCGGTACGGGGAAGGGCAAATTTCCTTCGACGCTTTATAAGACTGGGAGGGTGGCAAGGATTCATGCGACTATTGACGAGAATGTCCCTTTCATTGGAAGCGAAATCGACAATCCTTTGAAAGCTGAAGACGTTACTTGCCAACGCTCCTTTGCTTAGTCATACGGACTACCATCGTGTTCACTTTGTATCTTTGCATTGCGTTTAGCACAAATGCTATGGTTAGGGTGGAATTGACGATGATGGTAATGAACATGTTGTTTATTATCATCCTGGAACCTCCTCGACACGAGAACATGTTATATAAAGCAATAGAAACGCATTATTTCATACATGTTGTGCGGCGCTTTCGCCATTACATCTGTTTGCGCTTACGGTGCCACAGTTTCGAGGCCCGAAACCCCATGACGTATATTCTCTCTCGACAATTGCGGGGGGCGAGTACTCCAAATAGGATCGTTATCTTTGGAGTTTGACTTAAATTCATATTTGCTAAAGTCAACTAAATCAGGGTTTTAAAACGGATCTTATATACTCTCTCTACGGACTCACTCATGCACTTGCTTTGAAGACCATATCTTAGGACCGAAACTCTTTTCCTCATGGGCTGGTGACCCTTGGTATGGAGATATCATTGCTTCCCCTCTTGGGACCTCCACATTCGGTCGACTTGACTAAAGATGCCCAGCGACCGAATTCGGCATCGGTCTCAACCCTACCGTATCGTAGGAGATACCTTATACCGTGTTGGAGTAGATTCGGTGCTCCACCGGTGCCTTACCTTGGAGAGGGCAGAAAAGGTCCTCAGTGGCTGCCACGGTGGCGCACAGCGGTGGACATATGTACGGGCTTAATATCTTGCTCAAAGATTCTATGGCCGAATAGCACGGCGAGTCGATATTCAGGCTTTATTATTATTACGATCCGTCAATGTCACGCGTGCTGGTCTCCTCATTTCGAGCGCAAGATGCGCGTGCCGCCTCTCCCATTGCATCTGTGCCTTTCCTGTCGGCCCTTTTCGAAATGGGGCATGGATACTATGACGTGTAACCCTCAATTGACCGGGGGGCATGCGTACATAATAGTCGTTTGTCGACTACTTCACCAAGTGGGCGAGCCAAATGCCTACACTAGTGGTGACGGTAAAACAGGCTTGCTCAATTCATCTTCAACCACATCATTGCGCGTTTGAGGAGTCCCTGGAGCCATCGTTACCGACCACGGAGTACCCGACTGAGATTATATGATGAGTCGAGCTGACATCGAGGTTGGGCTTGTACCCACGATAGCTCAGCATCGCTGCCTCGAATAAATGGCCGGAGGGTTGAGCCGGAACAAGGTTTTGGTCACTATGCTTCAGCAGTTGATTCATAAATCAATTGGCACCTCCAGCGATGCCATTCTCTATGGACCTGCGGACATGCACTTAAAGAGTGCAAACTGATTCACACCACTTCAGGCTGGTGCTTATGGTCTAGAAGCTACTCTTAAATGGTTGAATGCGGGAATTCCTTCTTTGAAATTAGTTGTAGAACTTCTGCAGGCATCCCTGTGAAGAGAGAGCGTCTCTGTATACGGAACGTTCAGTGAAGCCCTAAGCACGCTTTGGCTGCCTTTTATTCATTGGAAGCAGAAAAATCGGGTCAAAGCCCATTTAGTCAGTCATTTCTCCACGTTCCTTTGTAGAAGGGACCTGCGTCCTCTGTACGATCGAAACTGCAAATCGCTTGGGGCTGGAAAGTTCCAGCATGTGGCATGGCCCTACATAGTTAGCGAGTATTAAAGAATGGGGCTTATGAGCTTATAGATTATGAAGGAGTCCCAGCACGGCCAGTCTGGCTATGTACGAAAAATACTACGCTTAAAGTCATTTTTGTGTGAGTGTGTGTACATAGGTGTGTTTATTCATTTGTGTGCATGTATTGGTGTGGTGTCTGATGTAAACATCTTTCTGTTGATCGAGGTCTTCTGATTGTACGGAGATGTCCATCAATCCATTTGTTGGTTTCGCGGATGGTGCCTCATAGTACCGAGTCTGTCTTCGCTGACTGGGTAATCTATGATCCTATTTGGTGAGTTGAGTGAACTTACCAAGGTGTGTATGCAGGACGTGCTACAAATAACATCGCGAATATAGTCTTGTATTAGAATTGTGCTTGAGGTACAGCAAGCCTTGGTATCGTGAATTACTTGTGTATCTAGACTCACAACTTGTAGTATCACAACTTAACGGTCACTATTGAGTTAAGTCCATCATTCTACGTCTGTATGCGTATCGTTTTGCGGAAGAAATTTTGACTATGTACATATCAACATATGCCGGCACATGAATACACTAGCAGATGCGATAGCTAATTTGGTTTTAGATAGGCATTTACGCAATTTGTAAAAAACATCATATGTAAAAAGGAACATCCATCCCGAAATAGATATGTATATATATAGATATAAAAATTTTACATAGCATTATTAATACTAAGATAAAAAAAAATATACATATTCGTCTTAATACATCAGGAGACGACATGTCTCTCAAAAATATGCATGAAATAAAACCTAGAGTCTAATACACGTGGTGCTCATGATAACAAGTCACCGCACGCATAGGCGTCTCGACGGACGGTGGAGCGAGCTAGGCACGCCCCGCAAGTATGTCTGCGATATACTGATAGTACATCCTTCGTCGGGCATGGTGGGATCCCGAGGCTCAGTACCTCAAGTTGGACCAACTCTCCTCCTTAGCACCACTCCACATGAGGTCCAGCTATGACTGGGTTCTGCGTGCGATGGGAGACATCTTGGCTGGTCTCTGCGGGCCAACATGCATACGCATATAAACGTTTGTTTAAGGCGGACATGTATTAACAAAAAAAATCATCATAAAACATGAAAATCACAAAAACAAATCTTGCCCGGCTCCCTCGATCCCAATGTCTCCTGCGGCGGTGGGAGATATGGGTCTCCGGTAAGTGATACGGCATGAGGCCCGTTTACTCATACGATCAGCGCGCCGTAACCCTTGCCCCGGCTCGGCCTCCGGGGACATGTTAGCCTCCTCGGATAAGACGTGCGCAGAGCCCTCGGCTCTCGTGTGATGTGACTCGGCTACAATGGCCCTCTGACCCTCAAGGAATTAGTGATCATTCGAGAATGAAACGATGCAGGGATAGACCCACGCAACCAAATGTTTCGATTTGACTTGGCACATCTAAGTCGATTGTCTCTTGATGTTGATCGTCCTTTAGCATGAGTCAAACAATATGGGACTCATACACTGCGAAGCTAGTAAGGATTTGGCTTTTGTTACTTCGTCTGCGGTGCCGACACGCGCGGCGATGGTATGTAACACCACCCTCGGTGCCGGATCGGGGACCAGGTGGATGTCACCACCATTCTGATCAGTCGTGCCTTGGGCCCCTCGTTCCTTCTCCTTGCTCCATTTCTCACGAAGTTTGCTCCCTGTCCAATGTGGTCTGCAGACTCTGTGGCCGGTCTAGTTGTATTTGCCTTCAGAAGCAATTCCTTTTGATTACATGACTTGAATACTACCCTCATATTTCATCAGAAGTATGCTCACAGTGCGAAGAGCTCGGGTTGAGCATAAGCAAGGTGTCGGGAAGAATTTCTTGAGCCCACAATTCACAGGGGCCTTCCTTACAAACCTCGTTTTCCATGGCTAGTTAGATGCACTTCCACAGGTGCTCTCTTTCTTTCCTCGATCACCATTTTGCTCGGTTTCTGCATCAACGTAGTGCAAAGCCATAATTAAGTCTGCGGTGACACAAAATTCATCCACAATTATTTAAAATCTCGAATTTTTAGGCGAAAAATCGGTATACAGCCCAGCGCTGAGCCTGCCCTGCATATAAAAACCGTGTGAATTAAGGTGCACGATACCCGCGCCAATGAGGCGGGCCTAAAAATTTAAAAAGTTGCCACATATAAATCTAATACATGATGAAAAACTGTATTAAAAAACGGATTAGTAGATGCAGAGAGGCGCCTCTTACCTGGAAATGACGAACTTTGAATGGTAGCCCGGATCGGTCGTAATCATAGTTAGAAGTTTACCTCAAATGAATATTCTTTTATCTTACTAAGGTAAATAGTTAATGTAATTTTATTTTTACCATTTGAGACTTATTTATAACTTTTTGAGCTTAATTAGGTTTAAAAAGTCATTTTTTTTATTAATATTTCATATATTTTGTAAAAATAGGTTTTACACTTGCCTTTAAATGCCGACAACGGGTTTTTTATGCGACTTAAATAGTAGCTTGAGTTGTATTTTACTTTTCGGACTCGGTAAATACACGAAAAAGTCATTATGGAGTCATCTTCCGGTGCTTTTCGACTCTCTAAACATGAAAATATTGCCGAGGCCCTTGTCATTTCGATCTCATTAAAGTGGGCAACGACATCTGCAGTATAATTTTACCCCTTTTCGAGTACAGGATAGGTGTGACTGCAGAAAAAGGAATACCTAGCCTATTGCGACTAGGAGGTTTTCTCGGATGTTGTTTTCTACCTTTTCGGTACGGGAAACTGTTGTGAAAGGGACCTTTAGGGTTTTACTTTTAGCTTGTCTTTTCAAACTCTCTAAACATGAAAAGGCAGCAGGGTTCTTCCTTGTCGGACTCGTTAAACCCCGATGACATTGGGATTAGTCGCAATGGAGATTGCATTCGGGGGATTGCTCCTTCCTGGGGCTCGTTAAATGCTAGGATGGATTCACTTGCGAGGGCGGACTTATATTACAAGCATATGTTATCCCAGCAAACGACATAAAAATAATTTAGGTGCTTGCAGAGATGGTGAGGGGAAAAATGGAACCATCATCGTTGTCGTGTCGTAGGTATGTCGCTCTTGAACATGGCACTTGTCGCATTTGTCTCGGGGTTAGGGATATCTCATCTCGTTCAACTGCTTACCTAGTGGGTTTTGGGTAATCCTTTTGACCTCTCATCTACTTCTTTTATGTCCACCCGCCTTCCTCGGTCAGAACAGTCATAAATGTTGCCAAATCCTTGTTGTCTGTCGATATGTTCAAGAAGTTGACCTCTGCAAAATATCAACCTTCCTCTGATTCTCGTATGATCTTTGATTCACAAAAACACTATGTTCCTTGTCTCGTGTCGATGATGTGGGAAACATTATGGCCTGCCCGATCAAGGTCACTTCCCGTCGACTTCGGCCTCATGTCAGGAAAGTGGTCTAGAAGACTCCCTTAAGTACCTTGGAGCACGCATGCCTCGATAGCGGTCTTCGCATTCGACGAGTTTTCATCATTGACACTCCCAATCGGTGATTCCTACGAACAATTGCTTGTGACTCATTGAATTCGCATCTTAAGAGTGGATTGTACCTATAGTACCTTGAGGGCCATTGTCATCATTGGTGGTACCTCTCGCGTACGTGCCGGTTCTCATCATTGGTGGTAATCGGGCGATGTTCTTCATGTTCGACTTGACTCACATATTCACATGCTTGAACTTGTGCCTTTGTTCGGAGTCGAGATGGAGTGCAAGACACTAGGATTTTGTCTGGTGGAATCCGGTACCAACGATTTTACGGATTATTATGATTATATACATGACTTACCCACTAGATGGCTGCGACCATACACAGGTATTTTTATCGATCCTTCTTTGGATGCAGTGCCGTCCATGCCTTGGATCTACATTATTATACTCTTAGTATGGATGGGCGCGCGCCCATACCACACATGTGCATCATGTACTTGAAGGAATGTCAGTTGCTTCTTCCGCAAGGTTTTGAAACGGTGGAGTTTTTTTGAGTTGGACACGTTCTTGTAAAACATTCCACCTCTCTTATCTCTCGGGCCTCATGATTTAGGGGGCATACATTACCACAGGTAATTTGTCACCGTCTCTACCATTCCTCGTCCCGCACATTGGAGGAAGGCTCAGTGCAAATGAGCACAAACATTCAGCACCTTGAAACCACCTTCATTGCACTCCTACGAACATGAGCTTCAATTGCCTGGTTATCTCTTTACACACAGTAAAAAAAACAACAATTGGCGGGAATCCGGTTCATCTCGTAATGGGGAAAATCCTTGAGCGCTCGTACGAGTCGCGATTAACAGAACAATTTAGAATGTTTTTAAAAATAAATACGGCGGAGGTTTCGTCCCCATGATTCTAGCTTGGTACCTATCTTGAGTTGGGTGGTTTGAAATCGGGAATTCCATGTAGAGAAGTGGTTTGCCACCTCATGGAAGCTTCCTTGAGGATAGGGCCAATCCCACAGTATAAGGGATTAACTCCCCTTCCTCCATCTATAAGCTTGTTGATTCCCCATTGCAAGCTAGTCTTGAATCTCAAAGTTTCTAAATCCGGAAACTATCCTTTCAACCTTATCTTGCCGAGCCTCATTCTTCCTCCAAATCCAAGCAAGGAGACTATCGTCGAGAGATTCCAGAGAGCACGCATCAACCGCCGAGCTTTGCGGGAACGTGTTCTCTTAGTGACCCCTCGAGAAGGAGAACCTCGGCGTCGAGTTGTGTGGTTGTACTCTCCTTTGATTTGGTTATATTCTTGAATGACTACCGGTTATGGTTCCACTTCTAGTTTTCATTTTACGATGATGATGAGTTGTATGCTACAGTGACACTTTATCAGTTGCTTATTGGATTTGTATGTGGATTTTGTTGCTTGCGTGTGCGGTGTCCATTCACGGAGATCGTGAGATCGTGACCCTGTGGGGCTTTAAAGGAGCAGGAGCATCACCTCTTCTACGAACCATAGCGTTGGACTCCATGTAGGCCTTCATCGTAGTGCGTTTATTCGCAATTAGGAACTTGCGGCGCAGCATTTGACTAGGTTGCTGCTGAACCCGCTGCGAGGCTAGTCGGGATGTCTCCCCGTCATGGAGGATTTACCTCCACAACGGGGAGGATCGGGCCACGACCTCCCGAAAGGCTGTTGCAGTTACGCTCACGGTTGAGCTACGATGGAAATTGTTATTAAATGCAAGATTAGTTTGTATTTGTTTTGGATCGAGTTTGAGCAGTAGAAAAGGGCCGGACGTCGAGTCAACCCCATGACCACAGAGCCCTTGATATTAAGTGTTGCGCATATATTTTAAGCACGCATCGGACAGGACATCAAGGTTCATGGCGCCACATGTATATTAATTATATATATCATAACAAACACTATTATGATATCACTACATATATATTTTAATATATATGTTTTTGAAGACTATTACAAACGGATGGATGCTTATGGTATATTACCGCGGGAGCATAAAAAATATATGTGTGTGGTTGTCAGCCAACGGAGTGTGGTGGAAGGTCGGGTGGGGGTTTTGACTCGCCGACCTCCAAAGCATTGTTATATGCAAACGTTTGCCTAAGTCGCAATCGGTTACGCTACTCTGGTGGAGCTTGTTAGTCGAGGCCACCAAACTTTCATTTATGCGGTCATGGCAGATACTTGAACCGAGAGCGCGCAGCCCGGAGGTTTGTGCAGTCTCAGTGTGTTTCTATGACATAAGTCGGTTTGTGCGCGAGGAAGAGGTGGTTTTCTATTTCTCCAGGGGCACGGAAGTCCACGGTGGCAAAATATAGGCAAGTTTATACTTAGTTTTGTGAGAGTACAGGCGATTGCAATGGTGAGATTCATTTTCATTTGAGTCTGTTTTTGAGCTCCTTGCACAGCCAAATCATTTTAGTAGAGAAAGACAAAATAAAAGCGGTCGTACTGAGGCCAAGGACCCGAGGAAAGCATCTCCGGGAAGTGATGAACTCTAGTTATTAAATTCTTTGTCTTAATGTGTTTTGTGTGTTTTTCATTTGCTTATGGCTTGTTTATGTTATTCACAATATTATCAGATCTCTTTATGACAGTAACACCATTTTGCTCACATGACATCAATAATACTGACTTTTTCATATGAGATCATGGGCCTCTCAACCTCCTATAAGTCATTTCATGGTAATGTTAAAAATTTAAGTAAAATGATGAATATATTTCCAACTTTCCCATCTAAAATTTAACATTACATGTCTTGGACTAGTAGAGCATAATCCACTTCCCAATACTTGGAATCCCTTCTAAATTTTTTAATTTCCCTTAATTGAAGTTCAAAACCTTGAGAGCTCCAAAATTGTGACCTAAGAAATTGTGTGAGAATGGGAAGTAAATCAATTTCAGAAGACATGTATTTACTAATTCTTGGACACAGTGGGGCTTCTATTATGCGACGCTGAGTCAAACTTACATGTCTCTGCGAATGGACTGATCAAACTTCATGTCGGACACACCTTAGGCTCAAATACGTTTCAGACATGCATAATTTATATTTTATAATTTGTGACACATGGTGGGAGAGGAATGTGTTTGGTGACTTAGATGGACTAATAGAGAACAAGTTTGGCATGTTATTTATGCTTGTGCATTGATTTAATTGTTGTTATATTCCACATGAAAAATTTTTGGCGATTAGTCATTTAAGTGCATTTATGTTTTATTTTGTATGAAAATGAAAAAACACATCTACCAAACCCAGGGTGCGTGGATATCTAACATTAAGATACAAGTTTCAGAAACAAAGAACTTGAAAATATTACATAGGTGCTACTACCCAAAATGTTCTAGTTATGAAGAGTGATACTTGGGTGGCTGGTACACCCTAGAGAACTATTGAGGCTTTGCTCTTTCCAAGTCACAAAGATTGTCAAAATTCACTCTGCACTAGATTATTATAATATGGCTCTTCTAATCTTCCTTGGGCATGGCTTGTTTTAAAAAATACATAGTCTAACTTATAAACAGAAATATTAACTTTATCACGGGAATTTGACGATACCTGAGGAAGAATTTCAAGCAAGATTGTAATTTTTGTTTATTTACAGATTTTTTTGAATGCATAAATGTATTCAACACCTAAACCTCGAGGAACACTCAAATTCTATGGATTAAACAACCAAACTCAGTTATTAAAAATTTCTGCAATTTTGCCAAAATTTATTATACTTTGAAAAAAGGCCATTTCATGTAAGTTGAAATTTTTATTTAAAAATGATTACACCTTTCTATTCTGGCTTCCCTCATCAAAGTCTTAAAATTCAATAAAAAAGGTTTACAATGGAAAATAGAATAGAGCCCCAGTGGGTCTGTGTATGCATGGAGTTTGACAAGAATGCTTTATTTAGAGTAAGTGTTAAAAATTTAGAGCTATCCAAAGATAACAAATATTTGATTTGTCAAAATATTGGTAAAATTAGATAATGTATTTAGTAAGAGTATAAATTTCATATGAATGACAGTACAGTATCTTAGTAAGGAAAAACATGAATGGGTTACAAGGAAAAGTTAATGTAAATTTTAGATTGGATAAAACATGTGTATCATGTGTTTAATGTGGATGATATGATTCTTGATTTTACTAGATTCCATTGTGCAAAAAAACATTGGACATGAACATTAAGCATTCTTTAGTTAATTAACCCTAGATCTAGTGTTTGCACATAAGTCTAGTGCCCAAAATCTAACAACAATGATATATTAAATTTGGTTCTTCTAAGATCTGGTGACCTGATTACAAGTTTTGTGGATTTTTCATTTTGAAAAATGAAAACAAATAAATAGCCAAAACTTTGCTTCCATGGTGTGAAAATCCTTTTCTTTTGTCTTTTAGATGCACTATACCTTTCTTTTCTTTTTTAGCTGCATAGTGACTTGTTTACCTCCTCTTACACTTTTATCCTTGACATTTGAGGTTGTGAACATACAACGGGTTGTAATTGATTGAAAATATAACTAGGAAACTGCTTTCCCATCTGTGATCTTGTCATCATACATCAAGTTGACATCACATGGCATGTTCATGCCATGCTTTTTTCCATATCTCACCATGTTATTTTGGGTTTGTCATCTTGTGGTTTCTAGAGACCTCTCGAGTTCTTAAAAACATCAAGGAGGACAGTCCAATATATTGTTTCCCATGACTTACCCTGTGTCTTGGTGATATCTATTTCGGACCCTCTCTTTGCTAATTGCTTGGCTGTGTCTTTGGAATAGATGTGATCACGAATCTAGGAAGGACTATGGATCTGTGTAGTTTTCCTGAACATGTATAGCATGCCATTTGCTTAGGATTTCTTTGTTTAAAATGAGTTTATTTCTAAGAGATAACTTTTGTAGTTCACAATATTCACCTTTTTCTTTTTAGAAAACAAAGTAAACAAAATTTCAATTAATATCGCACGACCCACATGGCACATCACTTCCCAGAATGGGCTCTGTTTTGGTTCTTGCACTACATGCCTTATTCAATATTTCTCTCATTATATACACACAACCAATTAAAGAAAACCTATTAGTGTAAATTTGTTAAAGAAACGCAGTGAGCTAGTCCATACATATATATATATATATATATATATATATATATATATATATATATATATATATATATATATATATATATATATATATATATATATATATATATATATATATATATATATATATATATATATATATATAATGAATAATTAACTAGTAGTGAGTATTTGAAGGGTCATGTCTCCAATGACATGATCATTCGTCAATAAATACCTACATAGGTATATAATTGGTGTAATCAAATCATCCCAATATATATAACAATTATAAATAATGAATAATTAACTAATAATAAGTGTTGAAGAGTCATGTCTTTAATGACATGACCATTCGTCAATAAGTACCTACATAGGTATATAATTGGAACCCTCGGTTGTAATCAAAATCATCTCACATATCCTAAGTATTATTGACCTTATCTCACAATTACTATCAATGATGATAAGACATTAGGTAGAGTTGTTGCAAACATAGACATATAATAAATCTAACATGTTATCATAGAAACATTGAACTAATTATTTAACGAGCATAATGCAGTGAGGCTAATTCCCTTCCTAAAGTCTCTCTCTCTCTCTATATATATATATATAATGAATAATTAACTAATAATAATTGTTTAAGAATGTCTCCAATGACATGACGTAAATACCTACATAATTCCCCTTCCTAAAAAGTATATATATATAATGAATAATTAATATAATAGTTGTTTAAAAGTCCATGCTCTTCAGCCCAGCATGACCAATAAATACCTACATAGGTATATGTCCTGAACTCTCTGTAATCAAATGTCTATATGTACTTACATAGGTATATAATTGGAACCCTCGGTTGTAATCAAATCATCTCATATCTTCTTATAAGTATTCACGACGTTACATATCTACAATTACAACAATCTACTATCAATTCCTATCAATGATGATAAGACATTGAAGTAATTGTTGCAAGCATAGAACATATAATAAAATCTAACATGTTATCATATAAACATTGAATTAATTGTTGCAAAGAATAAAATTTACAATTACTATCAATGATGATAAGACATTGATAGTAATTGTTGCACCAAAAAGCATAGTACATATAATAAAATCTAACATGTTATCATAGAAACATTGAATTAATTGTTGCAAGCATAGAACATATAATAAAATTTAACATGGTATCATAGAAAGGCCTCAACACGAGTGTTAAAATATGCGGGGTTGTTACAATCATACATACAAATCTTTGGGGTTGTTACAATATTTACATACAACATATTTAATTTTTACTCTTACAACATATAAATTATGAACATATAATAAAATTTAACATGGTATCATATAAAGGCCTCAACACAGTGTTAAATCTTTGGGGTTGTTACAATCTTTACATACAAATCTTTGGGGGTTGTTACAAACTTTATACAACATATTTAATTTTTTACTCTTACAACATATGAATGGTGGGCGGTAATTCCTGGTAAATATGTCTAATTGCTGAAATAAAAAAAATGCAAAGAATTCCATGAATTATATTTCAAATAGGTAAGATGTCTAAGCAGTACTGAAATCACTATAGATAACCAAAAAATTCCATGAATTATGAATATGTCTAATTACTGAAATATAAAGAATGCAAAAGAAAGAATTGCCATGAATTATGGTGGACGATGAATATGTCTAATTCTAGAAATATCAAAGAAGATACGCACAATTCCATGAATTATAGTGGGTGGTAAATATGTATAATCATCAAAATATAAAGAATGGTGGGTGGTAAATATGTATAATCACCAAAATATAAAGAATGGTAAATATGTCTAATTACCAAAATAACTAAGAATGCAAATAATTCCATGAATTATAGATATACTTACGATAAATATTGATAAATATGTCTAATTACCTAAATATAAAAGTATGTATAAGCTAATAGTAATTTTTGTTTGAGTACTCTTGAAGAATATATCTTTCAATACTATAGAATAAGGCATAATTGAAAGCTATAATTCAGCATATAGCTTCAAAAATTGACATATTGTTGGTTCCTAGTTTGATAAAGGTTTCCATGCATAACAGTACTATAATGTGAGAACTAAGTGACTTCTCCAATCATTGGAATGATAGTTATGCATCATCACTACAATCTTGTTTGAAGTATTCTTAGATAAACTTTTTATCATCATAAAAAGAAGCTTTGTTGAAGTTTGAAGACTTGTATCATAATATTATGAGTACCTACTAAAAGGTTTAGTGATCAAATACTTGAAAAATGAAAATACATTAAAGTATTTTTTTATACGGTTATAAAGAAATCCTTTAAGAACACCACAATCTTGTTTGAAGTATTCTTGAGATAAACTCTTATCCTCATAAGAGACGCTGTCACAAGTTTGAAGACTTGTATCATAATATTATGGTATACCAAAGGTTTGTGTCAAATACTTGAAAAATGAAAACACATTGAAGTATTTTTTTATCGCGGTTATCAGAAATCCTTTAAGAACCCTTCAAGGATAGTTGTTGATGTGTAGCATATTAACCATCATGGTATATGGCATGGGAAACCTATGTGAGTGCAAAAATATATGATTTAGAAGATGAAAAGTCTATAATCCCATATGCAATACAAATGATATATCTTGCATTGACAAGATAAAGCTTGAGATCTCATAAGTAGAGGATTATCATGACTACTTAGAGCTCGGTCATCCTTATTGGTACCATTTTGGTGATTTTTGAGTGTTTTGTTGAAGTAATTCAAAACTTTATAATAACATTGTTTGGAATCTAATAATGGCACATATCATAACCTTATTAATATCAATTAGGAGTATAGTTCATATCACCATCATGGTAATGCATCTCTAACTCAACTCGGAATACTGCTATGTTATACTAATATGGTTATAATATGTCACGAGTCTCTAAATAGTCTAAGGACTACTTGTAATCCTCTCTATTGAAATCTCAGAAGTATAAGCATACACACGATGTTGTTATCGAGACCTCTGTACTGACTAGATTGTATAATATGGAAAAGAAGAATGTGATTGTTGCAAGGTCAGGATATGCGGATGCTATTGTAGATATGAAAACTTTGTAGACCTCCTTACACTAAAAACTTATAGTCATTAATGTGCTTAAAAAGTTACATTATGTCCCGGATAGTTACGCGGATCACTACGCTATCGTTAGTTGATAAAGCGAGATAGTGTATCTAGTGTGATTACGCATTGGCTAGAACAACAAGTACTAGAGATGAGGCGGTTCAAATTTTTCATAGAAGACTACATTTGAAGTCTCCCCGATTAATGAAGAGGCCTTAGAGGGAAGATAAGATCCTTGCATGAATTGTTGATGTTTATAATTAAGAAACACATTCTGTGAAGCAACCTTCGAGTTTTGAAGAAGATGAGGACTCATGGTTACAAATTGAATATTGTTTTATCTCACCCAGGGTCTTAGAGGGGGTTGTATGTTGAACCCTACCGATGAATTGTAGCAAAGGACTTCCTATGGAAGTGAATTTTTAGAAAGCATGTCATGTTGATTGAGTAATTATTCAAGTTATTGGATCCCGTGAGAGTAGGTTGTCGGGTGGATCCTTTGTATTACAACATGCACCCAGACAATGAAGTACAGTCGTATGAAAGAAAATTGTGTTGAATAGGCATTGGGGCACCTTCATGAGTTAGCCAGATTAGGCTTGTGGTCTCCTTGAGTAAGAGGGATAAAGGTTAGTTAAATATTTTCTTTAACATGAATTTTTATTTGGTATCATGGATGCAAAGGAAGGATTGCTAAAATCTAACTGTTGCTAGAATGGCTAGCTATAAGACAATGTGTTTTGAAGAAGCTCTTTAGTGAGTTGTGTTTCATCATCAATATGCTTATGGGATGAGCAATGAGGCTCCCATGGATAGATGGTCAAGTTGTTGATATCCTCAAAAATCCTTTGGGAAGGTAAAGATTCTTAGCCTTTATGAGAGAAACATTCCCTATATGGAGGGATCTTGATTGGGTTAAACATTGAGCTCACGGGAGCTCACACGGGACCTAAGGTACTTCTTGGAGTTATATGAGCACAAGGTGAGTGGTTCACCTTCCCCGTGGACCCAACATGTGAATACAAGGTGAGTGGTTCACCTTCCCCCTATGGATACCCTAGCATACATCCTACCCTTGCGAGTTTGGGATGATTGGGAAGTACCTCTCATTTAGCCAATGAGTTAGGGAAAAGTGGTTAGGGTTAATTAGTACTACCAACATATGCATCGAGCATGTTGTATTCCCTATGGACGTGATGCATGATGTTCAAAAAACTTAATCACTAAAGGATCAAGCCTGGTAGGGGTTCTCTCCATGGACATTTGGACTTGCCTCTTTCATTTTGGAAAGGATGGTAGGGTCTTGTGACACCCTCTTTCAATCCTTTCTTAGTGGACTAGAGATGAGATAAGTTGCGGAGATAGCACATGATGGACACCATGAGTATAGTAGTGGATGGATGTTGACATGTGAAATTCCTTCCTAGTTGAGAGGGAGTGTTAAAGAGTGCAACTAGAGGGGCTCAATTCACCTTCCTAAAAGACTATATATATATATATATATATATATATATATATATATATATATATATATATATATATACACAATCATAAATAATTAATTATTAATTAAGGTTGAAGAGTTATATCTCCATGGACATGACCATTAGTGAATGGGTACTTACCTAGGTATATAGTTGGGACCCTCAGTTGTAATCAAATCAAATCATCTCATATATCTCATATATTTGTGTACACCTTTGGGCACAAACAAGTGCCATATGTAAATTCTTGCACAAGTCTAATGGAGATTTGGAGAATATCATTTTCAAACTTTTCCATTTCTTTGTAGTTAAGATTTGAGAAAAAACAAATTGTAGAAGGCTTACTCATTCTCTCTCTCTCTTTATTTTTTTATTCTAATAATTAACACACATTTTCAACTACAAGCTTCCCATATTCATAGTATGGTCCTTATATATTGAAATCATAGTAAATGCAATACGAGTAATGTAAGGTCACAAATCCATATTTGAGAAAAAAACAAATTGTTGATAGGTGTCTAAAGTTTGGGATTAGTGCAAGGAAGGAGTCTAATTTGCTACAATACCATGGGCGAATATCATGACTTATCAATACCATATGCTCAAAATACCATAATTCATTTCACTCAAAATCTTATATATATGAATTTTATAATTTTTTCTGATTTAAATTGAAAAGAGAAAAAAAGCATCACTACTTCTGAAATAAATCTCAACCCTTTCTCCATCACTACTACTAAAAATATTTTGTGAATATCAATAAAGTTAAATCCCTATTATTGAACTATTAATTATTATTATTATTATTTAAGAAGAATGAGTAAGAGTTTTGTATTAAGAAATCTAGATTAGGGACCAAAACTCTTACATGACTTTTCCAAAACAAAATATTTGATAACCAAAGAATGTTCAAGCATATTGTAGACTCTAGGATTATTGTTCTATATTATTCTAAAAACATTAACATTATATATTCTACAAAAACTTCCCATAATATAACAAAATTTACATACAATCATAACAAAATATATACACAAATTTAGAGCTTCAAATTTAACATTGATTTATCATATTAGTACCTAACAAAATATATACAGATTTAGAGCTTCAAATTTAACATTGATTGTTCATATTAGGTACCATCACCTATGACAACAACGTTGGTGCCTTCCTCACACACGGTATTCGGTGGATTTCCAATCCCAGTAATTTCTAAGGTTGCCAATCAATCACCAACAACCATCTGCTCCATATCAACCTGTTGACGAAGAAGTTTGGCTTGTAAAAAGAGCTAGAATGTCATATATTTCCTTTCAACCATATCCTCTAGCTTCGAGATGGAGACCAGCAAAGCATGTGAAGCATCATCTAACACCATACTGGCCTCATTGTTATCTTGAGGGACGGGGAATTAGCCATTATGAAACGAGAGCTGAGCACCCAACTATACTGATCCTCTGATCATAATTGAGAGGAATCTGCAACAAAACCAACATGAATCAGGAACTCATTTTCACTACGAGGAAGCTAAAGAATCATTATATAGGTGGTTTCCCTGCTAAATCATGAGCCAAGTATCATCTGAATATCTGTTTCCTTTATCTAGAGATTAGTTGGACGAAGGAATGACAATAAATGGATGGTGTCGGTCGACTGCCATAAATTCATTTTTCTAATCGGGGCTCTTAACATCATCCGAGGAGAACCAGTCTGAATCCCACCTGAGAGAGCATAAATGGAAAAGATGGCACATGCTTCAGGCGATCAGGGAGTCCAGCCACCTAAGATCACATTTAATAAGCCAGGACAAAGAATTAATACACCAAAGATATGGATATCGCCAAGAAATTGGGTTCCGATTTTCTGGTCAGCTTGCAAAAAGAAGGAGCTACAGAACAAGCCATGTACCCAGCATTGCAATGGACACTGTTGTCCATTTCAATTCTACCTTGCTCCATTGTCGGAAATCTTTTATGGCAAGCTGGTCGGCTCCAGTATTCAAATGTTTGAGAATATGATATAATTCTAATTTTTTTCAAATTGAGAAGTAGAGCTAAGCACTCCTAAATTTGATAGGATTTATCATTAATTCTAATGATGATTATTGAATCTCCAAAAATCCTGTGTCTTTGAATTTTATTTTCTATGACCATCTCTAATCATTTCCATAATGTGAGCAATTCTGCTTTCTATTGTGCCTTATTGTTGGTTGCATCTGCTAAACCCCATGCAAATTGAGGCATTATTTTTCCATCGAGGCTTAAGAGGACCCCTCCTGCTCCTTCCTCCTGCAATTATTGAAAATTAAATTATAATTATAAAATCTTTATTCCAAAACAGAAACACTTGTTGGCATAATTAAATGAACAATTGCTTTAAAAATGTAACAATATTGTCACCATCAACATCATATTGAAATAAATATTCTTCAAGAAAAAGTAACATGGACATATAATTAAGGTGCTCCAACAAATACACAACACAAAGCCATATTATCCTTCTCATTAAGCACAAACAAAATAAGCATAATGTATGAAATCTACACTTAAAATTAGTTTTAAGTTTAGTTTAACTTATTTATATATATAACAATTAATATTAACTATTGTTTGAATTGTGTATATTCTATACATGCTATAGCCAAAGAAATCAAAGATAAACCATCATCCTCCAACAATATGTGAATTCGTAAATGTGAAAGTCTATTACGCTGAAGTGTAAGATTAAGTAAATCCATTGAAAAACATTGTTAACATAATGATAATCATCCATTTATATGATAAGTAAAATATAGTTCAATAAGCATGATTGATGATATATCAAACCATAAACCTTGGAAAAAAAGGTGTGCATATGTAATAATAGAGCTACCATATATAGTCATAATATTGCAAAACATTGTATTAAAATTGTTGTATGTTTTTCTCAAGATATGGTATCAAAATGGATAAAAATTATGAAAAATGTAGTGATGGATAGAACTCAAAATGTTAGGTTAGATTCTTTCCAACATTCATTTTATATCATTTTTAATTAGCTAAGAATTTGTAATACTATGTGACTCTAATATCCTTGACTAATTAAAAAGTCAAAACATGGTAACTCCATTTAAGGGAATGATTAGATATTGGTCTCACATACCAATAACATAGAGCATGGGAGAAACAAAGATAGGTTAACAATATTCTAAAGTACTATGTTGATTAAGATAGTTTTAGTGATCAAGCTTAGTTAATAATAATAGAAAACATCCCACAATGTGGATTTGGAAAAGATAATAAACATTATAAAAATGCTATTTGAAAGCTTTGTTAGATGGGGTGAGAGCATAAGAATGATATGGAAGATGTGAGAGGAAACATCAAACTTGTACATAGATTGAACTTGTATGAATTTAAATTGGTGTATAGAGAGACCCCGAGATATACAAATATTAGAGGCCGAAATATTGGTTAATAAAACTCAAATTGTAAATTCAAAAAATGTTTGGTTAATAAAACACATATTTTAAATTCAAAAAATGTTTAGTTAATAAAATACATATTATAAATACATTGACATTTGTGGCTTCCTCTTTAAACTCAAGAAAGAAACATTGTAATATAATATAAATGTGAAAACAAGACAAAAATGAAATAAACAGCATAATCAAAATAAAAAGAACACAATTATTGAAAAAAGAAAAGACAAAATAGAGAACATCATTGTTTAGAAATATCAATCAAAGCCAATATTACTTGTTAATTTGTGAACTATCTAATATTTACATGAAAACTATATACCTTTACCATTTACTTATTCTTTATGATATTGATGTTCCATCAACTTACAATTCAACTAAAGCTAATATTACTTGTTAATGTGTGAACTATTCAATATTTGCATTAAAATATATATTTTTACCATTTATCAAAACATATCATTAAACTATTCTAAATATGTATATAATTTAAATGGGAGCCCCAATTTTGTAATTTTATTCAAACACTTCAAACCTTTACAAGATAAGTTGAAGTTTTAATTAGGATGTGTAAAGTTTGAAAATTTAAAAATATTTGTTCAAGATGAGTGGCAGGGTTAGAAATCTATCACATAGGCTAAGGCCTTTTTCAAAAATCTCTCAAATCAAACAATAAACCTTGCACTTTAACACTTACCCCCACCATTATGAGTCAAAAAGTATACATTCCTATTTAAGTAGTGAAAGAATCAAATGTTTTTTTCACTTAACAATGTGATGCATTTGAAAATATTCTTTCCATATATAGATGTAGCCACCATCAACTATATTTCTCAAAATATACCCTTGTATATCAAG
This sequence comes from Pinus albicaulis, assembly GCA_034641835.2. NCBI lineage: Eukaryota > Viridiplantae > Streptophyta > Pinopsida > Pinales > Pinaceae > Pinus > Pinus albicaulis. The sequence continues at coordinate 83,967 of JAXQQM020060674.1, read as the reverse complement.
GAAAAGTGAATAGGAATACGTGCCAACCAACATCTGGGGAAAGACTATAAGCCATTTTTTACTGATAAGATTATGTTCTTTAAATTTATTAGCATATTGGCTATTTTTTATAGAATCTACAATTGAAAGAAAAAACTAGGAATGAAAAATGAAATTTCATTGGTCCATGGATAGTCCTATAAATTTCAAAGGGATCAATTAAATATGGGGAATATTTTAGCATATTAGATACTTTTTATAGAATCTATAATTGAAAGAAAATTTGAGAAATTTTGTTAATAAATATATTAGGAATGATATTGCAAAAAAATTCTACAACTTTAAAGGAGAAATTGATTGTGATTTGCCACTTGTAGTAAATCACATTTCTTCCATTCTTTCAAGTTAAAAACATTCATCCCATATGCCCTACCACATTCACATCGAAGTTTTGGGCTATGTGAGAATTAGAAAAGTTTATTTATTTGTAGAAATTTGGAAACTCTAGCCACCATTGCACCATTCCTTGGAGGTTGACAAATGAAAGTGCAAAAGAGAGGATCCTGTCCAACTTAGCCTAAAATCAAATTAAATAAAAATAAAGGCGATTTAGCATAAATAAGTATTTTTTAATTTGATATTTTAAATTGGAAAAACATGTTACGAGAATATTTGGATGATTTTTTCTTAAAATAATAAAATATTAGGATGATCTTCCTTAAAATAATAATGGATAATTTTCTTTAAAATAATAAAATATTTGGATGATCTTCCTTAAAATAATAATCTTTAATTGCTACTAATTCAAGCTATCTATGAAGCTGGTTTGGTGATTTAGCATATATAAGTATTTTGGATTTTGATACTTCAAATTGGAAAAGTTGCTACCAAAATATTTGGATGATCTTCCTTAAAATAATATTCTTTAATTGCTCTCTGATTCAAGCTATCTATGAACTCGACAATAGGAAAAATTTAGTCATTTGAAATCATCCACATATTTGAAATCATTGACATTTTCAACTTTTATGTTTTGTAGCTTTGTGCGAAGGGTTTTTTAAAAACATCTCCATGATCCCCCAAAATTCAACCTATCCATTACAAGATGAAAAAACATATTTATAAGGTTCTTGATGGAAACAAAAAATGTTGAGGTACATGTTGAATGAGAACAAAAAAAAATGGCCAATTGCAAAATAAAACATAGTGTGACATTGAAATCGGATTCATATCTTGACATTCGAGTTTGGATGAATTAACCACCATAGATAACTATAATGCATAATGATAACTAACATACCCCTTAAGTAGGAAATAGAACATTTGAAAAAAGAAAGAGGTAAAAAAAAATTGGTTACGATTTAAATTTTGATTATATGTAAATGTATTGAATGTAAAATTAAAATTCATTTAAAACGAGTGTTGCATTGTTAACAAGTTAGAAATAATGCTCTAGAAAAAGTTACATAAAACATTATAACTTGTCTTGGTCAATGCTAAATTAATAGTGGTTAATAGGCAAATCTAATCATAGTCATGATTTGGAAGGAACTAATTTTAATAGATGAAATGAACTTTTTCCCACAAACATTTTTTGTGGTCAATTTTACCCTAAATCCGGTAGAGATTTTTAAGAATCATAAGTTAAAAGTTGTTTAAGCTGAAAATCTTTGGTACCTTGTGGGTTTTTTTCATGGTGTTGAATCCATTTATGGATTCAAAAGTGTATTTTACGACAATAAATCACAATATCTCTAAAAATTGTATTTCAGATTCCAACCAAAAAAATCCATTTTCATCAATTAATTAGATTGTTGTCAAGCAACTAGAACCATTTCATTTATTAGTTGAGACTATATTGTTAAACTACTCATTTATCTAAAAATTTTTACTCTTTGTATTTTTATAATTTGTGTAAAATTTACAAAACATATCATTTTTTTTAATTATAAAAATGTCAATTATAAATATTTTTTTAATATAATTTTATTTAGATTTTGATATTATAATTAATTAAGAGAGATTAAATTCTTTAGAGGGTAAATTACCATATTACCATAATTAATTATTAAAATATTTTTATTATAACTTTTTTCATTTTATTTTCTTTATATAAAAAATATATATATAAAAATAATAATAATAATAATAATAATAATATAAAATTAATATCAAAATATTTTATAAAGTGAATATTAGAATATCTAATCATGATTAATGAATTTATACATTTTATTTTACTTTATTGAAATACCATCTTTTAATAAATAAAAATAGTTCATTTTTTATATAAAATTTTAATGTATACTCTATTGAAATACCATTATTTTAATGGTAAAAAAAATTGTTATTTTTTATACAAAATTTTAATGTATAGGTTTTCACAATCATATATTTTTAGAGACACATTGTGTGAAGGTTATCTAAATATTTTCATAAATCTATATATTTTATTTTTAAAAATTTAAATAAATTAATATAAAAATATTATTTAAAGTAGATATTAAAATAAAAATGAATCGAGATAGAATTAACATTGAAATAAGTTAAAGATTTAGGTCGCCCCAGGTTCGGGTTCAAATCTTTGTGAGGTGAACATACTGTCAAATATAATCCTTCGTAGGTGAAACAATGTAATATAGAATCAGCCTAAAAAAACATAAAGGATATGGGCATTGGGCATGCTGTGTTTGGCAAGTACTATAATATCTGTGTTTGGTGCATGTACTATAACATCTGAAAGAGAAATTTTACTATCAACGCAAACGTATGAATAGAATTCAAATAAAAACTAAGTGAAGGATCTGGGTTAATTGTGTTTGGTTGCAAATGATATTACCAAAAAGGATTTCAATTAATGAATATATTATCTCAAATGGAAAATAGGTGTGAAGGATCTGGGCAAACTCTGTCTGGTTGCAGATAATGTTACAAGTACGTCAATGCGAGAAAACTTCAGTGTCCTTCTATGCATATGCTGTCAACAAAAATAAGATGGCTTACCGACAAAGTCTGCTTTGCGTCTCTCTATTTAATTTAGTTTGTCTGATCATAGTTTATATTCTGGACGAGGCTGTGGCAGAAGGGCTCCTGACATTTCAAAATAATGACAGCAATAGTGCCCACTGTGGGTATCTAAATCTCACTTTCTGCAAATCTGGAAGTGGTGTTGCTGAATTCATTGTACTTATAACTGGGCTCAATCTATAGTGTGTATGTAGGAATCCTTTTCTTCTGGACAGTTCTTTCGTTTAGGAAACAATCAATTATGATATAAACATAATCAACAAAATTGGTTGTTTTTGCTGGTTTGTCTGCGGGACGTCTGTAAGTATATAGACTTCATAAATCATGGATATGCGAATAGTCTGGGTTGGGGGGGTTTGATGTAATTGACACCATGTGTCTCTGAGGTTTTGTTAGAACGTACTAGTTTTTGAGCATTTTGTTGTTTGTGAATGAACATTTTCGTATAATGGCTCGGAGGGTTTCCTTATTTTGAACTTGGGTTGGCTCTGTTTTTTACTATGGAAGGATAATTATTAGCATGGTAGCTAGTTTTTTGGGACTGAGTATGGTAATTTTGTCTTATGGAGCTCAAATATGAGATAAGGACAAGGATTGGCTATCCGCTGGTTTTTATGTTTTTAGAAAGGGTGGATGATGGGACGGGTTCATCTGTCTATAGATGTTCATTGTTTTGACATGAAATCCTCCTGTCCAGTGTCGGTGTTTCGAAATATGACATCCGTATTATCTGAATAGTGTTGCTGACATAACTTTCTCTATTTTTAAATTTTTAGAATAAATTCCATTTAAATAGGTCTCCCTTTTGTAACACTGTTTTTTAAATAGAAATAAAAAATTTAGAAAAATGGGATCATTTTTATTATAAAAATAAAGGTCCATTGATAAAAAGATACAATATTTATATTTACAAAATATACGAGTGCTAAAAAGCTTTCCCATCCGATGAAAGGAGCAAAGCAATTGTATAGTATCTTATATAAGGCTTTTTTAACAAATATTCAATATATGAGTAATGGCAAATCGGAAATCGAGGAAGTTTTTCAAACTACATTTCACTTTGTAAAACTGCGATCTTGGCAGCTCAATCGCAATAATTTTAGGATAAGCTTTTAAAGTGTTATGTTTCTTTTGCATACTTTCGATGCGATAAATTATCGCAGTGCATTGGAAAATTAAAGCAATATTCCGTGGTTGAAGAACTCAACATGTGGAACCTTACCTCATCGCAATCGAAAATGTGGAGAAATTGGTTTGGCAGTCACTCATTTAAAACCCTAGATACGTTATATGACTAGGAAATCGCTGCAATTATATATTTATTTTGCCTTTCACCTTTGAGGATGAGATACGATTGTTCCTTAATGTTCATATTGTTTATTCATCGCATCACAAGGAATTAAAAGGGTACATTTATTCAAGGATATGCCGATCCTAGATTATACGTTGTATTTAATAAAAAATCAAACAAATGATCTGATTTATTTTGTTTTGAATGCATAGGTGTGACCTTTAGAGGGCATTTAAGTTTTAAACCACGAATACAATAAATGTGAATCGACGAATAATCTTTTTGAATAGGCTGTTTTCATTGCATTTTCTGGCTGAAAACTTTCTTTGTTGCGGTATAATAGAACATCCAATTTTCGACAGAACAAAACAACAGATAAAGTATCGAAAGAACTTGGAAATCAGCGACGCCTTCGGCACATGAAAAGCTCCCTACGATTTTCATACCGCTAAAGAAAACGACCAAACTCAAGCCAGGACTGAGATAACTCATGTAGGGACTTGGTAGGATGACATGGGAGAATGTATATAATTTTAGCAGAAAAAAAAACTAGAAGGTTGTTGTACCTAATACATGTTCTGACCAAGGCAGCCTGGAGACTCGTTAAGAAACTCCTCTCTTAACATTAGCAAATTCATTTCTGCCTTAATTCTTTGACTAAGTGTGTTTTATATTATGATGTTATTCGATGGGTTATTGATAATGTGACTATTCAAAACAAAACAACCCCCATTTACCTTTACCGGATACCAGTCGAGTCATTCAGCGGGAGGACATTAGAAATGTACCACCTCCGGGACCCTCAAAGAATCTGTAACAAGAGGACTTCCTTCAGAGTTTATAGGATCGAAAACAGATGAGGCAATTAAAGGCTGGGAGAAAATGTCTGAAAAACACAAGCATGAGCATGGATGTGTCTGGAATTATATTTCGCCTTTATGCTGATAGCTGTAGCAATGATGTGATTGTTTGGAAAACGATAACTCGACTAGTTTTCCATTCAAATGGTCCAATAATACATTATTGATTTGAAGATAAGTTGAACGTCATTAAATACGTTGAATGGCAAACAGATTCTTGATCCAGGAAGAACAAAAATTAAAATTCCATGTTTTATTTTTATTGTATATCCTAGATGCTCTGTTTCAATTAAATTCCCATATTTTGGTTGAAATGGACTCCCATAAAAGAACACATACTATTCATATATATACTGATTCTTCTTGGAAGGATGTTTTCTAAAGCACATGACCTGAGAGTTTGTCCATGGTTTTTCTTCAATAAATTTTTAAATCATTTTTGGTGAGATTCCTCCTAAGAACTTTTAAAATAAATAAAATTAGTTTGTATAATTGGAAGATTGATTTGAGAAAAAAAGTTCATATCGAAATTTCGAACGTGTGAACACACATTCTTCCCCATATTTAAGACTAAGCTGACCAACACGGAAATTTCACCCTGGGCAGAACGGTGGAAAGCATGTCTCTCTTTAAAAGCAATAGAAGCTTATATGCCTATTTCTTTCCTTTCGAAACAGGTGATTATACTCTTAACGAACACATTCACTGGAAAAGGACATTAACTTGGATATGTCTCAGCGCTCCAAAAAGTGATCATATTCAGGAGGCAAGCAAGTCTGGAGGGTGGCTATAGTTTTTCTTCTATTGCCATTGCAGGATTCAAAACATAGACGATATTTTCAGTGATTTGTTGGTACACAGTAAAATAGATATCACGAAGTTTTGATTTAGCCCAAGTCCAAACTTCGAGCCCGAAGAAATGAATGGAAATTTTGTTATTTAAGAAGTCGGGGAGGTTACTCAAAGTCCCTCTAGATCAGGACAGGAGGCTCTCCTCTGGGGAGAAAAGATGCTGAAGAAACGAAGACACGTAAGGAAAAGTAACGGGAACTAATCTTGTTTTAGAAAAGAAAGACATTAACGACGTGACAGAAAAGAAAGCAATTTGCTAAAATTGATGTCTAGGTAGTCTTTGGCCAGACGAAAAGCACGTTTAATGCCAATGTACGTCTTTGAAAAGGGAAGCACGAACGGTAGAATACTAAATAAGCACCTAAAAGTGATATAAACAATAGTGCAAATTCTCATTTGGAGGGGACAAGAAGCTACTAAACTTATTATTTCCTCTCATTTTATGAACAATGAACAATTTTCCAATAAATAGGACGTAAAACACTCCCAGTTGGTGATCCAAAGATCGGGATAAATCATCCACAGAAAATCCCACAAGTGAGATCATGTTGAAGATACAGAGGAAATCCCTCATTTAGATATATTTTACGGTCCAAACATAGGCTGTGGTGAAAAACAGAGAGGAAAAGAAGGAGGAAGGCGAAGTCAGATACTTTTATACAAGGAATTCGTAAAGATGTGTTTATAAGAATGTTGGGGTGGATCAATAAGAAGGTTAAGAAGAAGGATGTCATAGAATAGCCATCATTGAAGAAACAGTTAGAAGACAGCAGGAAGATCATTTAAGTTAGAAGACAGTGGGATGAAGAGCTCAAATCTAAACAATTAAAGCGAGTTAGGTGAAAAAGAAAATTGATCAACGAGACCTAAGCTGTGGCCAGCTAAATCAAGAAATAGCAAAATCCCAGACTCTTCTACAAAATGAGCGGACTTCGAAGATTGAACAAGAGATATTTTCAATCTAAATTAGACAAAGTTGAAATTATCCTGAAATGCAGATCTATTCAAAAATAAGAGCTGCTGGAGACAAACAAGTTATTATCTCAACAATTAAATGAATTTTGTCTAAAGATTATGAACCTGAGAATCGCTATATGAATTAACATCTTCCTTAACATTCAGAAGAGGGTATCGGTCTTAAAGTGAACTTGATGACAACGATGAAAAAGAAGATCTACGAATTTCTTTTATGGCGAACTCGGAATCGGAAAAAAGCAAATATTCACAAGATTATGGAAAGACAAGAAATTATTTTTTTGCGGGGCTGGGAATAGCGTTTGATCAACCCAGAAAGAGCTCGTCCGAGCTAAAGGCATAGCGAACAATGCTAAACACGGTTGGTGAATGATACCCTATATGCAATCAATTTAATTGCGGTTTTAACACACGATCAGGCATACTAGGGTAAAGGCGATCACGGATGGAAGCCAAGGGAATGAACTAATAAGAATCAGCAAATTGGCCAACTACAAGGAATATCATGGGATACAATATGGACTTATCTTGTCAATTTGCATAGTCAACAAACAACAATAAAATTTCTTTCCAAGTAATAAACCAATTGTATCATTCTTGAATTCTGCGATGCCACATATACGGAAATGATTGCACTCAAAGCTTAGTCATCACCGAAGAAGTGAAAGAAATGCTCAAATCTGTCCCAGGCACCCTCAACCTCAACAGAGATAATCGATGAGTCGATTTACCTAAATTAGCATTTACATTTTTAAATTTTTTAATTTAGATAAATTGTGAATAGTTTTACTTATTTTTGTTTTATTAAGTATCTATTTAAACCCCTTTCATGCATTTAGAAAGGTCTGGTTGTGGATCACATCTGGTGATTCTCTGTGAAATTCCTTTAAAGAATTGCATTTTGTATCTTGGAGTTGATTTTACATTGAAGTTCTTTGAGTTGGGTATCGAGTGCATTGGAAAATATAGGTTGGATATGGTATTTCTATCTATTCATTGTTAGTTTCTTATGTTATGTGATATTCTCTTTTAAATTGCTATCGTTTATGTGTGCTACGTTTTTACAATATTTCTTTATACATATCATTTCGAGTATGTTGAAATATTTATCTCTGATATATCTCGGCAGTATATGATGATGAATACAATATGTTATTATAATTTTTGTTTTAAATTTCTTCATGAGTTATCTTTATTTATTCTTGCATATTCAATTAAGCTATAATACATTTTTATAGTTTATTGGTTAGTGAAACAATTCAAAGTTGTATTCACATTTGATGCCTTTAGGGTTAACATTATTAGAATTATCTTAACTCAGTTTAAGTTAGTTTAAATAGTTTTATTTCTAGTCATTTAGTCCCATTTTCCCTTCATCCAATCATTCCATTACCAACCCATTCAAATTACTAAGCCAAGGTTCTATAAATGCGATTTAGACACCACACCAAACGGAAAAGAGTTGACCTAAGGTCACGTAGTGTAGTTTATCCCCCGATTTTTGGGCTTAACGATTTTAGAAACTGTAGGGTATCTGGAATTATCTCTTTGGGAATCATTGCTCTCATCATTTTGCATGCAATATATAAATCGCATGTGAAATTTCTGTTGAACCGAGGCCAATGCAAAACGGAGGGAATAGGCTTCTCTCACATGAGATTCCTAAGGCTCGCGGAAACTCTTATTTCTTCGTATCTATCAAGATGGTCTATTCTCTTGCACAAATGGTTGGATTCATTTATCATTTTTTAGGCCATGTAAAGATTTTGGGTTTTCGGTTCTGCTCGGTGGTGGCATTGCACTAGATGTTGTTATGTCGTTGCTGCCATGTTTGAATAGCTGATCGATCGCTCTTCTCGATTTTTCGGATGACTTCTGGCTATCCACCACCTTCGTTCGAGGCAATCGAGGCTCTTTTCTCGTGGTACCGGGAATATTTCAAATCTTTCCGGTTTGGAAGCACATCCTTTATTTACCAAGGTCTTTGATTCGACACGAATGTACATCTCGTTCTTGTTTCGTCACTCTATCTATTGGTAGATAGTGGATCGAGAATATTTTATGAATCTTTTGATATCTTGTTGTCCCAAGGCTCTTTCAAGCGCGATATTTTGCTATCCAGGGTTGTCGTTTGATCAGGTAGGTGACCTCTCTTTATGGAACTAAATTCATTACGACATAATCTCGCAATCGCCATATTTGGCTCTCTATCTGTGTCGAAAGTTCTTAAATTGTTTAGGCGGGAAGTGTGTACTCTATTTATATCTGTTAGTGGGGGGAATACTTAGGTGGGTTGCCGGACATATTCCATTGTCTACCGACTTTCCACATTCGGGTGACAGCTATCTTTTATGATCAAGTCATTCTCTGTCCTGATCGTTGTGCTGGACTATCGGATTGGATTGAATTTATCTAATATATTTGTTGGAGTGGGTTTATTTTGTGTCTTCTTGTATGATGGTGGAAGCTTTCGATATTTTATCTTCCGACACCTCTGCACATGAGGCGCTCATTGCTTGGTAGCAGAGAAGAAACACATGCAGGTGTCGGGTACGGATGAGCGCATAATCGCAGTGTTTGATCGGTCTCATAACATAGTTGCGAAAGAGGCTGAGAAACAAAGTTACTGGTTTTCGAGATGGTGTGACACAAAGTCATTACGGGGTCTAGCAAAAGTCGGGGCCCTTCAAAGGAAACCTACTACAAACCCCATCTGAGGAGGTTAATCAAGTAATTACTGGAATAAGATGATTTATGGGGCTGAGCAACTAGCCTTCAAAGAGAGGCTCTTATTGGTAGATGGCTCTTTTCTGATATGGGGGAAGTTGATATGGTCAAATGGGTTAAGATTTTAGAGTGTCCTATTCTGGGTTCACATTCCGAAAGTTAATAAAATGATGAGTAATTGGTTCAGTGTACACTTCATGCATGAGGATGTCTCTCAAAAAATCCTTGGGCGCACTTGGGTAAGAGGCCGAAGTTTTATGCAGCTCTTGCTATGGCTCCTTGGTTTCAATCCCAGATTGTTGAGGCTCCCGGGAAGTAAGATGGTGTGGGTAAAATTGCCGGGTTTACCACTTGAATTCTGGACTTTCAAAGCACAAAATTCCATTGGAAATTCTATTGGTCGTATGAAGCATATTCATCCTCGAATTCTCGGTACAAATGATAAACGTATTGTTTGGATACTTGTGAAAGTCTGCTTCATGGGTGGGTTGTCGAGGGATGTTGATTTGGTTTGGGGGTAGCGAAAGCACAAGCAAAGGGTGGATTAAGTGGATCACTGGGGTGTGCCTTTTAGATGCTTAATTTGTCATCATGTCGAGCATTCACATAGCAGATGCCTTCTTGATTCTCATGCTACAGACCTTTTGGGTAAGTCATTTCCTACCTCATTTGATAGTGAAAGGTATGCTTTTTTACGATAGGTTATATGACGAGGATCTCTCGTCACAGCTGTCATGCAACTTCTAATCAAGTAGAGATGCCATGTCTACGATGTCAATATCAACCCTCCATTGACTAAACCTTCCTCTCCATTTCATGATGGGCCTTCTAATGAGAAATCCGTTGTCTTTTGTCCCTACTGATAACCATGTTGATGCGCTACTATCCCAAGTTTGAATGGACCGCTAGTTGTCTCTCCCTCGATGCCCCCTGTTAGAATGGGCTTCTCCGCACTCCTCCCATGATCCACGTATATGAAGACTTCCCGGAATCCCTCGAAAAATACTATTGTAAGCGACATTGAATCCTTATTAGGAAATGCGAAGCTTGATTTGGAGGCATTAACGCGTATTTGATGAAGCACCACCGGACCCTCAACCTTCCATTTCCTCTTGCACTCGGCCTCTAACATTAACGTCGGGAAAAACTCGGAGACGGGGTCTAGACATTTTTAGAGGCGCCTAAACGACTAAATCTTTATTTCAAGGGGATTTGCATGATTTTAGGGAAGTTCCTATTTCTTCCATTGATGACTTTCGGGCCCTTAGAGCAAGCGACCACTGAATGTATGCCCAAATGAATTCCATCATATCCCTTAACATCAAGGGGGATGGGCGACCCCTCGAAGCAATTGCGCCTTCATGATATGTTTTCAGAGATTCAACCTTATGTGGCTTTATTTCAAGAAACCATCTTTGTGTGCTCGTTCTCATGCTATCGAGTACACTTTTAAGCATTTGGGGTCGAGGGCATGCATGCGCTAGAGTGGATTCGGTTGGTAGGGTCGGAGAGCATGCGCTCAATATGGAATCCCTCGACGAGTAAAAATTCAAAGCTTACAAATTTTTTTGGAGGAATATTGTTATATGGTTCCTTTTAGAGGTTTTTACGACACGATTTATCTTATCGATCTATATGTGCCATGTTATAATCGGGCTTGTTTTTTGGGACCGCATAGAAATCATTTTCGGGATCTTAAATACAATTAATCTTATTGTAATCGATGATTTTAACTCTGCACGACTACCAATGAATCATGGGGTACGAAATCACATATGGATCTGCTTGTTGATAAAATTGGGCGGATTTTCTATGATTATGGTATGATGGATGTTCAATCGTCCCCCCTTGTTCCGACTGGACAAATAGGCGCCGGGACAATGAGTTAATTGAAAAGCGTTTAGATTAGGCAATGATTAAGGAGTCTCTTCTACATCTCTTGGGTAATATGAGGTCCCCAAGTGATATCTTCATCATTATCGGATCATATGACTATGGTTCTATCTTGGCGCGGTTGAGACGAAGAGCGTCGTTTGCTCTTTAAATTTCGATCGAATGCAGTTGGATGATCCCCACGAGTTTTAATGATATTGTTGCTGATTTCTAGAGAAAGGATGATTCAAATGGAGGATTATTGGGATGGAATAAGTTCGCGAGATAAGCTCAAGCGGTTAAAAATCATTGTGAAGACTTGGGAAAGGAAGAAAAAAGGAGGCTTTGTGCGTATGAGCTGAACGATATTGAGGTAAAAGTGGCACGGATCTATAATGCTATGATCTTGGTCTCCCCCGAATCTGAATGTATATAACATTCTTCACGGTCTTGAAAACGCAAATTGGAAATCACGAAGATACGGGAGACGACATGGAAGCTCAAAAGCAAAATTCGGTGGCTTAAGGAGGGGGACTTGAATACCAAATTCTTTCATCAATGTGCAAATGGTCGAAAGAACAAAAAATTCAATTTGGCATATAGAAACGACGAATGGATCTAAGAAGTACACAAATGAAGAGATTCAGTGAAGAGGCCTATAAACACTTCTCGGAATTCTATAAGGTGGATAAGGAGATTGACCATCGATGCCAAACTTGGGTCCTTGACCATATGCCTCTCATGTTTGATCCGTTTGCAAATGAGATTCTAGGGAAAGAAGTTTCCAAAGGTGAGATCGAAGATGTATTAAAAATCTTTTTCCCATGATAAAACCCGCGGGCCCGGATGCGCCGGCCAACGAAGTTTGATCGGAGTTCGAATTTTGGGATTTGTCCCGGGGGATATGAATTCCACATTCACGACCCTTGTTCCTAAATCATCTACTCCAAAATCCTTCATCGATTTCGGGAGCCAATTGCTTTGTGCAAATGTGGTATACAAGATTTCATCCAAAATGATTGCAAACGGGATCCATGGGGGTTATGTCATCATGCATATACTGAAGAGCAATTTGGGTTCTTAAAGGGAAGACCTATACATGATGTTGTAGCCCACTGCGCAAGAAGCGGCGTGCACTCAATTCATGTGAACAAAGGGAGGCACTTATTATGAAGATTGATATACATAAGGCATATGACATACGTTTGTTGATTGGTCTTTCATTAGGCTTATTCTCCTCAAGGTGGGCTTATCAATGCATAATTTAAGATGGATTATGGCTTGTATATCTTTAGTTAGATATGTTGTCCTAATCAACGGTTTACCAACAAAATTCTTCATTGCAGAGAGGTCTTGGAGACGGGAGGGTTGCGCGTTGTCTCCTCTCATCTTCATCCTCATTATGGATGGTTTCGACGATTTAATGAAGATGGCCAAACATGCTATGTATTTTGAAGGGCTATCTTTCTCTCCCTCGATTTGCTTTACTCACTCTTTGTTTGTTGATGATTTACTTGTATTTGGTAGGCTTCACGGGAATCATTGGTTCTATCTTCATTATATATGCATCCAGGCTTGGAGCAGACTTCTGATCTTTGCATCAAGAAAGACAAATCCTTTTTAATATATGAGCCTAGTGATATGGATGAAATCAATTATATTGCGGAGTCTATGGGGTTCAAAAAAAGAAACATTTAATGGTGGGATTCACTTATGCGGGTTTTCGAATGAAACCATGTGCATATAGGGTGGTGGAGTGGGCATGGTTGATTGACAAATTTAAGAATAGGATTATGAAATGGACTAACAAGTGGCTTTCGCTTGAGGGGTAGATACATTATGGTTCACGCGATCTTGAGCACGGTTAGTGGTTTATTGGGCACATCCTTTACTATCTTCCAAAGCATCTTGTTGAAAAAAATTAATTCCATAATTTGCAATTTATCCGAGTACTGGTTCCCTAAAGGTAAAAAAAATACATCCTTGCGAGGTTGGAGTGCATCTACTATTCTGAAGAAGTTTGGTGGCTCGGGACTCTTAAACATTCGCATATTTACAAATGCTCTTTTCATAAAGTCATTATGGCGAGCTTTAAAAGGCGATAGGGGTATGTTCTCATATTATTGATTGCAAATATATCGTGAGAGATCCGATTCTTTCAATATACCATGGTTGTATTCTTCATGCAAAGTCGGCATCTCAAATGCGAGGAGTTTCATTAAAATCATGCCCTTCTTGGTGAGTGGTTAGTGTGGCAATTTGGAAATGGCCAAAAAAAATTAATTTAGGGGTTTGACGAGGGATTTTGGGAATCGAAGTTTGGATCCTACATTGAACCACGGTTAATTCATAGATTGGTCATCGTGGAATTTTTTTCTTTATCACAAATTATTATGTGTTGGAACCTTGGCTCACCGATTTGGAAAACGACGGATCGGTTAAGCCTACAAGGTAGGGATGCAAATGATTGGCAAAAGTTGGTGCATGTGCTACGGGAGCGAGTGGGCATGAACTTTCCGTGGGGATGGGGACTAATTGATTTGGGATGGAAATATGTTAGATGACGAGCATACGAGTGAAAGGATATTTATCTCAACTTAATTACTGCAGCTTCCGGACGGGACGTTCTCTCTCCTTTCCGTCATATATCGCATTGGAATATCCCTACCAAGATCTTATTGTTTGTTTGGTTGCTATGGAAAAAGTAAGATATTGACTTGGGCTGTCTTTAAAAAACGTGGTTTTCGGGGGCCTGGGAGGTGCCCTTTTACATGTCTTGCTCATGAGGAATCTGCCTCACACGTGTTCTTTTTTTGCTCTTTTTACTCTCAATGTATGGTGATTGTTTTCATGTTTTCTTTTGGATCTCGCTTGGAGACCTATTGATTGCATTAATACCATTCGGGGTATGGGGGGGGCTACCAATGGTAAATTTAAACCGACGCCTTTTTTTTTGGTTTCGTGGAGATATGGTGTGCACGAAACCGTCTCATATTTGAGGGCCGGCCAGCTAACATTTCACCGATTCATGGTTCTATAATGACTTGGTTGGTTGGTCGACCTTCTATCCAAGTGACCCCCAATGGACTTATCTTTGCGCACACAAGCTCTCATCCAATTGCTATCCCGACGATATATTTTGATGGGAGCACAACAAGATGGAATATGTGGGCTATGGGGGCTGCATTAAGCTCATGGAGGCGGAAAGGTTTCATATTTGTTGGAATGGAGGGCGTGGTTTCGAATAACAAGGCGAGCTTATGGCCCTTTGGAGTGGGCTCATGGTTGCATACAATCTAAATGCGCCTACTCTGTTCATGTGTATGGTGAATCGAAAATCATTATTGATGGCATTTCCCGAGTATATCTTGTCTATGTATTCATGGTACTGCAAGGGTGGATTGATCCGGTGAAATATCTATTGTCAAATTTTTCGGGGATTCATCTATGGATCATATATAGAGAGAATAATTCACGTGTTGATGCTTTGTCCAAGAAAGGCCTTAATCTCTCTTTCGACAATATCCAGGATTTCTCAATATAAGGATTCGCGATTGATTAGGACTTTTGATTTTCCACGCCTTAGTATCTCTTGGGATCTTACGAGCGAGTTGGTTTCTTCCTCCTTTTTTTTCGAGTTTTGGATTTGGTCTATTCTAGACTACTCCTCGTTTTCTGTCTATGATCAATGCAATATCTTGGATGAACTGATTTTGTTGTTTTGTTTTTTGATGCGATCGACCTAAACGGAAAGCCACCATTCATATTTACGCATTGATTCGATCCTTGACATGGCACTAAGACCATTCCCTTTTACCCTTTCGAAGCCATCCATTGTCCATACGATTCTATGAAATCTAGCTCCAAACACTATGTATTTATTCGGATCAATTTCCTTCCTAAACTCCGTTAATGAAATGATTTCAAAACCTTTATAATATGGGCGTGTTCTACTGGGAAGAACCATTTTCCTTTATATAGACCCACGTGTAGAAAATTATCTCTACGAGTAGTATTGGTTTATTTTCTCCTACTTGATTTAATTAATACAAGTTATTTCCATAAATTAGATTCAAAAAAATACCGAAAATAAACACAACTACGACCTACACATGCGGATACATTTACTAAATAATACGCTTATACAACAAAGTGACACATGGATTTTTGGACATAAGTCGCCGGGAAAAAACCCAAAGAGCAAAAAACCGGTGCGAGTAGATATGAGGGTTTATTATTAAGTAGTTACGAGTACAAGAAATCTGGGTTCCAAATCTGGGAAAACCCGACGAGAGAATAAAAAGAAATCAAATGCTGCTAGCTAACTCTGAAGTTCCAGTGCCAAATATCAGACTTGTCCACACCCTCCAAATGGGATTTACAAGACTCGGCCCGAGATCGAACCCTCGAAACCCTCAACGTTGCTTTTGAAGCCCCCAGCGTTACCTCGCGTAGGCTTGCGTCGACCTCTGCGTGGCTCTAGGGGAGGGCATGTGTCACCCACTGGAGGGTCTACACGCTACTGTTGCGCCTTTGCTAAGTACGTCGCAATCTGCGTGGCACTAACTGCCTCTGCGTCCTCCCTGCTGGAGCTGCGTGGCTGCGAAGCTCCCTCTACGCTAGCCTTGTTGTTTCTCCTCTGCCCTCTTGTTTTTCTCTTGGCTCTTGGGATTAGATTATCCCCTCGGCCAATACTACCCCTCCTTTGTAGGAAATTCCTCCTAAAATTCCTAGCAAACCCACCCTAGAATTCCAGATCCATTCCTCAATCCTACAACTGCATGTCTTTCCCAACTGACCCTCAAGCCTTTCTCTTATACTTTTTGTTGAACCCTTCAACGGCCGAGATTAAATCATCCATCAACGAGTGAGATTAAAAAAGCTCGCTTGATCCATGTGACTTAAGACAATTTCAGCACATGTGTTAATTAATTCACTTTAATTATCTTATTTTCCTAAGTTTAGACATAGGGAAATCCATTAAAAATAATTAATTATTTGAATAACTTGAACACCAATGCGAAATTTCTCAAATCCCTTTACAGGGTTTTGGAGATCAAGTGTGTCCTAGCCCCTCCACAAAATTTCGGGGCTAAAGCACACCCTATGCTACACCAACTATACAAAATCTCAACAATCCCTCTTAGCACGAGTGTGCTCTGAAAAGTGTACTCTAGTGAGTGCATCCACACCATGCACTACAACATCTTGAAGCTAGATCTGTGTTGTTGATGCTTGGCCTCTTGCCCTCAATCCCTTTGCATTGTTGCTCTTTGTACCGTTGTCCATGCCATTGCCACATCCCTACTTTGCAACTGCCCTCTCAAATTATTGCATCATGCTGCTCTCAGCAACGCACAACTACTCAGCTATTGATCATGCAACTCGCAGCTGTGAAAAGTAAGCAAGCGAAGGACTCTACAAATCGTTTGATAGAGAAGTCAAGTTGCCCTCCACCACAAAGCTCTCTGGATGCGATTCACGTTGTCCTCCCTAGAGACATCGTCATGTTGCAACACGCACTACGTGAGCCCGGCTCTGCATGCATTGAAGTCCCATCGGCCTCTGCGTTGTTGACTCCACGTTGTTGCTTCCCTTGCATTATCTTGCTCCTTCTTTAGCTCCCTCTCTTTGCTTCAATGTGGCCATCAACAACCATCTCCCGACTCATCCCGCTACGCGTCTTAAGGCTCTCGTAGCTCATATGTGATCCAAGAGTAGGGGGTCGACTCAAGGATCCCGCCACCTTTCTGTAGATGCTCTACGGATCCATGTCACCCCACCTCTTATCTCAAGGTACATCAACACTCATGGTTGCATCATCATTAGAGCCATCATCTTTTGTTGCATTTGCTGACCTTGGAATAAAAAGAGCCTTTGTCCTTCTTCTTAGGACAACCTGGCAGCAAAATGACCAAGATCGGCACGAGTTAAAGCATCTAACCTTGGAGAGGGTCCTTCTTCTTCTTCCCTTGTTGTTTCTTTTCCCTTGATGCAAGGGTTGCATCCTCCTCCTCTTCCTTTACTTTGCCCTTTCCGCGTCCTCCAGCGATATACTGCCACTTGGTGACCCTCTCGATCTCTTGACGGAGGATAGCCCACATGTCAGCCCCACTTTGGTAACGTTTCCCCTTCCCATAATGCTTTGGAAAAGTGTTTCCCAATCTTCAGAAACGCATTAAGAGCGGTCGTCACTAAGAGACCCTCATCCGGAGTAGCACCAATGCCAACTAGTTGATCTCGGGATGGCTTGAAGCACTCGAAGAGAAATGGATCCATCTCTTCACCCTTCATCATTTGGAACAACGACATACGGTTCTCAAGAACCATTCTTCTCTGCACAGAGCCTCTTTGGTACATCGTGTCCCAATGCCACCCACATGTCATTTGTTGTAGTCTTACCCGACGAATATGAGGAATCACGTGGTCCTTGACTCGTCTATGCTCAAACGCTTTGTCGCGCTTGATTTTCTTCATACTTCTTGAGTGGATCTGCATCGGTTGGTACGGCAAGGACCTTCTTTGCATGCTCTTTGAGTCCATACTCATCGAATTGAGAGGATTCTGGCTCTCCGGAAGAACATAGTTGGACATCGCGTCAATCTATCTTGATCCCTCGGTCCATATCAAACCATCTTTGCTCGGATACTGATAGAAACGGTACTTCTCCCACTAGATCTTGGTTTCTTGATGACTAGAAACCCTCTAGTAGTTGCTTCATTTGAAAAATGATTTCCCTCTGGAAATCTTCCACCAAAACTCAAACGAACAGTACTCTTCGATCCTCCTGATCGAATCTCGGATCTATTTAGCTCGGATCCGCTAATTTCTGTCTTCCTCCGCCTTTGTTGCCTTAGCTAGGCACAATTACTGCACCTACAAAATATCTATCCCCCTAGCAACTATGTGAAGATCTGAAAGCATCGCTACGGATCTTGGCAAAATTCCTTTGCAACGGGAGAAATGGCTGGGACTACATCTTCACCAGCTGCCCAACGCGGTCCCAACGCTGCTCGAAGTGAACTGTAACCCCTGGAGTGGGTGACGCGGTCCTCTAGCTGCCCATGCTGAAGGGTTTGCGTAAGCACAGAGGCCTTCTGCAGCTTCGACGTTGTCTTTTGGATCTACGTTCCCCTGCTTTGTCAAGATGCCCTTTCCGGATCTGCTTTGCTTCTTGCCACCCTGCCCAGGAAAAAATATTTCTTGGTCGATTGCTGGGGAGATTCAGCTTGATCTACTATCGCTACGATACCATGTGAAAATTCTACTGTGCGATGTATTGGTTTATTTTCTCCTACTTGATTTAATTAATACAAGTTATTTCCCAGTAAATTAGATTCGAGAAAATATCGAAAATAAACACAACTACGACCTACACATGCGGATCATTCTTGAATAATACGTTCATGCAACAAAGTGACACATGGATTTTTGGACATAAGTCCCCTAGAAAAAACCCAAAGCGGGAAAAACCGATGCGACGGATATGAGGGTTTATTATTAAGTAGTTCTTGTTGGGCATTGGGTTCAACGCTCCCCTGTGTGTTTTTGCGACATGGATTAACCGCCTCTCGTGGATCCTAACTCTCGCGATTGTAGCGGAGACTAATGCACGCGGGTTTTGGTGCTACGGAAATCGTGATTCCAACAAGTGGTATCAGAGCGACAGGGCTCGAGTTCAAAACTCACCTGGCTTGCGTTGGGGGGGAGATTGTTGGACATTGGGTTCAACGCTCCTCGTGTGTTTCGCGACATGGACTAACTGCTTTTCGTGGATCCTAACTCTCATGATTGTAGCGGAGACTAATGCCTGCGGGTTTTGGTCTAACGGAAATCGTTATTCAAATAGTTCTGAGTATAGCAAATCTGGGTTCCAGATCTGGAAAACCCGACAAAGAATAAAAGAAATCAAATATGCAGCTAACTTGAAGTTCTAGTGCCAAATATCGAGGCTCGATCCACACCCTCAAAACGGGATATACAAGACTCCAGCCCGGATATGACCCTAGAAACCCTAAACGTTGCTTTTGAAGCTCCAACGTTACCTTTGAAGGCTGCGTGCGGCCCTTCATGCGTGGCTCTAGAAGGGCTTGCGTTGGAGGGTCTACGCTCGCCCTTGTCGCTTGCCTTTGTTAGGCACTACGTCGACCTTACGTGGCCCTAATGCGCCTGCTGCGCTTTATCTTTGGGCTGCGTGGCTGCGAAGCCACTCTGTGTTGGCCTTGTTGCTACTCTTTGCTCGCCTCTTGCTCTCTTGGTTCTTGGGATCGGATCATCCCCTCGGTAATACTACCCCTCACTTCGCGGAAATTCCTCACGGAAATTCTTAGCAAGCCGCCCTAGAATTCCAGATCTATTCCTGCGTTACTGCAATGTGTGTGTCTTTCCCCACCGACCCTCAAACCTTTCTTTTATACTTTTCGTTGAACCCTTCAACAACGAGATTAAATCATCCATCGACCAATCGAGATTAAAAGGCTACTTGATCCATGTGACTTGAGACAATTTCGGCATATATATGTTAATTAATTCATTTTAATTATTTTATTTTCCTAAGTTTTAGACTTATGAAATCCATTAAAATAATTAATTATTTGAATAGCTTGAACACCAAATGAAATTTCTCAAATCCCTTTACGGGGTTTTTGGAGATCAAGTGTGTCCTAGCCCCCTCCACAAAATTTCAAGGCTAGAGCACACCCAATGCTACACCAACTATATAAAATTTCAACACAACGCAAGGAGATATGCCCCCTACGGGGACTCTTCCTTCATCCTTCTTACTAGGCTAGAGCGGGCGAAGTGACTAGGGCTAGAGACCCACTGAAACTAAAACTACCCTTGTTCTTTATTCTTCCATACTAACTCATACATATGGGTATGGAAATAGGGGCTACTAAAAATAGCTAGTATGTTTCCTACTTTGGTGGACACTGGAACTACTACTTCTAGCTCATGAAACTGCTAATGCTACTAGATATGTTTCATGTTACTGCAATTTCCATTAATACTACTTTTGCTACTATGGCCCTCCGATCAAAAAAGTGGAGGATATGCTACTTGAATTGGGTATGTTGGTTCTTAGTCTCGATCAGCTACATCACGCTTATAAAAAATTGGCATTACGGAAATGGTTATTAATCATGAAGGTATGGTCTCCTTCATGTTCAACCAAGATATAAAGCAAGTTACCTCGAGAGAATGTATCTCGAGAAAAGCAACTGGTTCCACCTAGCGGACCCCGGGGGGAGAGTGGGATTCTCTCTATGCATATCTCTCCCCAATTGCACTCTTTAGAGCGATCGATCTTCTCGTTACATTCATGCCACTCGGAATTTCAAGCCGAGGCGCAACGAAGTGGGGGCGGATCGACGAGCCCTACTAACACCCCTAAGAGGCTATGTTCAGACCACGAGCAGAAGGTCGAAGACCTACGGATCGAGGATATTCCTACGTAAATGAAGTTTGCGCCCCCCACCCCACATTGTACGAGAGGCAAAGAGATCCCATAGAATGGACTCGCCTCACAACTGACCTTACGGTCATTTCGAGATCTGTTTTGTTGTTGTCCAAGGGTGTTTACTAATTATATTCGAGTATTCTTCACATCATTGTTGATTCATTTCGATCGATTTTTGACATCGATTCAGTCTAAATTCGAGAGAGATAAATTAATTAGTACTATACTATGCATTACGAATCACATTAGATTAGCATAGGTGTATTGCATTCACTTATAATCAGCATAGTCACTCTCATTGATTACAGGGTAATGATTCATAAAAGCCTAGTGATATTACTGGAATGTCACTCTGTTATATTACTAGCTTGTACAAAGTGATAACCATTGCTCTCTAGGAATTCCACCTATAATATGGAGTGATACTACCAATGATCTCTTATGGCATTACTCTTATCTATTACTATGAATACATTGGAACAATGAAGTATCACCATCGACTGTTATGATGATGTAGTAACCACACTTCATGTAATCATATTAAGCTGCAAATAGGTCATCACTGTAGTACTTCATAACCATTACATGAAGTGGGTCTTTCATCATCATAATGAGTAATGGCTTGTACTATATTCACTCTGTCTTTATTGTATAGAAGTTATCATAGTTATGGGAATAGAAAATCATGTTAGTAAGTAAGCATCAAGCTAAACTAGGTGTTACTTATGTTCCAGTAATCTAACTATGTTTGATATGACGAGAATAAGAGCGATATTGAAAGCTCAATATAAGAGACGGAGTTACATACTCTATCGACTTCTATGATAAGTACATGTTGTAATCATGTGATCTTTGAAACCGGATTCGTTGGGGAGGGGGCCAAGAACCACGAGGTCCTACGTATCCGATACGATACGGAGGGATTCGTACCCGATTCTTCGGATTCGGCCATATCCGTACGAGGTACGTCAAATCCCGACCATACCCTATACGGATACGACCGAGATTCGGAGAATCGTGGGTACGAATCCTCCGTACGATCGGATCTAAGCACGGGAAATACCATCATAAAAAAAATTCCACCCTGTTTAACATTCATCTTCCTTGGTATTGGTGATCTGTTTGGGCTATTTTTCTGATCTATGATTGGTTGCCATCACTTACATTTTTCTCTTCTCACATCCGTAACCATTCCTCATCGTTTATGTCATTGTCACAAACGTCTGCGAACCTCATTTATTTGTTCACACTTATGGTTGAAGGGCACACATTGTTTCTGCTAAGGTGAAGTATTTTGTTTCAAAAATTTACACATGAGTTCATTCTCTAAATCTAGCAAATCTTGATTACTTAAGTGATAAATCTAATAGTTTGTTGGCACAACGAAACTTAGTGAAGTAGCATTGATCATTTTGTGTACCACGATGGCATTAATATTCCAAATCTTTGGTTGGCATTATTTTTCAAAGCCTCATTAGAGCATTGATAAATCTTGTATCTTTTTTTAAATTTGACAATTGTATGATGTATCAATGTATCAAATTTCAATGTATCATGTATGAGTATCTAAGATCTTAAATCTATGTTTGAATCAATGAATTTGTATGAATTTGTGTAACAAATATCTAATTTTTAATATATTAATATATATAATTTTTTAAAATATATACATATATTTTAATAAAATAATATATAACATATCGTATCCTAGAAGTCTCGTTCGGGGTCACCATATCCCCAAATCCGATTCTCGAATCCCGTATCGGTGACTTAGCATGTGATATGAAAGAGTAATGGCAAGGCTTATATCTAAGCTATGTTTATCCCAGCTTATTAGCAGAGTATCATATATTATGGATATGTAATTAGATTCAGCTTAGTTTATGTATCCTTACTATGTAAGAGCTATATATGGCCTTAATTAGGGATAGCTTACTCTATTACAGAGTAATTACAAAGGCATATGTGTATAACGAGTTGTGTTTTATTAAAAGATTATATATAGTAATATTGTATGTATATTTTATATAACAGAGCTTTATAAGTGTCGGTTTTATATTCCGGTAAGATTACAGTTTGCTAATGGTTATTATTACCATATCTACTTGTGAGCTAAACCGGTCTCTATATTCAACGAGATTGGTCATAAGGAAACAAGCAATGATAAGGTGAAAGTGATTCCATGGAATGATTGAACACCATTGTTCGTATTTCACACATTAGAGACTAGGGAATAAGCATGATACTCGATGTTCATTAACTAAGGTGGTATAACTCATATCCGATGAAAAGTCTGGAACAAAGGTACTTGGGTTACTAGATATGCCAATTTGTTCGAGTTGAAGGTGGTGATAGCTTGTTGAACCTATAACATAGGTGAATAAGAGATAGCAACATGACTACACACTCGGAGAGGCATTATATCATATACATGTAGAGGTAGTACTTTCATAAGCTTATGAACAGGTTTTCGTAATTAGATATGTGCTTACTCGATCATTATACACTATCACTAGCTAATCGAATGGGCTTAATAGAGTAAACAAGACAGCAGTATCATATTAGCTTCACCATATCAATTCGAGCAAGTATACTATGAGTCAAACCCATACCAGTACATGAGATATAGGTATAATCATAATCAATGAGATCAGTTTCATCATGCACTAGTTTCACCACTTGTAATGACCAAATCGTTAAATGTTCACAATGGATACGACTTCGATTACCTCATTATGTAGCGTATCATATTGGTTTCATAGTATGTAAGACCACCTATCAAGTACGGGTAATGTATAGAAATCAATACCACTCGGCTTAGAGCATACGATTCACATAGATTATCGATATGCTTAGTTCTCCCAATATGGTCGGTATTCGTTAATCTTGAAAACTCATATCACTAATTACAAACACCGATAAGATCTATCCTATTAGTCTATATTATGAATAATACGATAAGGTAACAGAAACAAACACGATCAACCAAAGCGCACAAATGAATACAACCCATTGTTTACATGATTACCTATGATAGGGTACTTATACTAGTATCATTAATGCTTTCATTAAATATATAACCCAATTAGTTAGCCAAACTAGCATGGAACTCTTGCTCAATGAATGCTCTATGAGATTTGAGAACCATATTTATTACGTAAATACAAGTGGTGTGATAGAACTAATGCTTATAACACTATATCACAAACGATACTCTTATCATTGTTTATCCATGCTAACTTATGGTGATAGCTATGGTTTTATTACTATGTGAAGTAAAGCAAGTGTGTTAGATGAGTGTAGTAAGAGCTCGGAATAAGGGGTTAGTCATTACAAAGCTAGCATCTAGCTCAATATAAGCATTCTTCATGATAGCTTGATCACCATGTATCCTTGTTCAATGGTTGTAACTATGCTATCTCAATCATGCTTCTCTGGAATAAAAAGCGACTTCATTATACTAATCAACTGCTTATTATGGAGATCATTGGAACACCGTAATCTCATCAAAATGGTTATACTACTCCTCCATCTTAAGTATAACTACTATAATGACAACCATATCAATAGGTGAAGAAAGGCTAACGAGAGATCTAACACAATTAAGTTAATCAATACATGTATTGGAACCATACATATAATAGATAAGTCGCTTGGTTATCAGCTTAATCACTTACACGATATAAGGTATGTAAGAGATATTATGGGAATACCTATCTCTTCCTCACTAGTTATGCGTAAACATATGACCAATACATTATGATACCCAATCTAATTAGGTATATATGATTATTGTTTATTTTATACGATACAAGCTCTTGTTAGTAAGGGTTCCTATTAAGCATATTGAAAAAGGGTTTATATTAGGTTACGATGATAGAACTAGGCTTATTCATAACTAATAAAAGCAGTATAGATAAGGTCATGATATGGTAGTAGAGCTCATAACAAGCATATAGTTCCAACATTCTAATGGGAATAACAAGGATATGGTTCCAACACTATAATGGAAATAACAAGCATATATGTTCTACTCTTATCTCATATATGATTAGGGAATATACGTACATTACTACGAACTAGTAGCTAGTGGTATCATATACGTGCATAGCGGGTTAGTGTGAGTACTATAGCCATTGTATAACATTAGGAAAACCTTATTAAAATAATACTAAGCTCAACAAAGTTGGAAACACGTACATTCCCTAAGCTAAGCAAGTAGTATTGTAATCATTATATACTTATGGTCCTTACTATGATATCAAAGTAATGGGAATGCTAGTACTTAATAGATTGGGATACTATGGTCCTTATTGGATAAGGTTAGTTAGTGTTGTTACATGCTTAGCTTTGGTATGCTGGTTATTTATTAGAGTAGTAATGGGAATGATACTATCTTATGATGCTTGTCACTAACATACGTGACTAAAGCTTGGACATGATACTCTTACTTTTTATGGAAACTATGGTCATTACTAAGTTGTATATCATAGTTATAATATGCACATACCTCGGAATGGTAATGAAAGAGGGAATCTTGTGGGCATGTAAGAGTTGTAATCACTAGAACTTACTCCATATACGAGCTTATTGAATATACGAACATTGAGCTTAAATCTGCAGTATTTACCACGGTATCATAGGTCTACGAGAACCATATCCTACTACTCGGTAGTGGTAATATAGGTAGTAGTATTACCTTTGCAGCATTTACACAGTCATTCAGTGCAATAGGTGGAATAGAGTGAATCAAATCATATGTAATAATTAGGGAATCACACCAATGTATCGAGATCGGGGGAAAGATTGCAAAACGACTAATGGGAGTACAAGCAAAGCGATATACTTAGGGTATTCGATACATTAACTCAAACTAGTTAGCTCTACTAATAGGTCAATGAGTACAGTGAACTCTAAGCATATCCCTAATCTATGTACCTTATATAAAATAGAAGATATGTATTCAATCAAAGTGCATGTCATAGCAATGGGGATTACTAAGCTCATAGAACATATAAGGGTGGTTGTTATTACTAGTGCCAAATCCACGATGATTATGCTTTATCCACGAACTCCTTCCCGACATCTCTTTCCTCTCGCCATCGGTTCCTCCTCTTGCGTCCACTACTAGAACGCAATCACCTTCCC
Source organism: Pinus albicaulis (assembly GCA_034641835.2). Classification (NCBI taxonomy): domain Eukaryota; kingdom Viridiplantae; phylum Streptophyta; class Pinopsida; order Pinales; family Pinaceae; genus Pinus; species Pinus albicaulis. The sequence continues at coordinate 57,776 of JAXQQM020060674.1, read as the reverse complement.
CCAAAAGTGATCTCTAGCCTTCGCTCTTGGTCTCTATACTTTCTTCCTCGATAACAAATGTATGGTTTTTCTCGCTGTTGTGTTGTTGCTGCTCTTGGAATATATCAACTCTTTGGGGCCGCTCGCCACCTCGAGAAAATTGTGAAACTTTGGGAATGGGCTCTCCACCAAATACCCGGAAAAAAACCCGGAGGGCTTTTTCGGAAATGGATATGACCTCCCTTGAGGTATAACGCTATCCCAGGTTATGAACGATGGCCCTCAATGATCTGCTTGCAAAAGATGGCCTCCAACTCTACCAAAATGATGGAATAGGGAAGTGCTAACCCCTTTCCAACTCTCTTGAGCTAAATCTGATAAACCCTCAATATGGAATCTCCTCCTCCAAAGACAGCGTGCTCCCTCTCACTAAGCTTGCGTTGTCTATGCAAGTGAATGATCCCAAGCCCGTGGTCACTACAACTCTCTCCGGAAAAATCAAGGATAAAAACTCCTCACCCAAGCGAGGCACTTGAAGTCCCCCGAGTTTAGAGGTTGGGATCTCCACACGGAGACACCCAATGTGTTGAACAACACTTGCGGACTTTGCTCAACAACAAAAGCGTGCTCAATGTTAATAGACAAATATCATAGATGCATAATAGAATGAGCAAATGAGGTGCCTCTCTCCTTTTTTATGCTTGGAGAGCCTTGCTCTCACCTAGGCCCAACCAAAGCTGCGTTGTCTCCTTCAGCCCACGTTGTCCCTCTAGCTGCGTTGTCTTGGGCCCACGCTACCCACGTTTGACATCTCCTCTCACGCTGCCACTTCGTCCTCTAGGCCCCACGTGCTAAATAATCATGTCTCCAAGCTGACTTTAGGAAATGCTTTTTTATCCTAAGTGTGAGTTAAGTGTCCCTTTCACCCATTTTATTTCTAACTTAACTTTATTAAAGTAAAGTAGTCAAAAATTAATATTTCCAATTAGTTATTGCTAATTGGGAATATTACTGATCCTCAGCCAAAAACGTTGCTTGTCCTCAAGCAACTACAATAATGGATGTTTGTAAAATTTTCTCACTCTCCCACGTGGCATCCTCATACGGTAAGTTCCTCCATCTCACTGTATTCCCCTCGACTCGTCTGCTCCCATGCCGCCTCTCCCCGGGTGTCGATGATGGCCTCCGGTTATGGCACTAAATGCCCCTCATCATCTGTGGGTGGGAGCTCCTTAGTTGCGATCACTTTGTTCCAATGCCTTCTTCGGGCATGACACATGGAAAATATTATGAATCCTGCTACCGGTGGGCAACTCCAACTCATATGCAACCTCCCCAATCCTGCGTGTCACCCTGTATGGTCCATAAAAGCGAGGGCTTGAGCTTCTCGGCCCACCCTTACGCTTGACGTGGATTGTCAATATGGTTGCAATCGTAGGTAGACCAAGTCCCCCTACCTCAAATCGTCTCTCAACTCATCCCTGATCGACATACGGCTTGCTGCATTTTGCGTTGTAGCTATGTTATCCTTAAGAACCCGGAGTATAACCGACTCTCTTGGATCCCAATCCTTGGCCCTAGGGGCCTTGCTAGCACCAAACATCAAGTCAACAAAAGATAAAGCATGATACCCATATAAAGCATAAAATGGAGACGTACGAGTAGACATATGGTAAGTGGTGTTGTAGCGAGTACTCCCCAAGTGCAACCATCATAACCATGCCTTTTTGCTACTCGGAGACATAGTTTCGCAAGTAGCCTTCCAGCCACTTCTTCACTATCTACGTACGCCCATCCAGTCTATGGGGTGATAGCTGGTGCTCGAGGTCAACTCGGTACCCACCAAATGGAAAAAGCTCCTACCAAAACCCGCCCATGAAGCGGCTATCCCTCATCATCGACAATGGCCTTTGGAAGACCATGCAATCTGAAAACATCCCTCGAAGAATAACTCCGCTACGTGTTGTAGTGTATCGTGCCGATATAGCGAAGAAGTGTGCATACTTTGTCGGCCGGTCAACGACTACAAATATGCATTCCTTGCCCTATACGATGGGCAGCCCCCGTGATGAAATCCATCGAAATGCTCTCCCATATCCCCTCTAGTATGGGGAAGAGGTGACAAGTAAACCCGCACCCGATGGCTCATCTCTCCCTTACATGTCGAAAGTACGTCCTCCTTGAGGCCCTTCCATGAGAACCTCTCTCTCGATGGCCCTATAGGTCTTGGTAGAACCCCTGGTGGCACGATAATGGTGAGTCATGTGAGGTGTGCAATATCTTCTCCTTGAGGCTGGGAGCTCCCGGTCCGAGAAGATCTTGTCCACTGAAGTATATCACCTCATCCATCACCCTGTACTCTGTCATACGTAACATGTCCCTCCAACACCTCACGAGACAAAAACGGTCCTTGGAGTACTCTACTAGCAGTCGAGCCCTCCGATCCGTATCTAAGCTCATCAAGGACAACGTTGCTTGGTTTGCGTGAAAGTGCATCGGCCACCACGTTGTTTTTCCCCTTGACATACTCGATGTCGAAATCATATGCCCTGGATCTCGTCGACCCACTTTTTGCCTCTCCGCAAATCGCTTACGCTCCAAAAAGAATCGGAGGTTGTTGTGGTCGATCCTCACTACGAACCTGTTCCCCACCAGGTACTATCGAAACACGGCCGATTGCATGCATGATGGCCAACATCTCCTTGTCATATATAGCATACAACCTCTCATGTGGCAATAGCTTCCGACTCTCGAAATCTATGGGGGATGGCCTTGCATCAGGCATCGCGCCTATACCCTCTCTCGATGCATCGCACTCCGGGACAAAGGGGTGTGTGAAATACGGCAATGCCAAAGCGGGATAGCTGCTCATCACACTCCTTGAGCCTATCTAAAGCCCTCTACGTTGTGTCAGTCCAACCGAATACCCCCTTTTTGGTAAGGTCCGTGAGGGGTACAGCAAGTTGGGAAAACCCCTTGATGAACTTCCGGTAGTAGGTGCGGATGCCCCACAAACCCCCAAAGCTCCAGTCACATTCTTCGGCTCCCAGCCAATCCACGATGGCCCCTAATCTTCTCCTCGTGGACCCTCACTCCATCGACACCAATGATATGCCCCAAGTAGAGTATCTCTGTCGGCCCAAACTCGGGATTTGGAGAGCTTGGCATAAAAAATGTTGCTCCTCCCATGTCTGCGTGTAAATCAAGATGTCATCAAAAAACACTAACACAAACTTCCTAAAGTGACTACGGAAGATGTGATTCATGCATGACTGAAACGTGATCGAAGCATTGGTTAGCCCGAAAGGGCATCACCAAGAACTCGAAGTGACCATAATGACATCTGAAAGTGGTCTTGGGAACATCCTGATCCCTCACGCGAATTTGGTGGTACCCGAATCTCAAATCAATCTTTGAAAAGAACTTTGATCCCCTCAACTCATCTATCCGTGGAATGGGGTATCGGTTCTTCATGGTCTTTTTGTTGAGAGTTCGATAGTCAATGCACATCCTCAGTGTGCCATCCTTCTTCTTCACCAGCACAACAGAAGAAGCAAATGGGCTAGTGCTAGGATGGATGTGCCCCAATGCCAAGAGCTCATGGATGACCCTCTCAATCTTATCCCGATAGGCCTTAGGATGCCTATAGGGTGTAGTGATCACTACCTAGATGCCCTACTCCAGCTCAATGGTGTGCTCAAATCACCAATCTGGTGGCTACCATGGTGGTATATATCCAAAAAATGTGGCATACCTGTCTAGGATGGGACACTGACATCAGTGTACTGCGCCCGCCCTTATAGACCTGCCTTTGAAGCACGTAGCTCCACTACCCACCTATGTCTCCCTTCGAAATCTGCCTCCATTTGGTGTGCCGAAAGCATGCGTATGTGGTGCGTAAGTGTGCATGCCCCCGAATCATCTCGTGCTTCCTGGTCTTCTTGTCTATCCACTCTATCTCCAAGGTCTCCCAACTGTGGTGACCTTTCCCGGCATGATCAGCCACCGCACTCCTAGTATCACGTTGTTGTTAGGAATATCCACCACAAAGAAATGATGTGTCGAGTGTAAGTCCCCATAGTCATCTGCGAAGGTTGGCACATACCTAGCACCTTGCATGGTTCGGCTACACGGAACCCGATACCGAAAACCCATCAAAGCTCTCTGTCGATATGCTCCTCTGCTCTACCAATTTGTGCATCTATAAAATTGTGGGTAGCCCCCGCTGTCCACTAATACGAAACATGTTGTCCACCTGATCGTACCTCGGACACGCGAGTGTCAAGTATTTGGGAACCCCTCGCAAAGAAGCAAGGACTCCCCCCGGTAGGGTGCAAACGCTGCACCTCCGTTCACTAGTGGTGGAGGTGGTGGATGATCTCTCTTTGTCCCGCACTTGCTGCACCTCCTGCCTCCATCTCCTCGTATTCATCCTCTTCTCCGATCACTTTCGTCGAAGAAAAACCTCAATATAGTGTGCCTTCCCCTGCGGCACAACGATGCCCCGGTGCCCGTGGCTCCTCGCATGTGAAGCATAGCTGCTTCGCCTCGAGATCTCTCCTGGTCTCATCATCCAAAGGCCCTCGGCATTGGTTCCCCTTTGGAGGCAGAACCCTCGTGTCCTTCGCCTTCGGTGAAATGTCGGTCTGCGGGGGAAAAGGGAGCGCGGGGGTCAAAGTTCTTCTCGAAGATTGATCGGGGTCGGGCTACCATCAGATCCAAGTGAGGGACCACGATGTCCCCAAGCAGCCTTCAAATGTCACTACAACCATTTTGAGTTTTTGGTGATGCCCCTTCGAGCTAACCAATGCACCGACCACCTTCCGGTCTGTATGAACCACATCTTCCATGGTCGGTTGAGGAAGTTTGTGTTAGTATTCTTCGACGATATCCTAATATACAGCCGAGACATGGGAGGAGCACCTACAACACATTGAGGTTGTATTGCGCATTTTGGAGTAGCATTTTTATGCTAAACTCTCCAAATGCGAATTTGGGGCGACGGGAGATGCTCTATTTGGGGCATATCATTGGTGTGGATGGAGTGAAAGTCCACGAGGAGAAGATCCGGGACCATTCGGGATTGGCCGGAACCGAGGAACGTAGGGCGAGCTCTCGGGGGTTTGTAAGCATCGCACCTACTACCGAAAGTTCGTCGAGGGGTTTTCCCAACTTGCTACACTTCTCACAAATCTTATCGAAAAGGGGGCATTCAGTTGGATAGACATAAACGCAGAGGGCCTTTGGCAAAGGCTCAAGGAGGTGATGAGCGATTTGTCCAGTCTTGGTTTTGTCGATTTCACGTAACCCTTTGTCTTGGAGTGTGATGCCTCGGAGAAGGGGTAGGCGCGATCTTGATGCGGGGGGGGCCACCCCATAGCTTTCGAGAACAGAAGCTATTGCCACATGAGAGGTTGTATCCCATATACGACAGAAATGCTTGGCTATCATGCATGCAACGGCCAAGTTCCGGGACGATGCTTGGTGGGAGAACATGTTCGAGGGGTGAGGACTGACCACAACGGCCTACGGATTTCTTTCTAGAGCAAATGCGATTGCGTGGAGGGGCAACAAAAGTGGGTCAATAAGATCTAGGCTTATGAATTTGACATTGAGTATGTTAGAGGTCGGAACAACGTGGTGGCCGATGCTCTATCCCGCGAGCCCAAAGCGACATTGTCTCTGATGAGCATAGACACGGATTGGAGGGGCTCGATTCATTTGAGTGGAGTACTCCAAGGACTATTTTTGCTGTGAGGTGCTGGATGGTCAAATCACGGATGACGGGTATAAGGTGATGGATGAGGTGATATACTTCGGGGGACAAGATCTTCTTGACTAGGGAGTTCCCGGACTCAAGGGAAAGATATTATGCGCCTCACATGACTCACCACTATAAGGCCAGCTTTTTCTTTTCTAATGTTAAAGTCGGTTAATAAAGTGGGTGATGAGACACATAACCCACACTTTGGAAATAATTATTCCCTAAAGTCACTTGAGAAAATATTACTTGACGACGTGGGGGTCCATGAGGGTGAAGTGGCGGTGAGAGGGGAAGAGGCGGCGTGGGCTTGTGACAGAGCGGTGGAGAGGGGACGAGCGTGGGCCCGTGACGAACGATTGAGAGGGGCGAGCGTGGGCCCGAAGAGGGACAATGCGGTTTGTTGGGGCCGGGATGAGAGCAAGGATCTCAAAGCATAAAAAAGGGGGAAGAGGCTCCTCATTCTCTCATTCTATTATGCATCTCGATTTTTATGTTTTGACATTGAGCACACTTTTTACATGTTGTCTGCAAGTGTTGTTTAGCTACATCGGGCGTCTCACGAGCGAAGATCCCAACCTCGGCGTCGGGGGGACTTCGAGTGCCCGCTCGAGTGAAGATATCTATCCATCGTTTTTCGGGGGAGGGAGCCGAGAGCATCTTCGACCGGGATCACACGGTTGCTTGGACGGCACGAGTCTCTTGGAGGGATTACACGGTTTGTGGTAGAGGCGATTCGGGAGTGAGATATCGGGGATTTCAGCTCGAGGATAGTGTGGCGGGACCGGCCCTTCACTAATCATCATTTTGATACGGGGAGGAGGCCATCATTTGTAGATTTATCATTCGGGGCTAGCATACTCACTGGGAGTGCGTTATTTTTCAAGGGGTTTCAAATTACGGGGTCGGCCATTCCGGGGGATTCCTTCCTGGGATCCGGGCTATTGGAGGAGAGCTCATTTCCCGAGTTTCACATTTTTTTTGAGCGAGGGAACAACGAAAGAACTATTTCGTTCCAACGATAAGACAACCTAGAGATTACGCAGTCCCCATGACGGGTAAACGATCATTCTTGAACATTTACTAGAGTATTTATAGCTTGCCTTGTGGAAGCCAAGGTAGCCATCATTCGATCACCTTTGTACTCATTATTATCTTTCGATTATATAATAAAATGGCTCGACATTTCTCCATATTTGCATTATTTGTATGATGTCTCTCTATTTGTTGTAGTTGCTTGTTTATGTTGCTTTGTATTACTTTTGTTTATTTCTATCCGAAATATTACAAGACACCACACTTCCTTCCTTCTCGTATCTACGGGTATTACTGTATCCATCCACCGGGTATTTATTTATATGTCTATCCGTAATTAGGTACTTAAAGTGACTCATACCTTGCCAAATAACTCTACTCAGGTCTACGGTTGGGATAACAACAGTGTCTTATGTTCCACCTTCCATATTTTCCCACAACTAGCCTTTTTGACCAGTCGATAATCAATCTATTTGTTGTTGTTAGGGACTTGTAATTTCCCCACCATTGTTTTGTCCATTCTCCGGGCGGGATAAGTTTGGAGCGTCAACGATAACTATCGAGTCTTTTGGCTTTGACCCATTTGATTTCATATTCTTTCGCTCTCTCTTACTTTGGAGATGAAAGCCATACTTCCTTTATGAGATTAATAGACTTGGTAAAGCTAGAGAGAAGAGATAATAACCTAGCATTTCTCTCGTATTGTGTTTTTATTTATTCATTGGTGTTTGGGCACTTGCAGAGTTAATACCCCATTTACTCATCCATTTGTTTTTTTGGTTAATCCATGTATTCTTCCTTCATCTTAGCTCCTCCTCCACCACCATTTTGTGCCAAGCTTGTTGGCTAAATTTCGAAACCGACGTACGCATCGGTGTCCAACAAAGGCGGTCTATTTTGTATTCTAGGCACTGGCATATTCAATCCTCCTGAAGGGGTCTCACCCGAACCGCTGCCAAGTCTTAAAGGATTACATAGCGCTTGTGTTGGAACACCTAATCCTACATGGGTAGGTGTGGAATGCGAAAAGTCACAATGGAGTCCAAGTGACCTTGGAATGTGAAACCAAGAGTCACACCATTGTACTATAAATGTACATCTTTGTATAATGGAAAATAAGAAACCCTCACGCTTATCTTTCATTGTGTGTTGAGTCTCTTGTGTGTGTGTTATCTTCCTCATACACCATGTGTGTGCTTCAACATGGTATTAGAGCGGGCGATTGCTGGCCCTGCTCCACTTTGAATGAGCCATTTGTGTTTATGGCACATTGCATATCACATTTTGCGGCATTTAGAGAGTTTAACGACGGTGTTTTTCGCCATTCGGAAGTGTTTTGAAGAGGAGCGGCATTCAAATCCCGGACATTCGAGGAAATTGGTTTGGAGACGCATCTTGCACATTTGAAGGTTGATTTCTTCCTGCAATTTACGCCTATTAAATTTTGTCTTTTAAAGAAATTTCTTGGAATAGTGTTTTAAATTGGGTTTCGAAGAAGAAATTTACGGGTTTTTCTTTAACTGAAATTTTACGAAAAATTCGAAATTTGCGAGTTTCTTGGCAAATTTCTGCCACATTCTCACGAGAAAAATTCTGCATTTTGTCCCGATTCCGTCTTTATTTAGAACTCTTCCAGGAAAAGTCCCGAGTTTCTTGGCGATTTCACATTTCTTGAAAATTTTTGAGTCTACAAATCTCTGTGAATTCCCTCTACTCTACTCTCTGCTGTTTTTAAATTTATAAAAAATTAAAAATTAAAAAAAATTAAAAAATTAAAAATTAAAAATAAAAAATAAAAATAAAAAATAAAAAAAAATAAAAAAAATTCTGCACAATTCCAGACCTTTCGGCCCCCCTGCTCTCATACAAACCCATTTTCAAACCCCATTCCCCCTTGCTATCCTACCTATCCTTCCACACGCACTACCCTGCATTCGGCCCTACGCACCAGCACTCCGCTCCTTCAACGCTCTCCCCATTCCACCCTACGGCTCTCCCTGTCGTCCCCATTACACGCCATACACACTCCCTATTTGCAAACTCAACCTCACGGAGCGCTCCCCAACACCTCATGATTCCAACCCCGCCACACACGCCTTCTCCTTTGTAATATAAGCATCTGCGCCGTCGCTCTACCATTCCATTCGGGCCCATTTGCATCCTCTTGCAACGGCTCACACACCTCCTAAAAACCGCTTCATAAAAAAAAACCGCTCCATCCCAGCCCACCCCCTTACCTCTCAACCCTCCCCGCGCGCACTTCAACTGCGCCTCTCCTCTTAACTCCGCCTCACAACACTCATCTCCACCCACGGCAGACCCCTCTCTGTCTGACACTCTCTTTTTTTTTTTTTTAATCACATTTTTTATAAATTTAATTCAACTTTTAAAAATTTTTAAAACATTTCCATGCCTCCTTTTTTAAAATTCCCTTCCGTCCCTTTTTAAATTTATTTTATAAGCCTCTTCCCATCCAAATAAATTTCCCATCTTTTTTAAATTCCCCCATTTTGAAATTAATCCCTTTCCCTCATTTAAAATCTCCTCCTCCCTTTTAAATAAACCCCGCTCCCATTTTTATAAAATTCTCACCTCCTCCCTTTTTTAAATAAACCCCCCTCTCATTTTTAAATTCCCCTTCCCATTTAATTTTAATAATCCCCCTCCCATTTTTTATTTAATAAACCCCCATATAATATCCACCCCCCATCCCTTTTTTAATAATCCTCTTTTTAATTAACATCTCTTTTTAATCCCCTTCCCCTTATTTTTAATTATTCCCATTTTTTTTAATTAATTTTTAATTTAAAAAAAAAAAAAAAAATAGCAGAGAGAGAGAGGAAAGAGAGAGAATAAGAACAGCAAAAATGAAATGAAGAAAATGGCATATGAGGAGCAAATAGACTGAATACATAGAAGAAATTGAGTTTTACATTATATGATTTGTGGCATTAATTTGAAGGGTGATTTTTTTGAAGAAATTGAGTTTTGAAGACAAGTTTGCCATCATTGAAAACAACTCTTTGAAGGAAAATTCAGCTGCCATAAAGGCCTCTTGCACAAGTGTTTTCAGCTGCACATATTTTGCAGAAATATTGTATTGAGTTGACATTGTATTGCTTCTTCATAGTGTGATCAGTATTTGAGATTGTTGATTTCCCTCCATCATTTGAGGAGCAGATTTTGTACTTTCAGATTTCCATAGTTGGAAATTCTTTTGAGTCATTTGCATTTCTTGTTGTATTACATTGTAAACGGGTGCATTTTCGGTTGAAACCGACACCCTTTCATTTTTTGAGCCTAAGTTGTTGAAATGGCTAAAATCAATGAGGCATTAGAATTGTTGAAAAACCTCATTCATTCCAATGTTGATGACATGATAAAAATGAGCAAGCATGCTCTTTGTAACATACAAAATTGTTTGCTAAATGCACAAGAAAAGATTGAGTTTTTGCAGTTGGAATCTCAGCTCCAACAAGAAGAACTTCAGCAAAAGAGTCACCATTCGAACATGTTTCGATTGAAGATTGTGAAGGACTCTCATGAGAAGCGAAAGATAAAGTTACTCATGATTTCCCATTGATTTCCTTGTACTAGAGCGGATGTACATGCGGCAACTCGATTACGCACTTCTCAAGCCCATCATCGGACCTTGGGAAGAGCATTGCACAGCAAGCACGGGGCGAGGGTCTTGGATATAGCCGAGGATGTGTTCTTTCATATTCCGGACACCGCAAGCCCATCGAGATTTCGAGTGCGGAGTCTTGTATGACGGTTCACTGCAGTGTTCCGGATCTTGTTCCACAACAACAACGAGATTGTAAAATGCCAACAACGTTTGTGATCGAGTTGGCCATATGAAGAATCAACTGTTTGATCTTCATCCATGCAAGCAACGTGAGTCGTACACCCATTCTTCGGACACAAGCCTCCTGAGAACCAAGATTCATCTTGGATGGATCGCTTCTTGTGATGGGCATCGGCGGCTTGAAGATGTTTACGACACATATTAGAACATGTTCACGGATATTGAGCAAACTTGCGGTTAGGTTTTCACCATCATCTCACCTTGTCCCTAACGGGGGGAAAATGGTGGTCATGTACAAGCCGACGACGGTCCCGAGCGAGCACCGAACCCCGCAATCTTTCATTCCATGTTCGGAGTTGTAGCTAAGCGGTTCAAGCGAGCCGGAGCCACAATTCGTCATTCAGTTCGGAGATGTAGCCGGATACACGGATGCCCATGAGCATGCCTTCGGTTGGTGGATAACCCTAAAACTATCATCTTTGGTTGGTGGACAACCTAAAACCACCACGGGTAGTAGACACTCCTTCTTTTTTAGGTTGAAGGTCTCCCTTTCATATATGAGGAACACTTCCTCTAGCGAAGCCTTGACTTAGTAGCCTTCGGCTTCTTGCCGACATTGGTTGAGTTCCGGAAATGCTTCAAAGCATTCCGGAGTTGTTGGTAATCCTAAAACCATCACGGGTAGTAGACCTCCCTTCTTTTAGGTTGAAGGTCTCCCTCTTTTATGAGGGACAATTCCTCTAGCGAAGCCCGGCTTCTTGCCGGTTTGGAAAAGAGTTCAGGGGCTGCAACAAGTTTTGCGTTCCAGTGTTTGTGGTCATCCTAAAACCACCTCTTTTTTCCAACATTTCAGAGAGTTGATTCAGCCCAAGTGCTGCCATTTATAATTTTCTTGGACTCACACATACCCCTTCGGATTAAGGGGGGATGTTGGAACACCTAATCCTACACGGGTAGGTGTGGAATGCGAAAAGTCACAATGGAGTCCAAGTGACCTTGGAATGTGAGGCAAAGGGAGTCACACCATTGTACTATAAATGTACATCTTTGTATAATGGAAAATAAGAAACCCTCACGCTTATCTTTCATTGTGTGTTGAGTCTCTTGTGTGTGTGTTATCTTCCTCATACACCATGTGTGTGCTTCAACATGGTGTTTAACACAAGCATGACTACTATGAAAGATCTCACCTTACTCATAATAACTAATGTATGCAACTCATATCCCTACGGCATTCACCCCTCAATATATTAAACAACAAAGAACAACAGACAACGCATCCCACAACGAATGCCAAGCCGCAACAGATCAGTTACCCAAGTAACCATTATCTGCCAGAATAGTTAAGCAAAAACAATACATAGCATCATCACCATATAACATGACATATATAAATATTCGAAAGGGGGTTGTATTCCATTCATCTCTAGAATTATCTAATACATTAGTACAACAGTAAATCATTATCCAAAAGGTCAAATAACATTACATTATCTAATGTGTAGCTCAACAACTTAGCGTTACAACCATTCCAATCTTGAGCTAGCTCACCAACCAACCCCTCTATAGACATAGCCTTTACAATATATAGATAGAACGATGTGCTCTGAGGTGGGAATATGCATTCCAAACTATAGACATTAGACTTATCCAATTCTATTTACAAACCGCCATGACATCCTTGTTCACCTAGAATGCTTCCTACCGATGTGGTTCTTTGTCTTATGATATTGTTGATACTCTTTATGGCATGCTAATGGTCTTCATTCATATTGGCGCAAGCTGTCTGGTTATGTTTCTGTTGATTTGGCCATGTCTTCCCATTCAAAATGAAGGGCCCAACAAGCCCAAATCACACTGCGTTGACCCACCACTGAGTCAACTCTTACTTGACCCACCAAATGAAGGGCCCAACTTTGGGACCATGCCAACCACTTCATTCTTGAATTTCAAAATTCACTTCACTCTTGGTCCCATTTGCTTACCCGGTATGTTGAGACCCACTAGGAAGGTATTGGCTTGATCTAGATCGAGTTGTTGCGACCATGTTTCCTACACTTAATTCCATTCGAGCGTCGAAAAAATTGATGAAGTCTATGGAGAGCATTGTATCGGTTGAGTGCGATATTGTCTTGAGCTAACAAAGTTGGCCTTGTACGTCTTTGGAGGCTTGGAATAGCCTATCTAAAACTCTTCATCAACCTACATCCTTTTTCTTGGCTTCTCTTAGGTCGGGATCCATCGATAGGTCTGCCTCTACTTGCATTTTGTTTATTCTTTCTTGTAGCTCTTCTACCATTTGTTCCCTTTGTTTGACTAGATTCACCAGTTTTGGGGTGCGGTGTAGATATCCTTATACTTGCTCGGCCACAACAGGTATTTTGTCCTTCATCATTGTTGTTGAATGGGTGGTGTATTGCGGTGAGTCCATCACCATGGAGGTTCTATTTTGTTCATACGTCTTCTACTTGCCACTAGTGTCTCTTACAACTATTTCTTTTTGCCTTTGTGCCTCTTGCCTCTTGCTTCCTTTTGCGTTCTTTCTCATTAGTGGAAGGTGTGAAGGTAGATTTCTTTTCCCCTTTCTCTATTCTTTGGAGCCCACCCGGGGATACTCGTATATAACTAGTAATACGCACCCATATAGTGATACGTACCTAGATGAAGTCCCTAACCCGATATTGCGACCACCCACCCGGTTGCCATGCAATGTGGCAGCGAGTACTATGAAATTTGTAGAATGCGTGGCCATCCTCCCCAACTTTGTTCGATGTTGCGGAAATACATTTTTGCGCAACCCCTATGGTACGTGACTTATATAGATAAAATACTAATACTAACGAAAAGCTGACTGTGCCCTACATACAATGGAAAAAATGATTCAAAAAAAGTTATTTTCGAGTTGAGGAACACCTAAGGGAGGTGGGTGAGGTGGATATAGAGGAGGCTACGAGAGGAGGTTATCGAGGAGCGAGGAGATGGCACTCACTCAAGACCCATTAGATGCTAAAATTGCAACAAAGTTGGGGATATTTCCGTAGGATTTCCCTCGGCCCTAGAAGATTGTGATGCATCTACTTTAGGGAGTTCTTGGACATGCAACGAGAGAATTGCTCGGGCCTTATAGCCAAATGGGAGACTAAGGCAAGATAGATAAGTGTGAACCTAGTTAGTTTAGGGCCCCAATGTACGGGAGGAATCGAGGAGACCAAAGGATCAACACAATAACCTTGGGAGGGATGTGGACAAGAGATGATGGGGGTACAACCAAAATTTCCACCAATCTTGGTCCCTTATTTCTTTAAGCTCGGGTTCATGAATGGACTTATCCAGTGGAGAGGGCGATTCTGTCTCATAGACTGATTTACTTGTTTATTGGTGCTCGCTCGTCTCTTGCCCTTGGGGGTTTAGAGAGCAAATCATGCTCATATTCGAGCGACTTACACCAGTAAGGATTACACTGCATGAAAAGCCTCTATAGTCGATTATATAAGCTCGGTGTAACTCCAGTTCTTGTCCCCAAAGTTTTTCTCTGTAAAATGTGAACTTCAAAAGCCCAAAGAAATACGAGTAGCTCTATTTGCTTTGTGCATTGAAGAATAAAGGATAGTTAAACCTCCATAGTACACTCCTATCATTTTTTTAAAAGACCAAAATGTAAATTATGAGAGCCAAAACAAGTTATAAGTATGGGGATTTTTCGGGTTCGGGTTGGTCGAGAAAGTAATTTATCAAACCTATCCTCAATAGGGTAGCCCTCTTGGTCATGATGTTGGCGGATTCGGAATACCGATATACCCAAAGGTCCTACACACATATCCGGATGCTCAAAACTACCTAGTTCAAGTGGGATGAAAAAATAGGCGTAGGGATTGGGGAGAGTAATTCGAAGAATGTGGATTCCTCTAAATTAGTAGAAACTAAAACCAAAGAAATGCAATTGTGGGGTTTAGGGGGAGTGAGGCGCCGACATCGTACCCGGCCAGGTGGAGCACATCCATGTGGGTTTTCATTATCTCGCCATCTTGAAATGGCTAGGGATACTTGTTTTTCGCTAACCACACACATAGGTGTTCGAGACCCCTAGGATTCTCCTCAATGAGGGGCGCGAACAACCTCCACCTCCTCTTACTCGCTCTACAAAAAGAGAATAAGTGGAATCCGAGTATGGGGGGAGCTCGGGGGGTTTGTTTATCCGGTTCTTCAAAGCTGGGAGGGAGAAATAAAGGTTCGATCTACACGAGCTCTTGCTTCTCTAAGACTTCTTTTGGTTTTACGATCCGGAGCTTACGCATGTAGTACATGTAGTTATCCCAAATGTAATAATCTTACCTTCTCCCTCGACAATTATTTGGCACCAATGAGAAAAGTCGCGGACTCGTTCCATCTTATTTGGCCAAATATTGAGTCGTTCTTCTACAAGAATCGGAACCATTAGTTATTGCATCACACAATTACCCATACCAACCAAGCAATCCCCGGCATGTTTCCCTCTGTAGAAGAAGGATGTCTCTCCTTTACGACTAAAAAAGAGTGTTTCCCGCATACGGATACGAAGGTATCCATACTACTTTTCATAGAGAAATTAAGATCTACGAGTAAAATATTATGTGGAAGCGATCCCTATTTCGTAGTACGGTCTAGTGGAAAGGGAAAAGAGAAGCTCACGATTTGCGGGGAGAAAGGGGTCGAGACAATAGCAGAATTTAGTATTCACAAGTGAAACTCTAGCAGTGAGGACTACATCATGAAATGAAGCTTGAACATAGTAAAGGAATTCCTTTCACTTATTCCCTTTCCTATACTACATATTTGTATCGGTTGTAGGTGGTCGGTTCTTCTTTACCAACGGAAAGTGTGGGAGGTCACATATCGGTAATATATGTTATATACGTAATTATATATTCGAAGTTTATTAGAAAATTTGTAGGGAAACTTCATTCTCGTACTTTATTGAATTTACCACTTAGAAGGATGGCATTTCAAGCCTTCTCTGCTCTAGCGATAACTAGCGGGGAAAGGGTCTCGCTTTGGGTATGGGCTCTACGTATAGATCTACTCAACTTGCTACCTTTTCTTTCCCACTTTGCTCTAGGCCCCTTCGAATGCACTGCGATGTTGGTGCCCGGCGGAACCAACCGGATCAACGGGTCATGGATCTCTATCTCGATCGGCAAGATTTGGAGGTTACGCAATTGGAGTGTGCTTCTTATGGATGCTGGATCGAGAAAATACCCCTTTGGTGGTACATGCTTTGCCACGTTTGTTGTCACACAGATTGTCAAGGCACCGCGACAATGGCTCGGATTGGGGGGTTTGTCACCCTTATCCCCAATCTCTCTATTTAAGTTGTCTCCTTATGACTAAGGGAGGTAGACCTATTAGAAATGAAGGACAAATCCAAGAGACACAGCTAAAACACCAAATACCTGATAAAATTAACAGGATTTCACAGATCTAGATTAGATTTCACGTTTAAGACTAGTGCCTTATGGAGTCAAACAAAATCTCGTTATGCGATTCTAAACAAGTGACAATTAACTGCTTCTTATTAAAAAACGATTGATCACAATGATATTTAATTGAAAATGCCACAACCATGAATAACAATAACATGAGAATGCCAGATGCTTGAAAGATTTCCGAAAAATAAGATATTCCAATTATAACCCTGTTCGAGAATCAAAATGTTCCATGATCGGAAACTTAGAATAAAAATTTTACTTTGTTGACTATAGAAAATTTATAATTTTGTATTTTTAAATTTCTTAGGATTTTGGAATTTTATTTTTTTATTATTTTATGAATCTAAAATTAAAAAATCTAAATCTAAGTTAAAACCAAAAATTTTAAAACTAAGTTAAAATTAAACTAAGACTAAATTAAAATTTAAAATCTAAAATTTGAATCTAAACTAAAAGCTAAGGATTAAACTTGACATCAAATTAAATCTAAACCAAACTAAAACTAAAATTAAACTAAACAAAAAAATCAAAACCTAAAATCTAAACCTACGCTATCATAGACTAAACGAAAAAATGAAAATCTAAACTTAACATTATGCCAAACTAAATGAAACAAATCAAAAAACGAACCGGCACTAAAAAAAAAGAAATTAACGCATATACCAATGTATGTTTGTGTTTTTTTTTTTCTTGTTTTACGAGTCGAGGAGCCGGGTTATGGACGCGGAGTTCGATTTTTTTTTATTTTTTTTTTTAATGTGAGCGCGAGCTTGTCGCTTGTCGTTTTTTGCGGTTTGGACGCGGACGGAATGGAGCACGACGGAAGAGAGGTCGACGACATGGCTCGGAGGCGGAGAAACTTCAAGGCGAGGGGGGCAAAAAAGATCAACGGGCGAGAGACGAAATCGGCGTATGAGGGACGGTCGAGCGAGATGGGAAGAAGAGAGCTGATGATAGGCGGGGAGAAAGCTCGATGCGGCGAATGAAATGAGAAGAATGTAAGTTGGACGGCAATGCGATAGGAGAAGGTCGATGGACAACGAAAATTCGAGAGGCGGAGAGAAAAATGCAAGACGGCAAATACAAAAAGTATCGTCGGCAAAGGAAACATATGACAAAACGATGGTCGAAAGAAAAGGGGATTGATGCGGATCGAAGATGCGGCATTGAAGACGAAGGCGGCGATTAAAGGATGCCGAAACAGATCAAATTCAGGTAAAACCTCGTACTTTTAAATTTCTCTTTCCGAATTAAAAGAATTCTGCCTTGCAACTCAAATTTATTATGCCCCTTAAATCAAATATCGCCCCGGATTCGTACACGGTAGGGATTTGAGGCCGGATCGAGGGATTTGGAGGCTAGATGCGCACTCAAATATTAAAAAAAATTCGATTTAAATCCGGAACACATAAAAATCGACCGGATGCGAAGATATACGCGCTAATTTAATGATTAAACCCTTTGACAATCTTTAAAATTACAAATTTTACAAACTAATCTACAAATGCGAGACCCTTATGGCCAGTTTGAATCCATTTTTATAGAGTTTTTCGAGAGATTTAAAATTTTGGAGAGAGACACAAGCCTTAGAAAATCTGTAAATCACAAACTTCGTAAGATAGACTTGGAATTTAACAAATAATGAGCTTTGATTTATGTCATTTGAAGTCGAATTTGGTCCATGAAGACTTCCCCCGGATGCTCGAACCACTTAAAAAAAAAAAATTCCCTACACACTTAGATGCGAACCTTAGATTGATAAAGATTCAATAAAACAACATGAGATCCTTGAAAAATCGAATGTTATTTTAGGGAATCCGAGAAAGTTTACCTGAATGCATTTGTATGCAAATTAATCCATGAAGGCCATCGACCATAAAATGCAAAAAACAACTGTTGAGTTTAGAGACAATTCACCACATAGATGCGAAGGAACATCAAAATTTGTAACCCCAAAGTCTTTACGCTTTATTACTCCAAAATTTACAAGAGCTTCCAAAACGAGGTGCACGATCACGAGATGGGATGATCCATCTTACGACAAAGACCTCTAAATTTATAGGACAAAATCTCCGCGGCTAGTTTGGATGATCCCTTGTCAAATAATCTCAACATCCCGAAAAGATTTAATCATCTTTTAATCGGGAGAGCGTTGAAATTAAAATTTTAGAGGGAAAAACAATTTATCATTTAATTCAATTTTAATTAACTCAAAAATATTATTTTTGAGTTAATTACCAAAATTTTGACTTTGACTTAACCCCCAAGGCCCAAAGGTCCAAAATTTCTTAAAATTCTCAATATTCCCTTGGCACAGGGCTTTTAAAAATCATTTTCAAGGACCCACAAATTTTCCTTTGTAAGATTTAATCCTAACTTAGGACCTAATTAATTAAATTTACGGTTTAAGATTTTTTAAATTAATTGACAAAAAATTTAATTAATTGGCCGAGATGAGATTATAATTATTTTTCCAACCCTCTTTTACATGAGATAATACATTTACATACATGAAGGGGGAATACCCATTCATATAGACCCTCAAATAAATATCAATTACGCGACTCAAAATATAATCTAGTGGACCAAGTAGCTCAAACTACTTTTACTACCAAGGACTCGATAGAAAACACTAGGACTCACTTAGCATGTTGATGACAAAATCCACCCTAGCTTTGGGGTGAGGCTGGAGGGAAAAACTCTGCCTATCACTTTCGTGAATCAATGAGACAAAAAACCTCCTAGGATGGAAATCATCAACAACATACTAGACTTACCTAGGTTCTTACATACATTGACGGTCTTACTTAGATCATTTACATCATTACATGCAGAATGGGTTTACATCATTTATAAAATGGTCGATTGTCGATGAAATCTGAATGGCGCAACCACGTCGAACATAACGAATCCCATTTGGAAAAATGGGGGTGTATTGCTATGGAGTCGTTAACAAAGTGTGTTCAACATACGCTCTACTTGGGGACACGTTGCTTCATTGAATGAATGTGAGAATCCAGAATCTACATCAAACAGCACACGAATTACATAAGTAGTGTCCATCAAAATATCATCATATAACATTAAGCTCATGAAAAATAGAAGCTCCTCTTTTATTTATTATTCTACTTAACATGAAAAGTAAATCTACTCTAGCTGCAAAATGAAATGCTGAAATAACATGGTGTAAGGTTAGAGATACAATACAAAGGATGCCCTGGCATCGGATGTACTTCAATATAGTGTATGTTGAGCATTTGCACACTTTCGAGCAAGTCGACGGGCTACTTTTCGGATGTGCCATGGCCGATCTTGCATAATGCGGGACTCTATCTTATCCAAATGTCAAAGTACACTCTCGACCATCGGACGAATCAAGCCACTTACTTCTTCTTTTTTGCTTCTTTCTCTTATTCGAGTGGGTTGTGATGTCGGCAATGAGACCACTATAGATTTCTTGTCCTTATCTTGAAGTTGTTTTATTACAAAATATCTTAAGAACACGGAGAGCGTGACCGTATTATTCTAGATATACTCTGTCAATGGTGACACATAAAGCTTGGTCTCTCTCAACATCCTTTGAAACCATAGTTAAATTCTCCATGTGATGAGATAGAGATGGCTTTTGTGATTGAGACAAGAAATCTTATGATCTGTTGATGAATCTTCATAATCAAATTTGAATTTGAAACTTTTGTATATGTAATTTTTCCCATTTTTTCCAACCTTTACGTATGGAACTCATCTCCAACAAATTTTCCTTCATAGCGGTCATTTCTGGTGTGTCTTGCTTCCATTGCAATCATATGATTGTATAATAGGCATACGATTAGAATGATTAACTTCCATTATCTTTAACTTTGTTTTCCATGATATTTATTTTCTGTGCATGACTTGCTTCCATGGAATTTATCCTATTTTGAAGATCGATTTGGTTAGCTTCCATGTTTTGAATCATTTGCGTATGATTGGGTTGCACATCCTTAATCATACGAAATTTGGTTCCTTAACGACTTTCATGATCTTCTATATGCATGTGATAGTCCTTACCAACAACATTAATTTGATGGCTCGACCGTTTTGCCATTCTCTTATCCATGATTCTTTTGACAACATGGCAAGTAACTTCCTCATGAAGAGCATTACAAGCTCTACGATAAGGCGAGCTTCATCCACAAGATTTGCAAACTCAAGTTGATTTGTCGGTCTGCTCATTAGATAGGCCTCTTTCTGAAAGCATTATTATTTCTAGGTTGGGAATTACGCGTTTGAGCCCTTTCCATTTGAACCAACCTAGCCGCTTAAGACACTTATTTCCTTAGCATGTTGACAGAGATCAATTTCGCTTGATTAAGCTCCATGCTTTGTGAGAAGCTTTTGCATTAACACTTTTCATAGGGTCATCATCATCTTTTTCAATTTCTTTTTTTCCTTAGATTCTGTCGAAGACCTATCAAAATACGGAATTTCGGACTTCCCGGATGCCGTTTTATCTTTTTCAATCTCCTCGGCGAAAGATTGACAAGCCTTATAATTTGTAGTTTTAGCCCGCCTTAACTCATATGAAGTGTGAATAAAAGCATCAATGTAAAAATTCGAAGAGATCCATCGGAAGGAGGTTTATGAGTTTGAGATATTTCTCTAAAGGATACCATTAAATCTCATTAAATTCTTCGGTCGTTTCATTTTCTTTCTTTTTTATCAGTCTTGATCTCTCTTACGAAATGCATATCTTCCCTTTTTATCACCATATTTTTCCTTAAAGGCGGCTACGATGGATTCAAAATTATCGAATGAATTATCGGGGTTTTACGTAAACCATTCGGCAACATCCTTGCCAAAAGTAAGAACAAAAGTTTCATCTTTACATCATCGAAATTATTATTTGCAGCGCAAATCTATTCCACCAGTTAGTGAAAGCAAACAAATGAGATTTAACACTAAGCATCATTTCCCTTGAAAAGAAGGTAATTTATCCATTTGAGGAACATCATGGGGATAACCACGAATATTAACCAAAATTACATGGGGCAAAAACATCCATGATATCATTTTTAGGATTTTAAAAATAGATCCGTGTTCGAGAATAGTCGAAAGGTCCCTAAGAAGCAAACTGCTTAGCGGGAACTCTTGTAAGAAATGAAACAATTGGAGTCGCCACTTGAACATGAAACTAATCTTAAAACGAAGAAATAATCGAGATGGCAGATGGATATCGGGGGGGATTCTTGTCTCGGGAGTAAAAAGATGAATAAGCGGGAGTCGCCATGACAATGGCAAAGTATCAGTGCTAAAGATACGATTATAGAGGGAAATGAAAAAGTAAGACGATGCAAAGATGAAGAACGCGAAAAAAATGTGATCCCTTGTATGACGGGCTAATGAATGGCGAGGAAATATTAGAATATTAGAAAATGTCGTTAAGACCAAGGACGAAAAAACTCTATCCCCGACAACGGCGCCAAAAAATGTTGTCGCCACAGTTGTCGAGGCACCGCGACAACGGCTCAGTTGGGGGTTGTCACCCTTATCCCCAAATCTCTCTGTTACGGCACACTCTCACTTATGACTAAAGGTAGACCTAATAGAAATGAAGGACAAATCCATGAGACACGGCTAAAACACCAAAATACTTGATAAAATTAACGGGATTTCTGGAATCTAGATTAGATTTGCACGTTTAAGACTAGTGCCTTGTGGAGGTCGAAGCAGTCACATTATGCAATTATAAACAGTGACGATTAACTATTGCTTATTAAAACACGATTGATCACGATGATATTTAATTGAAAATGCCACAACCATGAATAACAATAACATGAGAATCCCGGATGGCAAAGATTTCCAAAAAATAAGATATTCCAATTATAACCATTCGAAATCAAAATGTTCCACGGTCAAACTTTAGAATAAAAATTTTAGCACATTTGGTATAGAAAATTTATAATTTTGTATTTTTAAATTTTTTTAAGATTTTGGAATTTTTTATTTTTATTATTTTTGAATCTAAAATTAAAAAATCTAAATCTAAGTTAAAATAAAAAATTTAAAACTAAGTTAAAATTAAACTAAGACTAAATTAAAATTTAAAAAATCTAAAAATTTGAATCCTAAACTAAAAGCTAAAGTTAAACTTGACATCAAATTAAATCTAAACCAAACTAAAACTAAAATTAAACTAAACAAAAAAATCTAAACCTCTTATCATAGACTAAACGAAAAAATGAAAATCTAAACTTAACACTATGTCGAGCTAAACGAAACAAATCAAAAATGAACCCTCACCTAACAAAAGAATTAACGCATATGTAATGTATGTTTTTTTTTTGTTTTTTTTTTTGAGGTCGAGGAGCCGGGGTTATGGACGCGGGTTCGATATATATATATATATATATATATATATATATATATATATATATATATATATATATATATTTTATGTGGCGCGGGCGCTGTGGCTGTCGTTTTGCGGTTTGGACGTGGACGAGAATGGAGCACGACGAAAGGGAGGTCGACGA
Organism: Pinus albicaulis; assembly: GCA_034641835.2. Lineage (NCBI taxonomy): Eukaryota > Viridiplantae > Streptophyta > Pinopsida > Pinales > Pinaceae > Pinus > Pinus albicaulis. The sequence continues at coordinate 35,210 of JAXQQM020060674.1, read as the reverse complement.
CGTGGCTCGGAGGCGAGAGAGAAACTTCGGCGCGAGGGGCGAAAAAGATCAGCCGAGCGAACGGAAATCGGCGCGCGGGGACGGTTGAATGGATGGGAGAAGGGAAGCTGCGATGATAGGCCCAGGGAGAAAGCTCGATGCGACAAATGAAATGAGAAGAATGTAAGTTGGACGGCAATCGTGGGAGAAGGTTGATGGACAACGAAAATTAGAAGCGAGAGAAAAAATGCGGGGGGGGGGACGACAAATACGAAAAGTATACGTCGACGGAAGGGAAACGTATGACAAAACGATGGTCGAAAAGAAAAGGGGATTGATGCAGATCAAAGGTGCGGCGTTGAAGACGAGAGACGATTTGGGCAATTAAAGGATGCCGAGAAATAGATCAAATTCCGGTAAAACCACAGCCTTTTAAATTTCTCTTTAAAATTAAAAGAATTCTACTGTGAACTTAGATTTATGCCCCTTAAATCAAATATCACTGAATTCGTCCACGGTAGGAGTTTGAGCGGATCGGGCATTTGGAGGCTAGATACGCACCTCGGATATTAAAAAAAAAATCGATTTAAATCCCGGAACACCATAGAAATCGGCCAGTGAAGATATACGCACCAATTTAATGATTAAACCCTAACAATCATTAAAATTACAAATTTTACAAACTAATCTGGTACGAGACCCTCATGGCCGAGTTTTGAATCCATTTTAGCATGATTTTCGAGATTTAAAATTTTAGAGAGAGACACAAGCCTTAGAAAATCACGCAAGAAATCACAAACTTCGTAAGATAGACTTGGAATTTATGAATAATGAGCTTTTCAAATTTATGTCATTTGAGAGTGGTACCGGGTCAACGAAGACTTCCCCCGGACGCTCAAACCCTTAAAAAAAAAATTCCCTGCACACTTAGATGCGAACCTTAGATTGATAGAGATTCAAGAAAACAACATGAGATCCTTGAAGAAAAATCGAGAATGTTATTTTAGGAATCGAGAAAATTACCTGAATGCACGTATGCGAGTAATCCATAGAGGCCATCAGCCATAAAATGCAAAAAACAAAGCGACAAAATTTGAGACAATTCACCACATAGATCCGAGAAGGAACATCAAAATTTGTAACCCCCGAAAGTCTTTATCATTTATTACAACAAAATTTACAAGAGCTTCCAAGACGGTGCACGATCCACGAGATCGAATGATCCAATCTTTGACAAAAGACCTCTAAATTTATAGGACAAAATCTCCAACGGCTAGTTTGGATGATCCTTGTCAAAATAATCTCAACCGTCCAAAAGATTTAATCATCTTTTAATCAGGAGCATTGAAATCAAAATTTTGGGGCAATTAACTCAAAAATAATATTTTTGAGTTAATTGCCCCAAAATTTTGATTTTGACTTAACCCCCAAGGCCCGAAGGTTCAAAATTTTAATTAACTCAAAAATATTATTTTTGAGTTAATTACCCCAAAATTTTGACTTTGACTTAACCCCCAAGGCCCAAAGGTTCAAAATTTCTTAAAATTTTCAATATTCCCTTGGCCTGGGGCTTTTTTAAAAATCATTTTCAAGGACCCACAAATTTTGCCTTTGTAAGATTTAATCCTAACTTAGGACCCTAAATTAATTAAATTTACGGTTTAGATTTTTTAAATTAATTGACCCCGGAAAATTTAATTAATTGACGAGGAGGGGATTATAATTATTTTTTTCCAACCCTCTTTTACATGAGATAATACATTTACATACATGAAGGGGGGAATACCCATTCGTATAGACCCTCGAATAAATATCCAGTGCTGCTTTGACTCAAAATATGATCTAGTAGACCCAGTAGCTCGGAAACTACTTTTACGGACTCGATAGAAAACACTAGGACTCACTTAGCATGCGATGACCAAAATCCACCTAGCTTTGGGATGAGGCTAGAGGGAAAAACTGCCTATCACTTTTCGTGAATACGATGAGACAAAAAACCTCCCCCAGGATGGAAATCATCGACAACATACTAGGCTTACAGGTTCTTACATACATTGACGGTCTTACTTAGATCATTTACATCATTACATGTAGAAAGGGTTTACATCATTTACAAAATGGTGTTGTCGATGAAATCTGAATGGCGCGACCACGTCGAACAGCGACAAATCCCATTTGGAAAAATGGGGGTGTGCGCTGTAAGGTCGTTAACAAAGTGTGGTCAACACCACCGTCTCTAGTTGCTTGACTTCTTATTGGTGTTGCTTAAATCGCCCACAGGTCTGTTACGTCTTGATGCTAGCTCTACTACTATTATTGCCGGTGTTGGTATTGGATCTGCGAACAAGGGATTCATCGCATAAGCATAATCAACGGGATCAAAAGAATATGCGGAGTCAACGGACTGGATCCTTTGGATCAACTACTTCATCGCAACGACACTCTACATAATCTACGATGCTTCTATATAAGATGCTACGAACCTATGCTTTTGGATACTGCTACTTATAGTCTTGCTCCTAGTTGGGATGCTTCAACGTGTGCTTTAGGTGCACTAGCCTCTGCCCTAGCCTATGCTCCTGCTCCTTTCTTTGCTATTGTTGCTTTTGGGTCTCGATCTCAACCTGGACGGGGTGCTTCTAGCTCTTCCATGGGCTGGATCAACGGAATCTCTCTGCGATTGGATATGCTTACTCTCTTTGTTGAAATAGGTGTTGTAGAAATTGAGCTGTCTCGACTTACGCTGCTAGTCGCTGTTGCTAATGGGTCTCGATCTCACTTACATAGGAAGTTAGGAGTTAGGAGCGCTTAGCTTAGTAAGAAGCTATATCAAGGGATAATACGGACTCTTGAAGGTTTAAGGGTATACAAGGATTCGGTTTCTAATACACCTTGCTCCTTTCCTTGCATTTAAAAATCATAATTCTAAACACTTGACTTTGTCTCCCCATAGGAATCTTTGACTCTTTATTAGTAAGGTTATCTTAGAAAGGGATTAGATAGGTTAGAAGCTAATCTTTAGGAATTAGGAAGTAGGTATCGGAAAGTTAGCTTTAGGAATGAAACCTTATATCTAGTAGTATTAGTCTTGCATTATGATACCTCTATACAACATTTAGGAACAAGTAAGTACAACGAATTTAGGAGCTTAAGGACTTAAGTAGGGATAGACTAAACTACTTAGAATTCTAGAATATCCTTATACTTACTCCTTTATACTCTCGATTAGGAATAGAGCACAAGAAAGAAAAGTTAGCTACTTATAAGACCTAAGCTTTTCATTAGACCTATAATAGCTTTATACTAGTGCTCAACCAAGCCTCCCTACAAGGAAAAACAACGAACACTAATACATATTCCATTCCATCACCAAGACATAAAGAATCTCTCTACAAGCTTTTTGAAAGGCCCATTTATATTAGAGTTCGCATAGATAAATTGGGCCTACAAACAACAGACGCCCAAAAAAGACACATGTTTTGACCTGGTAGGAATTCAAATCATATTCAACATTTTTTGGCGGGGGTTATTGTTACGAGTTAGCAAGGGGGTTTGAGTAGACCTCAGTAAGACCTGGATGAAAAAAGAGAAGTTACGAGGACTCGAAGGAGGGGATTGTAGTTAACATACCCTCGGCCTATGACTCGGCTCCACAAGCTCATATTCACAATCTGCATCCACCTTCACCGCTCCATCCTTCACCCTTCCTTACGGAATTCAATGCTTGTCCACACCCCGGGATGAAAGGTAAGGGGAAGGCGTAGCTAAGATTCCTTAATAGGCTAACAACTAACTAACTTGGTGGAGATTCCCGGGGGATGAGGAATGGAGGTTTAGCACCCGCCTAACTATAGTTATGAGAATTCCGAGTTAACTAGTCTAGTTGATGGTGCATTGGACTTGTTAGGTTTTCTATAAACTACGAGTTTGAGAGTAATGTCTTTTTTCAATAGAAAGAGAAATTCCATTATGTAAGAAGCTTCATTAGTACCAATATTAAGGTTTTATGTCAATGGGAAAAGCATTTATGACATGGAGTAGAGAGAGAAAATAGAGGTGTCTCAGAGATCTCCTAGACTACGCTAAGTATGCTCCGAGTGTTAAAGACGAAGCTAAAGTTGGCACCAAGTAAAGCCTCCAAATCAGGATATGAAGAAACGAATAGAATAAAAGAAGAAGCTCCCCATTGTATTTGACGAGTTGCTGTAAAAATTTACAAATAGTTGCGGTGATAGATTTATTTCTCCTACTTATTATTTCAATAAGTTATTCTTCAGAAATCTTCCGCAAATATCGAAATAAATACTATCGCAACATTCACAATTATATATGCGAGAGAAATAAACGGTAGAGAACATAAGCACAAGAATCAATCACATGTACACGAGTTATTTTTGGACAATTGTCCCCTGAAAACACTCCAATGTGGGGAAAGCGAGTGCGACGAAATGAGGGTTTTATTAATTCTTCGACAAATGATATCTTTACGGGAAAAATATTCGACAAATAGATTACGAACCACCCGAGGCGAATACCCCGGCTTACTAGGACAAATTTATGATTCCCCGAAGCGGCCCCCTGCAAGCCTGCATCGGTCTGCGTGATTCTTTCGCTACGGTCCCGGTGTTGGATCTGCGTGAATCGCGTGGAGACTTGTGTGGGGTCTGCACGCTTGTAGCCTCAAGCTACCTCCAATGACCCACCGCTGCTCTCCAACCACGATCTTGATCACCCCCAGAACTCCCTCTCTGCTCTGCAGACTTCTCGCCCTGCAACTCTCCCACGAGATCGAATTCTACATCGAGAATGGATCTCCCTTCGAGCATCGAGTGTGTGCTCGGCTTGTATTCCAAGTGACCCTCAAGCCTTCTTTCATAATCTTCTGTTGGAGAACCAACGGCCCAGTTAAAAGATTAATCAATGGCTAAGATTAAATCTTGACTTGATCCATGTTTTCTAGAAGATTCACACTCTAACTTATTAATGCCCTTTAATAATTTCCTTTTTCCTAAGTTTGGACTTAGGGTCTCCATTCAAATAATTAATTATTTTAATAAGTCATGAACAGAGTGAAATTTCCACAAAGCATTTTCTAAGGGTTCTTTGGAATGTTGTTGTCCAAGCCTCCCTACAAAGTTTGAGACTTGGAACACTTCCGGATGTTACAAAAATCAACACTCCCTCTTAGCGACGAAAGTGTTCCAACATTATGCCTCGTTTGCATGCAACTACGATTTTCGAAGCACCTTATGCATTACTTGCTCCCTGTCTCTAGTTTGCCTTTCGACAACGCTCACTTGTCACTTGCTACATATGTACCACGAGATCCCTGCGAATATTGAATCCTCCATTCCTACTACTAGAAGGAATTCTTCATCATCCCCATCTTCTCTCTAAAGTAGACAAACTTTGTCTTTCCCAAAGCCTTGGTGAGGATGTACGCACACTTTTCTCTCGTTGGGTGTTGGAGTGTACTACAACTTCAAACGACTCCACATTGTACCCAGATCCACGATGAAGTGACACCAGATGTCAATATGTTTCGACCTATCGTGAAACACGAGGACTCTCAAAGAGCTTTATACAACTCGATAATCACATAAAATGTTGATTGCATCCATTTTCTCCTTAAGTAGATTTACTAACGGTTCCCTAAGCCATATGGCTTCGCACGAAGTTGTGCTAGTTGCCATATACTCTACCTCATGCTAAACTTAGTGCCACGGACTTTTCGTTTTCCCTCTTTCGCACCCGGTGGGTCATTCTATGATCCCGGACGTGAAACAATTCCCACCCCGAGGTACTCTTCCAATCAAGCCGAACTTCTAGCCCAATCGCATCAATAAAACAACTCAACTTGACATCATTGCCACGGGTGTACTTCAATCCAACCTCCTTGTTCCTCGAAGGTACACGAGAACATGCTTGGTTGCTGCCCAATGTGCCCTCTTCGGTTCCACCATGAGCTCGACTTAGGGTATTAACGGCATAACGAGATGTTTGGCCTTGTATTTACCGGATACATCAATGACCCTATGAGTTTGTCTATACGGCGTAGGATTAACTTCTTCATCGTCGGACATGTTGATTTTTCCTCCGGTTGGTAATCATTGGAGTGGTCATGGGTCTACAATCCTCCATCTGAAATCTCTTTAGAATCTCTCGTAGTGTATCTTCCTTGACCAAGGAAGATCTCCCTATTCTCTGCGCCAAACTCCCAACCGGAAAATAGTGCATCCATCCTAGATCCTTCATGTCAAACTCTTTAGCTAAATTCTTCTTGCGATCTGTGATGAGCCTTGATGATCCTGTCAAGAACAGATCATCCACATACAATACCGAGTATCAATGGCTCACTCCCTACTCTTAGATAGTAGAGATTGGGATCTGCATCACTCTTGACGAATCCCATCTTACGCCCGGATAGTTTGTCAATCCGACCATACCAAGCTGCAGGAGCTTGCTTCGGTGCATATAATGCTTTCTTCAATTTGAACACATGAGTTTTCTGATCATGTGTCTCAAAGCCCTACTGGTTGTTCTATATACACTTCTTCTTCTATCACAACATTCAATAATGTCGTCTTGACATCCATCTAGTGAATTTCCCATCTGTCTATACGCGACGAGGGATATCATGAACTTTGATAGATGTGTATCTAGCTATCGGGGCGAAGGTTTCTTCATAGTCTATTCCTTCCCTTCGACCATACCTCTTAGCCATGAACCCGGCTTTAAATTTCTCGATGTTGTCATCCACAAGGCATGCTTGATCTTCTAGATCCACCTGGATCCTACAACGGATCTCTCATGTGAGTACTAGGGTACTACTTCCCGGACATCATTTGTCATGATGGGAGTCCCGTACTCTCCCACCATTGCATCAACCCATACCGGTGTTGAGCGGCTTCAAAAACTAGAAGGTTTCTCCGACTTGAGCAACCAAGGCTTGATACCTCTCGATGCTTACGTTGTCTCTTCTCATTCAGAGGATTTCCGAAAAAATCCTCTGCATCTTCTAGAACTGTCGAGTTCCCTTGCTCATTCTTCCACTAGTGGTGGGTGGATTCACTGACTCTCCTTCTTGCAAATCCTAAGGAGACCTAACCTTTGGATCACTATGCCTTGGAGAGGCAACTGAATTTTTTCTTTGCTGTTGTTGGGGTTGGACCGAGGCTCTTCCTCCGATTGCGTAGCGAAGGCGATTCTCATGATCTTAGAAGGCTTTCTCCTCCATGAATTTCACATCTCTTCACACCACTACTTTCCTGCTCTCGGGAACGTAGATGGATAAGCCTTTGCATTTTCGTTGTATCCTACTAAATACCCCCCTTTCAGCGGTCATCTCCAACTTCTTCCTCTTCTCCTTTGAGCACATGACAGGTAAGTTGTTACGCTCGAAGATCCTAAAGTGACTCACTTCGGGTTTGTTGCCGAGTGAAGACACTTTTTGGCGTGATCTTTCCCGAGTGCAGGGTGTGAGGGAGTTCTGTTCTAGCGTAGACAGTTGTATTACACTCTTCAACCCATAGAAATTTGGGCATGTATTGGTCATATAGCATAGCTCTGGTTGCTTCAACAATAGTCCGGTTCTTCCTTTCTGCCACTCCATTCTGTTGCGGATTGTATGGAGTTGTCCATTCTCTTTTGATGCCTTCTTTTGTGCAAAATCCGGTGAATTAATTATCTATGTATTCACCTCCATTATCTAATCGTAGTACCTTGATCCGCTTCCCTTGTCAAATTTTCTACGAGCCTTAAACTCTTTAAATCAGCTGAAGACTTCATCCTTGGTCTTGAAAGTAGATTTGTTTTTCCTGGGTCATCAATGAAGGTGACGAAATATTTGGCACCACTAAGAGCTCTAGTGGACATTGGCTAGCGAATATACGAGTGTATTATATCCAACACCCCCCTTTGTCCCTATTGTTGCTTCTACGATATCTTGCCTTTGGCATATTTCCCAATACGCACCCCTTACGGACATAATCCCATTTGGTGCTCAATTCTAGAACCCCCGTGATCGATCTTTCGGGAGAGTTCTCAACGCTCCATGATGCAAGTGCCCCCATTCTTACGTGCCATAGCTCATTACGATCCGTTTCATCTGCAGCGCCAACTAGTGCCATTGGGGAATCAACTTGCAGCTTGTACAACTTGTTGCTTCTTACCCCGGTTTGTGCCTTCTTCTTCCAAGCTAGGGTGCTTGACGTAGACTCTATTTCCAATAAAGTAGACATCATATCCTTGGTTTTGAAAGCGACCGAGAGTAGATTCATCCCCAAACCCGGCAGCGGCGTACATTAGTGGCCCCGGATTACTGATTTCCCTGCCTCGGTGCGAAAAACTACGATACCTCTCCCAATGGCCAGTCCACTTTGCTTTATTACCCATGGTTATCTTGAAATTCATCTCGCTCTTCTCTCGTAGTCGGAAAAAACAGTCTCGTACTCTATCATGTGAGCGAAGGCTCCGCTATCAATATACCAGAACATCCGGGGACGTAGTGCTTGATACACAAGCAAAGTCTTCCTCTAGTGCGGATGCCAACACAAATACATCGTGATCCGTTTGTTCTACCATGCTTCTTCCTCCTCCTGGAGAGCTGCGTGAACCACTACCGTACTTTTTGATGCTTTTCGCAACAATAGATCTTTGTTCATCGATAGATGCCCCCCCTCTCGATTATTCATCTCACAGCTACGATACCATGTGAAAATTTACAAATAGTTGCGGTGATAGATTTATTTCTCCTACTTACTATTTCAATAAGTTATTCTTCGAAATCTTCAGAGCAAATATCGAAAATAAATACTACGCAACATTCACAATTATATATGCGGAGAAATGAACGAGTAGAGAACATAAGCACAAGAATCAATCACATGTACACAACTATTTTTGGACAATTGTCCCCGGAAAACCCCAACGTGGGAAAACCGGTGCAGCACGGATAGAGGGTTTTATTAATTCTTCGACAAATGATATCTTTACGGGGAAAAATATTTCGGCGGATAAATTCTGATCCACTTGAGGCGGAATACCCGACCTACTCGGACAAATTTCTGATGCACAAAACAACCCCATGCAAGCCCTTGCGTCGATCTGCGTGATTCTCTGCGCGGTCCCGACACTCGGAGCGTAGCGTGAATCTGCGTGGGGTCTCGCATTGTAGCCTCGAAGCTACCTCCAGGTGACCCACTCTTTGCTCTCGACCTTGATCTTGATCACCCCTAACCTCCTCCTACCTCTCGCAACTTCTCGCCACCGCAACTCTCCCACTGAGATCGAATTCTACATCGAGAATGGATCTCCTTCGGAGTGCGAGTGTGTGCACGGCTTGTCTTCCAAGTGACCCTCAAGCCTTTTTTTATAATCTTCATGTTGGAGAACCAACGGCCAGATTAAAAGATTAATCAATGGCTAGGATTAAATCTTGACTTGATCCATGTTTTCTAGAAGATTCACACTACGACTTATTAATTCCCTTTAATTATTTCCTTTTCCTAAGTTTGGACTTAGGGTCTCCATTAAAATAATTAATTATTTTAATAAGTCATGAATCGAGTGGAATTTCCACAAACTTGTTCGGAGTTCTTTGGAATGTTGTTGTTCGAGCCTCCTACAAAGTTTGAGACTTGGAACACTTTTCGGATGCTACAAAAATCAACACTACCAAATTCCTTATTGATCCCAGCTACTTTGGTTTGGGCGATGTGATCTTTGAGCCGGGAGAGACTCGTGCCACTTAAGTTCACTTGGGGTAGAGTGAAAAAGAAAGCTTAGAAGCACTCTTATGAAGCCTTGTTGTTTTGAACGAGACTAGTTATAGAAACCCACGATAGGAACGTTCCCTCCCAATGATCTCGGGAATGAGCATAATAATAGATAGATGTAAACGGGTGGTAATCATCTTTGAGAGTTCATCAAATTAACAATATTTGAAATAAACATACGGTGAGTAGGCTAACGAAGGAGAGCTTAAGGTTCAAGTCAATGTAAGGTCCGATGAAATGCATGTGGAGTCCTATGGGTTGTACAACCTCACTCGTTGTGACCTTTGGTCGAGGAAGGAAATATACCTTAATAACAAGAGCTTCTGCAACGACAACATGCCTTCTCTATCCATTGGATCGCATCTTGCAAAAAGGCCCATCACATTTATAAACAAATAGGATCTAATAAGATCGGAGGGTGCGAGTACTTTTATTAGTATACTCTTATCTAGCTATGACTTGGCGGCATTACTCTCTTCCGATTAGGATCAAACACGAATGCCTCTTCCTCGTCGTAGTTTGTAAGTTCCATATATAGATCTATTCTCACGACCCATCCATTACGCAATACATCGATAATTGATAGGGTGGACATGGAAAAGAAAAAAAGAAAAAAAAGGGGACTTACCCGCTGTCTGCATCGAGCAAGGAGCCAGCTTTGCTCGACCACAAAGGAGAGGGAGAGGGAGAGAAATGAGAGACATTGTCTTCTTAAGCACTTTCAATAGCTACCTCTTCCTACAACTATTGCTCCTACTCTTGCAACAACTACACCAACCAATGCCGCCATGAGGGTTATAATCTAGACTCTGAATGCCATATCAAGTTTGGATTGAAAAGGTTCCCATTCATTCCAATTTGAAATAAAAAGAAAGTATTAGGTCTTCATCAATTTCTTCTTTGCTCGAGTATAGCTATAATTTATTAATGGTGTTCGATAACTCTCATTTATCATTGGGGGCATTCATGGTCGGAAATCCAAGCACGATCAATCCGATCAATTCTATTTCACATTAACAAGCGAGGATCGAGTCACCTTTTTTTTCTAATCAATCCAGACCCCCTTTTGAACTCATTGAGGTCGCCTTCAACCTTATTGTTACTGGTCATCATTTCTCTCATGGTGCACGGAGAGTGTAGCTCCCACTACTCTATGCCCAAATTCCATAGGGGGGCATGTAAATTTCCATAGACGTTCTATGCTTCATGCAATTTTACTTTTATTCCCGATATCAAATAGCAATCAAATAAACAAGAAAGTAGAATGCTAATAGAACATACCAATAGATCGACAAAAGACAAGCCAAAAAATACACTTAACTTGATCAACAAAATATATGTGTTGTGGTGCGTTAAGGCGGCCAACGAGGATGCTTCAACCGGCAAAGTCTCAATACGGTCAACCAACGAGAATGTGTCACACAACCCTCTCGAACTGACTTTATATCGGTCAACCCAAAGTCAACAAAAAGACAACATTGTCAATCAACGTTCAACACAAAAACAATAGCGGCAAAGTCAACGCGGCCAAGTCAAAGTCAAAGTCTAGCCTCGATTTCGTGCCAAAAAATGCGGATTTGCAAGAAATCGAAAATTTTGGGAGAGTTTTGAGCCGGTTTGACCATGTGTTGACCGAAGTCAACAGATGGTCAAAATCTACGACTGAAAACCCTAGGTCAAAACGAGAAAATTCCCTTTTCTTTGTGTTTTCCCACGTGTGAGAGAAGAAGAGCCTCCAAGGTGATCAAACTAATCGAGATGATGAGAGAGAATGTGTGATGAGTGATGGATGAAAATGACCTCCAACGTTGACCTATATATATCCATCGGTTAGGGTGTGTGACACATACGTTAGGGACTTCAAGCCTACATTTCAATTTTGGCCGACCTTGCACATAAATGGAATTAATTCAAAATAAATGTTCTGCTCATCGGATCAAGATGATCTTTCGATCGATCTTGCACCTCTCCGAAAGAATCCAATAAAAATATTGGCATCTTCATTTCGAGCATCACAACATGGAGTTTGGACCTAGTTGTCCAAAATTAACACTCCCTCTCAACTAGGGAGAACTCCATCCACCCGTGCCATCCAAACATCATGCGTCATCTTGCCGTAACTTGCTTTCTTGGCTTTTTTATTTCGGAACAAAAGGTGAGTCACAAAGACATCACTCCCTAGTGACAAATTCGGCTACGAGGGAAGTTGGTTTACACGACCCGAAGTGGGTTGAAGGTCAGAAACCTCACTAGACTTGATCCCCGGATCAAGTGGTTGAACACGTACCATCCGAGACATAGAGAATACGACAATCTCCAGATGCATCCATCGGTCTTTGCCCTCTTGGTCTCTAGCTTTTCCCATTTCACACGGCCAAATGAGAGGTACTTCCCATGAGTCCGGGACTCAATGGGTAGGATGCATATGGGGCACGAATCATGAGAGGTGAACCAACTCAATAGCATAACGATGGGGCAAAAGCACACCAACAAGGTTCGGCAAGCCTAAAATTTTGGGTCTTATAGCTTGAGGAGCTATCCCCAAATCCCCCTTAGAGCTCCCAAAGCTCATCGTCCAACGAGGACTCTCGGCATAGGGTCATTCTACTATACCAAGATTCTCCACGAAAAGTTAGGAACTTCACCTTCCCCAAGGGCTTTATGAGAATATCTGCGACACTGCTCATCGGTTCCTATATGATCGAGCCTTACGACGCCTCGCTTTGTACCATATCCTGGATAAAGTAGTACACGATATCAATATGCTTGGATCGATCATGGAACACGGGATTTTTGGACAACAGAATCCCACTACGGTTATCACAAAGGATAACGATGGTATCTAGCACATGCCCAGAACAAACCAAGTCGCTTCACAACGAGCCATACTCAGTTTGTAATGTATTCGGCCCTCAATGATGCTCAAAGTTACCAACTTTTTTGCTTCCTGCTCATCCATGATATCGAAGCGAGACCCAAGTGTGGCATGAGCATCCGGATGTGCTCTTGTGATCCACCACACTACCATCCCAATCGACATCGGTATATCCATGGAGTGTCACGCTCCCGGCGGTGTATCTCGGCCCATGGTTTATCGTACCCGAAGATATCTCAACGGATTCTTGGCACCAACCCGATGAATGTGATGAGGATCAACCATGTGTTGACTCGAAGAGTTCGGCGCAAAACATACGTCCGGACGGTGTTCACTAAGAACATTAGGGGCCCCTACGAGTTGACGATACTCGGTAGGATTTGCTAGCATGGGCCCACCAGCGGCGCCACTCAACTTCTTGAAGTTGAGCTCCATCGATGTCGACACGGTCTTACGGTCCACCATTCCAAATCTTTCCGGTAACTTCACAATATATTTTCATTGAGAAAGGAAAATCTCGCCGAGTCTGCGCAGACCTCCGGAGCCCGAGGGAAGTAATGCATCGATCCTAGGCCCTTCATCTCGAACTCGAAGTGAGCTCCCTCTTAGCAACGATGAATGAGAGGGTTAGCACTTGTCGGAAGAGGTCGTCCACATACGGCACGAGAATGAGAGGCTTTTCTCTATCAACCTTGAAGTAAAGTTTAGGATCGGCATTACTACGAGTGAAGCCCGACTTCATCGGGTTGCTATCTATCCTCTCGTACCAAAACACGGGGGCTTGCTTCAACCCATAGAGGGCTTTCTTCAACTTTGCAAAACATGGGTGTCTCAATCCTGGACTTCGAACCCCGAGAGGTTTCTCCACATATACCTCTTCCTTTATCGCACCATGCGAAATGCGGTCTTCACATCCATGCTGATGAAGATTCCATCCTTGCGTAGCAGCAACGGCTATGATAGATCGGATGGTGGTAATATCGAGCCACAGGTGCAAATATATCATCATAGTCTACACCTTCCTTTTGAGAGAAGCCTTGGGCAACAAATATTGCCTTGAACTTTTTAGCACTACCATCAGATCCATGCTTGATCTTATAGAGCCATTTCGAGGTGACAATTTCTTTGTCCTTCAGTTTCGAAACCACTTCCCAGACATCATTCTTCATAATGGACTCATATTCTTCATGCATAGCATCCTTCCAGACTTGACGCTTTACGGCGTCTTCAAAAGATCCAGGCTCAAATTGTACGATTGTACTCATGGCTACTAGATACCCTTGGTATCTATTCGGCGTCTTGCTTTCACAGAATGTCCCCCTTGGACCCATATGTCTCTCGGCATCCTCGAGAGTGTCCCTAAGCCATGATGGTCTTCTCTTCATTGAAGGAGGTGGATCAATAGGGTCCATCGATCCTTCAACATTAGGCATCGTCTCATCCTTCGATTCTTCTTGATTTCCGGGGCCTTACTTCATGATCTTCCTCAAAGTTCGGAAGATTGAGTTTACTCTCCCTGAGGGATGCATCTTCATCAAAGAGAACATCGTGGCGAAGCTCCACTTCTCTTTGACCAGGCACATAGACTCTATAAGCCTTCGAAGTTTCAACATAGCCCCTGAAACATTCTCTTCTTCCCAGAAGCATCCCGGCTTGCTCCTCTTCTCTTTTGGTACATGACAATAAATGGGTCAACCAAAAACTCTAAAATGTGAGATCTCGGGTTTCTTGCAAAGAAAACCTCTTTGGGAATTTTGGAGTCCGGAGCGGAATGCGGGCATCGATTTTGTATGTACACGGTGGTGTTCGTGACTTCTCCCAACGAAAACTTCGGAAGACCTTGGTCACATAGCATGGCACGGGCGGCTTCCACGATGGTCCCGTTCTTTCTTTCGGCAACACCATTTTTGCTCGGGGGTATATCTTTGTTGTGGTCTCCCTCTTGATGCCGGCTTCTCGCGCAAAAGTTATTGAACTCGTTCGTCTCATATTCGGTGCCATTATCGGTCCTCAAAATCTTGATCTTCTTCCCTGTTTACAGTTTCCACGAGGCATTGAAAGTACGAAACCGACATGAAAGCCTCATCCTTCTTCTTCAAGAAGTATATCCAGGTTTTGCGAGAGAAGTCATCTATGAATGTCATATAATAAGAACATCCTCCCAAGGATGTCACGAGCAACATACCAGACAAATCCGAATGTATCAATTGCAAGACTTCAGATGTCTTTGTGACACTTGAGGGGAAAGGTCCCCTTGTATGCTTTCCTTTGGCACAATCCTCACATACACCTTCATGATCATTTTTGCACTCGGGCATCCCCATCACCACCTTCCTTGCTTCGGGAAGGGCTTTGTAGTGAAGGTGTCCAGACCTCCAGTGCCATAGTTCAGTCTGTCAGATAGTATCACATGTCATCGCTCCCAATGGACTTCCTCCAACCTAGTAGAGTGTATCAACTCTAAACCCAATCGTGATTTCTTCTTTGAAGCTCTTCTTCCAGATGGGCACCTTCCCATCAACGAATCCCACATTGAAACCTTTGTCTTCCATGGCCGAAATAGACAAAAGGTTCTTCTTCAAATCAAGTACATATAGTACAACTTGCAAGCGGAGGACTTGACAGTTAAATTGCTTATTTATAAGAATCATAATTTTCATTAAGTTTTTCACCTATTCGCGCTTTAAACACGGCGAAACCTCAGCTAAGCCTATTTCATCGAATTTTCACCATTTTTGCGCCGATTATGTACCTTTGAGAGCACAATGCGAGCCCTTTTCACCATTTTCAAACTTACCGAGGCGCCATTTTCAAGCCGGTCTCTCACCCATAATTCAAATACGAAGAGGCACGATACCCTCGATAGACCGGTTCAACGGAATTGAAGGCTGCGCGCAACTATGACTCGGTCTTTACCCCAATTATACCTTTTTAAAGGTATTTTTCGTTAAACTTAACGAGAAAATTTCAATTCCAAAGAAAAAGCACCAATTCTTCAATTATTGCTTGCAAGTTTATCTTGAATTACCCATATGGAAATTGCATAAAACATTCATAGTACGGGGAAACTCTGTCCAATTTTCCCCGAATCCTCCACATTTAGTTTTTGCAACTTTTATCCATACCCTAGTCATTTTCACTACGGAATTGATCATAACCTTTCTTCGAACATTAAAACCCTCTTTCTATCCAAAACCATACTCGAGAACCCTATTTTACCGAAGAGAAAAAATTCTCAGCGTCCCTTGTTTCCAAAAGAAGAACTTAGCGGAGACAATCTAAGCTTGCCTTTCTGTTGTTCGATTAAAAAATGACAAAGAAACAAGTAACCCCCAAATCAAGAGGCCCAAAACCTCAAAAGAAAGCCTTTGCTAAAATCCCTCACCACTGAATCTTCTAAAATTGATAAACCCACCTTTGCACTCACTTCTTGATTCCACGAAGTTGTCGAAACTGTCGACCTCCGGTTATTTCCACGAGAAAATAGTCCTACGAGGATTTGACCTTGATTACGAATGTTTGGACCCTTCGGTAGAGTTCAATTTGCTTGATGTCTATAGCTGGTGTTTTTTTGGTAAATCGAGTAGAGAAAGATGATAAAGATATACCGATGCAGGATTCTAATCTGCCCAAAGTACATTGTCCCTCTTACTCATTCGACGTAGCCGGATTTTGTCGGATTGTGTCGATCCCTATTATCTTCCGGACCAAAGGTGCATTGTGAATAAAAATAGAGGTCTTATTTTACATCAATGCAGAATCTATAAACTCTATGATACAAGCTGAACCACGACCCCAACGGCTGCTTCATTGTCGATAGAGGATTTAACTCGGAATTACCTAGAACTTGATTTTGCTTCTAAGTTCGAAGTCTTCTAGACTTTTTGTCCCGAACAAGTTGATATCTCAAAGCTTAATCCTCCTTTTGTTACTTTTGAATTTCCAAATGAAACTAGGCAGTTGTCTCCACGCTATCATTCATATTGTGATACACCGGTGATGAATTCACTAATGTAGCTATCTTGGGTTTTAAGTCTACTGCGAGTCTTTGGCCGGTCTCCATCCATTGTGTACAATTTTGCTAAATTCATAGCGAGAAAACATGCACTACCGGTTGTCGGATTGTCGGAGAAGGGAGTCTTTAGATATACCTCGTATCTACTTCATCTCTTTTTGTATTATCAAACGAGATAAGTTTCCTATTGAGTTTTAGAAAATGAGTCCGAAGGAAATACTTTCGGTTGTGTTTTGGTCATCAATTTTGAGAAAATGGAATAGGAAATACAACTTTAAGGACTTTAATGACTTGTTCTTAGTACACTGTAAAGATTTCTTGTGAATAAAGAACGAGACCCCTAAAATTAATGAAGAGACAAAGAAGATCTCACGGCTATGCGAGCTGTAAAACGAGAGAGGATTGGTACTTATACAAGAATTATACGGAGATTAGAGTATGGTGCACTCTTAGCTCCATATAAATTGCCTAGATTTGTGACAACAAGGATATTTGCTTTAGAATATTTGAGGCGGTTGTTGAATGCGGATGAAGTTAATTTCATAGCTTCTAGAAAAAAGACTGGTTTCAAGTGAAAAATCCAAGTTGGGCCCATTTGAATAACGAGAGAAAATAAAATGAAATTAATGTCGAGTTGAAAGAAACATAAATTCCCATATAGTTTTATGTGGAATTATGATCCACAAGGTATTTTGAGCATGACAATATTGAAATGCGAGTTTATTACGCCTTCTTGCATGATCCCAAGCCCCAAATTGAAAAATATGCCAACAAACTTGAATGGGAGCCAAATAATTTATTTGATGATGACTCACGGGGAAATAATGGAAAGGACAAACAAGTTGATCAAACATAGGTGGTTACAATGAACAAAGAATGCGAAATTCTTCATAAAAGACGAGAAAGGAAGATAGTTTCACTGAAACTATTCGAGATAAAAAGATTAATTCACAATAAGAAGAGTAAATTGACTAATGAAGAAAGGGATAAAGCTATCAATGTTGAAGATAACAATGGTCATAGTGATGATGAAGCAACGAGGATAGTGGCGAAACACTCGAAGAGCTGAAATGTCCAACTTGGAGCACAACGGATAGATACGGTCATAGTTAATAAACTAGCAGAGAAGTTGATATGCCTTCTTCTTCTAAAGAACACGACAACAGGAGTCGGATATTCAAATCGGGTTCGGACAAGGTGAAGAAAGAATGAAGAAATAAAAAATGAAGCATATTCCAAATTCCTTAAAGAAAAGCACGGGAATAAAGATAGACTCCTCTACTGCTTTTGATTATTCTTCTAATAAATTGGTGATGTCATTTCTCGAGCCTCGATCGGCGATCCAAAAGCTGTGCATATTATTCAAAAACGGACGAAGTTGATGCGGATGCCGGTCCATGAATTGGATCAAATAGAATTTCATAGAAGCAATACGAAGATGTTGTATTCTAAAATAGTCAATAGGAAGTATGAATTCTATCGAGGGCTTGAGAAAACATTGATAAATCTCAAACCCAAATGAAATAGGATAAAGCCTCATTATATGCGATAACTTGAAGATCAAAGCATTAAAAGACTTGGTGATTGAAGCGGCCGATCAACGTAACGATTGAAGTTGCAAAAGCTTTAATCAACGAGAAAAATGAAGAATAGGCACCCCTCGGAAAACAACTAGGAAAATTGCCTCCAAAGTGAAAATCCTCGAGCCAAAAAATCCTTGACAAAGACGGAAAATGATGAATTAAAACAACTTGTTCTTAAAATATTGAGATTAGATAAAAGAAATGGAAAGCCAAATAGAAGCTTTCATGAAAAGAAAATGAAAATCTGAAGAAAGCTCAACGGAGTTTTTATTCCTACGATTGATCTCCCAACTATAAATCCACAGTTGTTCCATCTACATTGGCGAACACTTGGCACCACAAAGGGGTATTATGGCTTGCAATGTCAATCACTTCTCATGACATCTCTACCTCTTCTTCATCGGCCTCACGGATAAACACGAAGAGGACAAAAACATGTCAGAGCCATAGAAGATATGTCTTTGAAAGATAAAGAAATACTCGGTTGAGAAAACCTTATTAAAAATGCGGGAAACTTAAAAGAGATGCCTTAATTACTTCCAAGGGCATGAGCAAACGGCGATAGATTACAAAAAACAGTAAAAATTCTTCAACGAAGCAAGTGAATCTTCTGGTCAATTCGCATACATAAAAAATCATTTATGGACAAAAATCATTGAAGACATTCGCTCATGATGACGCTACATTCGGATAATTTATGGCAGAAAAAGTTCTTACGAGCGCAAATGCGAGAAACCGATAAAACCAAGAAAGAAATTGAAAATAAACCACCACGAAGCAGTTCAACTCATAGCACATTTTAACACCAAAAACGGAAAATTGGAAGAGTTGAAAACCGGCGACGAAGCAGAGAGCCATTCTTCAAATTACGAAAGTCTTGAATAAGAGAAACATGATGAATAATTTGGAAGACGAGGTGTAAATGTGAACTTGGCCATCTCAAAATTTTGGGCCAAATGCAAAGTATTCTCAGAAACGGAGTTTGAGACATTCATGCATTAAATGACAAATTAATGCCACAAAAGATTATGATCGAAAAATCAAAGCTCATGCTAAGGAGCCAGAGCTAAACAACCTTTTACCAGGATCCCCAAGTGGCCAGTACTACTCAATATTTTGAAAATCTATTCTTTTTGGAAAAATGAAATCAAGCATATGTTCACGATGAAAGCAAACTTTGTCGAATATACGAGAGGCTAATGAAAGTTACTTAAAATTGAAGAATATGAAAATCCCAACTATTTCGAGCAGGTGGCAGAATTCACCCGAATCTGATGTGAATTTGACAAGTAGAAAACCGAGAAAATCACATGAAAAATCATATCTAACTTTTACCTTGTGGTGAAAAAAATCGGTGCCAAAGTGTATCGGGGTCAAAGTGTACCGGTAAAATCAAATTATTCTTGCTAGTCATTTTCGAATTACGAGCGGTGAAAATATGAAAAGCAAAGATAAGAAGTATCGAACGAGAAGGTGAAAAGAAAAGTATTATACAAGTCACCATCCGAGAAAGATGTGTACCTAATGCCGGCTATACTCACGTACATCAAAAATCAATTTAGATAAGATAAACGGTTCATTTTCCTTGTAAAAGAGGACGGCTTGCAAAAGCTAATTTGATGTCCCTCTTCTTATGTTCTCTTTCATTATTTTTCCTTAAAACATTATCTCAATTTTGAGATATTTTGTAAACAATTCTTGTGTATAAATACTTCATAATTCAGAAGTATTCGGAGTGTGGAATAAAATTTTTCAAGACTACTATAGTCATTTCTTGGACATATTGAAGTTGGTGTGAGTCAATTAGCGAAGCAACAGACTGGAAACAAGATTAGAGACATCATAACTAAGGATTCTCGTGGTGACAAGATAAGTCTCGTGATAATAAGCTCCATGTTTTAAACTAGTTGGCATTTTTATGTTTTCTGCTTGATAACCGGATCATAGAATTCTTAATTGCTCTAGGTCCAGGTTGATTTTAGCTCCTTCAATCCTCTTGCTCAACTTAAGGATTCTTAAGTGCCTTTTGTTGAATTTCACCCATTCCATCAACAGCCTATTCAAACCTTAGAAGGTCATCTATCACGCCCTTGAAGTACATTTGCATCTTAAGTCTTATTTCTTAGCTCTACTTGCCTAGAGAGTTGACTCCATTGCCCGATGTTAAGTAGATCCTACGAGTTTACCTTCAAGAAATACCTTTTATTCTCACACTTTTAAAATCAGTCCTATTGCTCCTCGCAGCCGCTAGCCTAAAACCCTTTACCAAGAAAACAAAGCTAAATCTTTAGGAGGAATCCCTCTGGGAGTTGAGAGAGCTAGATCTGAATTCCCAAAACGGTTCTTAGTTACCCCACCTGGTCTTCTTAACAAAAATCCCATCCCCACAACTTTGAGAATTACTAGGGTGATAACAAAGGAAACTCATCTATGAGACTATGCAAAGGGCATTGGATATTCTTAATAACTACGTGTTAGGTAGATTAAACACTATACTATAATACCTTACCTTTATGAGCAAGTCTTATCGTGTAATACTAGTCATCAAGAACATCAATTGTAATGGAGAGCAAACAATACGGTGCCTAAATAACATCATACATTTAAGTCAAATGTGTAATATCCCCAACGAGAAATAAACGTGTACGGCAAAACGAAGCATTATATAAAGGAACAAAATCTAGGAACTAGAATACGGAACAAATACACATAAAATACCGGAAACGCTAAGCCATTTTATTAATGCGAGGAATACATATATGGGTACAAAAGATAATCGAGAATGAGTGCACCTATCCTTGCTACAGGCAGAGTGGAGACCCTCTCGGAATAAGAAATGGCTACAGCAGTACGTCCTAGGCTGTGGGAAAGCTAGTAGCTGTTTGCTGCAATGTCACCCGGAGCTAGGGGTTGATCCCCACTGGGAATGAGCTGAAAATCGGAAGGCTAGTTGCTCAACCCTCGGACAAAACCCGAGAGAAACCATGAGCAATTGCTCCACACTCCAGAAAAATCCACCAAACAACCCCTCCTCGGTAAACGGCTTGTCTCTCCCGGGAATAGCGCGAAGCTCGGAAAACGGCGGGAAAGTGGCCAAAATCCTCCTGAAACCTCGGGCCCAAACGACAATCTCCCAGGCGAAAAACCTTTGGAAACCACCACCAAATCACCTCACAAACACGGCCCCGCACAACAATGGCTGCGTCCTCACTGCATGCGTCCTCTCTCTGAGCGCGCGGTCACTCCAAGGGGCTGCTCCTACGCAACGTCCACCCAAATCCACGAAATCCCTACAAAGGCGAAGGAAGCCTGCCCACTCGGCCGGAGCTTGAGAAGTCCCGGAGCCAAGGGTGAGATCTCCGACCGGAGCACGTTCGCACTAAACGAGTGTTAGGCAGAGCTAAATATGCAGGCGTCTTTGGTAGACGAAGTCTAGCTCTCAATATCAATAACATATCAATAATGCCAAATGGAGTGAAGACCCCACCTTTTATAGTGCTAACTCCCTCAAAAACCCTAAGCACGTCCTTGACCCCCTCCTTGACACGGTGCAGCAAGACCCTCGGTGAGGCCTCCCCTCATGTGTGTGGACCCCAAAGTAGTCCCCTTTAAGTCACAACGTTCATCAACTAGGAAGCACTTTATTTTATTAAAGTGAGTTGACCCCCTATTTCTCACTTTATTTATTAATTTAACTAAAGGCGGCAAAACTATACAAAAATGAAATATTCCAATTAGCAGTGCTAATTAGGAATATTACAGATATCAAAGCAATACAGTAATCACATTATAGGTTAGACTAGCTTTAAGCTTCATCATATTGATAGAATACGGATGGATATAAGCTATGAAGTAAGTACCATAGATAAGGTTGTAATGAGTTTATACTAATCTAACAGGTATGGATACAAACAATACTATAAATGTCATACATTCGATGTCATACATGTAGTTAATTAGGGATAAGCTTAATCCCATAACATACTCATATTAGGTTGTGAGATAAGTACAGTATGATAGCCATATAAGCACGAGGTATTACAATCTTAATCATGCCATTCAAATAGGTTAACTAAGTCCATTGATAAGGTCATGCTTAGTATTGATTATGGTTATTACTATATATGTGATATCCTATGAGGGCCATTACGACTTAGACATAGAGATCACTATTGGGGTAATGCGATGTCTCTTCTACACAAGTAAGGTGTTTGTTTCATTGATATTGTGTATCCATTGGTTATTTTCATATCTGATTACATGGGAATAACACTACTATCTCTAAGCTCATATGTAAGGGTCGAGCTTACTATTAGGTATGTATCATATTAATTAGGATAATTATGCTACTATTATGATATGTAACCTAGATAAGATACATGAATATGGTGTATTCATAGTTATGTTAGCGTATTGGACTAGTATAAACCTTAGATCAAGCTGATACGTATCATTACTCTTATATACATATATGGCTAGTAGGGTGTTATAACTCTAATCTCACATATATGGAATAGTGTGTCTTACTCAACTTATCGTATATTAGGCAGCTTAGCTCTACATATCCTATATGGTTAATCACGTGTATCAAGCTTATACATATGGCAATACTACTCTTATCTAAGTAGTGTGAATCCCGTTACTGTTATCTCTATTGTATTGTTTACCATTGAATGGGTTGTATTACTAGTAACGATGTATCAATACTTTCATAACCATAGTATGTTGTAACATATGGAGATCAAACTAAGCTGGGTTACTACTGCTTTCTCATTATTAGATAATGATCGTAATTACAGTATCCAATTGATCGAGATCGATATTCACCAATAGCAATCATTTCAAAGGGAAAGAGGCAGTTTACCCTTTACCCGTTTCACTGGTGCCCCTTTCAATTAAGTTTAACCACAAGACATAAATAGGGGTATCCACCCATCCTACCGCTATGTTATATACATAGTGTTCTCCAGGCGCCCGCTTCCTACCCAATAACCATAAAAGTCCATCTCGCGGGAGTGGAGATTATCAGGTAGGATCTTTATCTTTGCCTCCCCATCTCCACTTAGACCTAATAATAAATAAATTTATTACTTATATAGTAGATGGCATGCTCCTCACCATCATCATTATCCTGCATGAAAGCAGCTCCTAAAGCATCATTGAAAGCAGAAATGTACAAGCTAAATGGCTTGTCAAATCTGTGCGGTTGTAACATAGGAGGTTACAGTAATCACTGCTTAAAAGAGTCAAAAGCTTTTTTACATTCATCATTCCGGAAAATCCTTCTTAAGGAGTCTAAGTAAAGGCCTTGAAGACTCTGCAAACTCAGGTATAAACCGGCGTAAATAACCTAACCTAAACGACCAAGAAAGAATCGTAGGCCCTGAATGCCAACAAGAGGAGGTCTAAGTGGATATTCTGTAACAAGGGTAAGATGGTTAAAGAAACTAGCATTATGTCTGGAATATTTACATTAAAGAACGTGAAATTGTACCTGGTAATTTTGAGAGTGCAAACTTGGCCTTTAACTGGTCAATTATACTTATTTATCAGACGAGCGCACTGAATAATGAATCGTCATTACGGGAGCAGTTGCCTATCTCCCTTATGTGACCGCCTATCAATGAGGATACAGAAATAATAGAATTCCCTCCCAATTGAAAGTAAACAGGAGATCTGGGATCAGGGGTATTTCCTCCTATTAGCCATAGAGTGGGATGAAATGAGCTATGGATAAATGGGAGCGAGAACTAAAACTCTTAACAGAATATAGATATAGAAGGGGAGGTGGCTAGGAGTAATAATATTCTTTCATTGGGTGGCACCTAGACACCTCTACCATCTTGGACATGCCTCATATTCTCCTTGGGGGGAACCTAAACTTCACCCTTCACCACTCCGAGACCTCGGGGGACACTTAAAGATTTGACCCTTTGGCGGACTACTTCCTACATTTTATGGAAACCCACCTGTTGGTTGATGTTGAACCCTGCACCCTTGAACCCACTTGGACAAACTGTCGTGCGAGGCATCAACTCATGTTTAAACAACTGGACCATTTCCTTTTGTAAAGATCGCTCCTTTTTTCCATCAATGCTGACAAATCCTTGGAAGGATGTGACAACAAAAAGTAACAACTATAACAATTGATCACTACATACAAGGAAGTGTTTCAAGAACCCAAAAGACTACCACCTAAAAGGAAAGTTGAGCATGAGATGAAATTGTTTTAAAAATATCCATTACCTAGTATTGGATTGTATTTACAATCTTTATTGGTGGAATCTGATGAAGTGAAGAAGCAGTTGCAAGAACTCGAATAAAAAAGTCATTAAGCCAAGTGCTTTGTCTTGCGGTTCACCAATCATCATAGGGCCCAAGAAGGATGGACGTTGGAAAATGTGCATTGACTGCCGAGCGCTAGACAAGATAACCATCAATAATTGTTATCCATTGCCAACGATTCATGACTTGTTGGATCAACTGCAACAAGCCAAGTAGTTCACAAAGCTAGACTTCAAATCATGCCATCAACAAGTGTGAGTAAGATAATAAGACACTTGGAAGACAACATTTCAAACACGACAGGGTTTGTATGAAAGGTTAGTTATGCCTTTCGGATTATGTAATGCACCTGCAACTTTTATGCATTTGATGAATGATGTGTTGCGTCCATTTATAGATTCCTTTGCAATGGTTTATTTGGAAAACATATGAGCATATCTACTTGGGAAGAGCATGTCTCACATTTGAAATAGGCACTGGACACACTTAAGAGACATCAATTATTGGCTAATCTCAAGAAGTATGAATTTGGACAACTCCAATTTGATTTCGACATCCCATATTTCTTCTAGGAGTCTCTTCTCTACGTGAAAAAACAAATTGTTTAAGTAAATCGGCTTTATTCATGTTTAACTTTGAAATTCATGTGCCAGGTTGAATCTATTATACACGTATTAAAAATTTGTTTCAATTGAGTCTATTATCATAGTTAAAACATTCATTTCCTATAATCTAATTTCCTCCTCGATGTGATTAGATGAATGGCTGCAGTAGATTCCAGAGACTTCATTATACTTTATCTACAATTTATTCTAGGCTTCTATAAGATCAAGACCATAATAAGGTCAACCTTATAACTCATTGTTTTCTTAGTCCCCTCCAATTCATTTTGTAATGTAGCTATCTCAGCATCCCTCTTAGGAAGCTCAAAATCATGATTGGATTGTTTATTTCAAATGTATGATATGCAATGGAAAACGCTTTCAACTGTCTTAATTCTCTATACATTTCCAAATATCTCTAATGAGTCAAATGAGCTATTGTTTCAAGAGATAATGTTGAGGCCTGTGAAATATTCATTTTACTAATATCAATAGTGGCCTTTGACGCCTTTTCTGTAGTCCCTAGATTTCATTTTAGAGTTGGCGTTATTAGCTTGGGGAGTAGATGAAAGAATAGAAAAGGTATTGTTGAGGTGTCCGAATCATATTCTTACAAAATCGAACTCTCATCAAGGTCATTAGGTCCTGGGAGATCAATCTGGTCATTCAGTTACTCCGCTCCAATTGCATCTAAGAGTTGTGAAGTGTCCCAGGGGATGAAGGCGACGAGATCATGAGAAGCAACCATCGATTTGACTGTAAATTTGTGATTCATCGGTTGCCTATTTTCCTCTATAAAGCTGCCCCAGGGAAACTTTGATTTTAGGGACTATTTGGGAGGAATATAAAAGGAATTTTACATTATTCTTAGTTTTGGGGCATCTGTTTTCTTTTCGCCAGAAATACCAACCTATGTTGTTCGTTCTCCCTGAAAGTCTTTCGGGTCCTTAGTCCCATCATCGGACTCGGCTTTCTTCGACTTTTCTTTTGGGGTCTCTTCTGTGCGTATCTGTTAAAGGCAAGGCCGGGAGGGAACACTACTTATAAAGGCGTAGTAAAAGACCTTGAGAAAGCCAAAGGTAAACTCAAGTCTAAGAGGGATCACACTCCCCCTTTGGACTCAGATTCGCTTTGGCGGGCCAGTTTCAAAGCCTTAAAGAAGACGAAGGCACCAATCAAAGTTTATGTCTGGTTCAGTGTCCCTTAGCAGATGAAGCCAAAGGGATCACAATCTTAGGAGATCAAATCTCTAGTCTTTCCTTTCAGTTATTTAGAGCTCCCTCCTATCCCGTTGTTAAAGCACTCTTGCCTAAGCTCTGGTTTCAGTCATATGCAAGAGCTTGGTCTCTAAATTTCATTCACCTCATAGGGCAAGGTGTTATTGTAAGTCCAACTAAGTATTGTTAGTTATATGGCCTAAGAGGAGGTGTAACAAAGGGTCCTCCCCTTGACCTGGCGTCACCAGTCCATTGAGGCAACATGTATGAAAAAGCCTATCTCGAGCCCCATTCGAAGGGTAAGCTCTCCAAACCAGTCTATCTCCTTGGTACCCGCTCCCTAGACGTGACAACCCTACATGCCCATACAACCTTCTGACCTTACCTAATCTATTAGACACTAGAAGTTGGAAGAGCTCCTCGGGTACCCTTCTGAACTAAATGGTTAGCTTACCTTTGTTGATGAGTTTGTCGACGAACGACTTATTCCAGCCAGCTCCTCTAAGGCTAAGGAGTAAGCACATAAAAGGTCTTTGCGACAAAGCCAACCAAGCCAAACAAGAAAGACAAATCTAGCTGACCAAAGCCTGTCGGATAATGCTAGACAAGACAACCAGTTACTACCTAACCTAGCTAGTAGCCAACCACTAGGCGACAAAGCCAGCCAAGCCAAAAAAGACAAACAAATCCAACTGACCAAAGCCAGCCGGACAATGCCAGACAAGACAACCAGTTACTACCTAACCTAGCAAGTAGCCAACCACCAAGCGACAAAGCCAGCCGAGCCAAACAAGACCAGACAAAGCCGTAAAGCAGCCAACTGGACACAAAGTCGGACAAAACAACCAGTTACTACTTAACCTAGCTAGCAGTAGTCAGCCAAGACGTAAAGCAGTCAGTCGGACGAACACAACGCCAAACAAGACATATAAAGCCAGCTAGAGAGGTAGCTAGAGAGAGAGCTCTGGTTATGATATCGCCATCTCTACATACCTTTCTGCAAGTGAATAATCTGCAAGTCTCTTCAACCAATGCCTATGGCGGCAAGTATAAATCACATGGATATATTGACAAAGTCAAGATAAGTTCGCTAAATACGTCGATATATGATGTCGCATACATATGCGTTTACATGGAGATTCTATGTAATGAACTATATCCTTTACCCTTTATGAACGTTTCTATCTGAACCTCGACCCTACATCTCTACCTCGAACTAGTGCCTATTTCTTTTCTTTGCCTCTATGCTTGAAGTTTGAACATATGAGAATCGCATATAAACGTTGTTGAACTTATCCATTGTAACAAGAAAGAAATAATTAATCTATGATGTAGTATATCTGCGTTACCCCTCCAACCTTACCAGCGGAACAATGGGATTCTACCTCGATTGGGACACTCCACTAGGACACTCTACTAGAAACAAGAATATGAAATGGTGGTTCCTTACGAGCCTTTTAGTTAGACTTATTTGTTGATTGGAATTGAAATGATTAGTCTAATGATTAAGCTGACCAGAAAGGTGCAACAACCAAAGGGAGTTGATTCTTCTTCTTCGAGGGGTGCACAAAAGAATGGCAACCAACAAACAGAGTGGGTGAACGACTATATATGAGATCGCATTGAGACATTAAACTTGGACTCGCCATATCTACGTTATTTGACCTGGGACTCTGCTCCTATATAGCCCATAAGCATTGTCAAGAGCCATCACTGCTAGAAGAAGGGTCATTGCTACAAGCTCTAGTCCCTGGCAAAAGGTCATTTCCGAGGCCAGGTCTCATTTCCGATAAAATAAGCCCCCAATCAATATTGCATACCCGAGGCACCTTCTTCTTCCATCTCCACTAGAGTTGTAGAGTAACTAAGGTAAGGTCTTCTATAGGTGGATAGGTAGGTTGGTAGCGAGTCCTAAAATGAAGAAGTAGGGATGGCTATTCCTAGAATGCAGTTCGTAATAATTCCTCTCCTTTAATTGATAGACTTAAAAAGGGCATCCTCTCCTGTTAGTCGAGCATGCTTTCGCATCCTCTCCCTTATGGTCTTTAGGCCTTACAGCACCTTATGAACATAGCCTTTTTAGCGCGTTTACCTAGTTTAGCCGAGCAGACCCAATTCCCAGGTTTTGATCCCAGGAGGTAATGTCAGTACTCCATGTTTCTACTCGATGACAGGTGTTGATGTTGTCGATACAAGAGTCGAGCCACTCGATATCGCTACTCGATGGATGGTGATTTTGCTGGCTGGTAGTTGCTCACAGAAGGGATACAATGCCAGTCATAGATGGGGGGGATTAACAGTGCGAAACAATGTGATGCGTTAC
The DNA here is from genome assembly GCA_034641835.2 of Pinus albicaulis. Taxonomy (NCBI): domain Eukaryota; kingdom Viridiplantae; phylum Streptophyta; class Pinopsida; order Pinales; family Pinaceae; genus Pinus; species Pinus albicaulis. The sequence goes on along the minus strand of JAXQQM020060674.1, from coordinate 6,555 downwards.
TTACGATTCACTTGTTTGAGATTCATCCCCATACACATTACATATCTTTCAACCTAGGAAAGGAGTCGCTGTCTGGAAAGGGAGGAGGTGATGCCTTCCATATTGTGTTCGTGGATATGCACATATATAATGCAATAATCTGGAATAGACTTTGAAACCTCATACCTAGAACCTTGATCCTCTGCCCTTGAGACCTCCATCCTTTGGACTAGTCGTGAACACATAAACTATTGGGATCGCATAACGACCTATAGCATTTGGTGCTGGGACTAGCCCTGGGAACCTATCCATCAGATCTATGCCTTGGCACATGAAAATAAGTCTTTGGAAAATATGCCCACTAACTCCTCCTTGGGAAAAGAATTTAACTCTTAGATAATGCCTCTCCCCTACGCAGAACAAGCCTTGCCTTAGGACCCTGTTGTAGCCTAATTCGACTCAGCTAAAAGTCAAGAGATGTTCTGAGAAATTCAAGGTTATTGAGGAACAGTTGTCAAAACTTCAAGAAGACCTGTAATATGCTCGAAAGGATAACCACAAGCTCAACCAGGATTCGTCATCACATGTGCACCAGAACCAAAATCAAGGAAGCAGTAGCATTGGAGGTGTAATCTAATCCAAAGGGGAAAAAAAGAGAGAAGCGTGCAGGAGGGGTCAAGTCGGGCTTATTCGCGTGCAGAATAGTTCAAGAGCCGGACCGATGGGCACGTTCAAAACATAGCACACCGGACAGGGTCGAGTCTGGCTCATTCGCAAGCTCAAGGGGTACTAGCGCGGCAGAACACCAGATAAGCTCAAGAGGGTCACACCGTGGAGCAAACAAACTAATTTTCCGAAGGCAAAGAAATGATGCATTTCACTTAAAATCTTAAGAGTTATAGAGGAGGCGCAAAGAGAAAAACAGACGGTCAAAATCAAAAGCGCAGAATTGAAGCGGAGAGATGGACGGCGGAGATTAAATCGCAAATCGCAAATCGCAAGTTTCAAAGGACAGGAACGGGAGGTAAATGTTAAAATCGCCGAAGTGCGATATGCGATGCGATAGGGTCCGATCACAAATCGCAAATCACAAGTTTAAAGAATAAGTGCGGGGGTAAATGTTAAATTCGCTGAAGTGCGATATGCGATGACGTGACAAGTTGACATGGCAGTGATGTGGCGAGGTGACGTGGCAGATGACGTGGCCCTGGCCCGCTTACCGCACATCTCAAGTTTTAAAATTTAATTGCAAAGGGTAAGTGTTATAATCGTCGAAGTGCGATGCGGTGGGCCCCGATCGGAAATCGCAAATCACAAGTATTAAAGGGTAACCGTGGGAGGTAAGTGATAAAGTCACCGAAGTGCGATGTGCGATGCTAGGTGGGACTCGATCGCATTGCACACATCGCAAGTTTTAAAAGATAAGTGCTAAGGAAAAGCTAAAGACAACAAAATGCGAAGTGCGATGTTGGCACGGACGCGATGTGGTTCCAAGATGAAATCTAAAGGATTTCAAGTCTAGGCTTATGAGGTTTGTGCGCCATTTTATGAAGAAATAGGCAAAACACGACAGAGAGACTCTGGTAAGTGACCTGACGCAGAGCAAAGGAGAAAAGAAGACTAAACACAGCAGGCACGCGCAGGAGAGGTAGAGTCAGTTAGCAAGTGACATGATGACAGCGTTCGAAACGCAAAAACATGGGCACAGTCGGGTGGAGATGTGTTTATGCAGACTGTTAAGACATCACAGCGGAAACGGAAGGAGACACATCACCAACAAATCAGACTCGGCTAAGGGATTATATTCCAAGTGCATTTCGTTTTCTTTGTTAAGATCGAAGCTACAATGGTGTCCTCGATTGCAATGTAATAAGTAGTTTCACAGTTTATGTAGTCGAGTAGTTTCAAGAAGTTCAGCAATTACGAACTACTTTGATGTATTTAAGTGGGTAGAAATAAAGAAAAAGGGTTCCGAGTTCTGGACCTCTTGGGGATTACATTTTGTACTTCTTTTTCTGATTGGTAAATGAAAGAAGCAGTAAGTTTCCTGCAATTGTTGATGGTGATTCGTGTTTCTTGTGCCATTTTGTGTCCCTTCTTCTTTGAATGAAGTGACGTAATGTAGCAGCCGGTCTCTTAATTGCATCTGTGAGTAAGAGTTAAATAACCTTAATTTGCACTCCTTCACTCCATCTCTTCTCCCTTCGCAAATTCTCTCTGAAACTTAAAAGTAATAGATTCTGTGTTTACAGCATATTATTTTGAGTTTCCCCTCTCTTCACAAGCTCCTGATGAAACTTTAAATTAAAAGATTCTGTGTTTACAACATATTATTTCAAGTTTCATCTCCCTGCATGAATTTCCAGTGAAACTTAAAAGTGGTAGATTCTGTGTTTTCAACATATTACTTTGATTTTCCCCTGCAGTTCTTATTTTCATTCAGATATCAACAGTAAATGGCATTATGAAATCTTTTATTATCCCAGATCATAAAGGGTTTTAGAAAGCTAGTTTCCAGAGGGATAGAACAAAGACCTCATGATTTGTGACACACTTTTAAAATGTCTTAAGCACTGATTCATTTCACAACCGAGGGTGTCTCTTAAGATACAACATTTTTTGGCCCCTTTGTCGAGGACGAAGCTACGAAGTTATTTTTCCCTGAGTATTGAAATCTATTTCTTGATGGTGAACAAGATTTATATACAAATTTGGTTGTTTATTATTCACTTGGCAACTCCACTGATGAAGGTTTCATTAGATGAGGAATTCTGCAGGCAAGAAAATGAGAAAGCACCATGGAAAATACAGATATCAGAGTTTGAATGTTTTAGAGGAAATTTTATTTTTCACTATCAGTTTGGTGGTCTATTTTCCCTTACATATCAAGAAGATTGTTTCCTGCTTTATTTTCTCAGAAGATTATAAGGCCCAAAATGTACATTCTTTATTGGAGAAAGAAGATTTTTCTTCCGATTGTATTATTGATCTTCACACAACTTTATCTCCTAAATATGAAAGGAGAGAAGACTATTGCATTACTATTCCTAAAAGTAATCTGTCACAGTTTGGGCATAAAGGTGAGGATTCATCATGTTTGGGTGATAACATTCTACCTCATAAGAAATCTGCTTCTTTCTAGCTTGGAACCAAGGTGATTTTCAAACCCTTGGTGTTGCCCACAATCCTCCATCAATATCCTTCAAAAGGATTAAAAAATTTTCCAAGTTTTTTTGGAGATCAGGAAGATATTTCAGCTTAACAACATATCTTGGAATTTGAGTACTTTTTGGACAAATTTCAAATTATTTATGAAGACGTGGCTTTAAGGATGTTTTGTCATTCATTAAAGGAGGGTGCTCAGCAATGGTTCTAGTGTTTAAAAGCTTGTTCAATTAGTTCTTGCAAGGTTTTCAAGATATATTTCTTACATATTGGGCCGAGTGTAAGTCACATGAAAAACACCTTTTGGAATTATATTCTATCCAGAGGCAGAGCAATGAATCAATCGTTGAGTTTAATAGGAGGTTTCAAAAAAATTATTTCGGCATGCCAAAAGAGATTCGGCCTCCTGAAGCTGCAGCTATGGCTTACTATTTGAAGGCTCTTTCTATTGTCTTGGCTTTTTATCTCGAGGAGAGAAAGCCTTGCACTCTAGAGCTGATGTTTCTTTATGCACAAGAAATAGAAGATAATGTGTGGGCTTGTAGAAATTTCTCCTGTCATGTTGAAAGAACATTTTTTGTTGAAGACAAGAGGGCCTGTCAAGAAAACATTGGAATTGCTTTACAAGAGAATGCAAATTCAGAGATGAATAAGGATTTTCAAAAGGGGTCAGGGGATTCTTGTATTGCTGAAACACAAGAATTCAAGCATTTTGAGGATTCTGGTCAGAAATTCGTTGCAACAACTGAACTACACGCTGAAAGCCTGGAAGATCATCACAATTTTCATAATTTCAATTGTTTTGTGAATAGAGGAGTAACTAACGGAGCTTCTCAGGTGTGTTTGCAGGAGGGGGATGATTTTTGTCAAGAATTGGCATTATATGAAGAACATCAACATTATGAGGAACAAACCTTAGATTTATCATTCCGGCCTAAATGGTTACAACAGAAAACAACAATCAATCTTCCCACATACAGCCTCAGATTGAGGAGTCAAACAGTGAAGGAAGCTGCCCTGTTCAAAGAAGTCTACATTAGCAAGATGTTCAAGAAAGGGAGGCAGCCGAAAATTTGTCTCATCAGTTCTATGATCTAGTGGTTGACTCTATGACAACTTTATTTTGTCAGAAACAAGCATTTATGCAAGGGTATGTGCAAAGATCTATATCTGGAAAATTTTCATTGTACATTCCTATTTTGATTTTCAAATTTCCACGGTATGGGGGCATTAAGTCTAACACACAGATGTTGTACTGGTGCCATTGGAACGCTGACTTCACCTGATTGAGTTCATACATGAATACATATGTAGGAGTTGTGCATAAATAAGCTCAAGAGTTGAGCATTTTTAGTTGTACTATATTCATTTCGATATTTTCAGTTTAAGAATAAAGGAAGGACTCCAAAGTGTAGCAGGTTTCTGGAGGTTTTCATACTGGATCATCTCCCATTTGGGATTGACTCCATGCCCAATAAAGGCTATTGATCTACAAGTGCTCCTTGACTCCATGCCCAATAAAGGCTACTAATATACAAGTTCTCAACACTTTGCTACCAAAATGTTGTCCCCAATTGGAGCTAGATGTTATAGCCTAATTCGACTCAGCTAAAAGTCAAGAGAGGTTCTAAGAAATTCAAGGTTATTGAGGAACAATTGTCAAAATTTCAAGAAGACATGTAATATGCTCGAAAGGATAACCATAAGCTCAACGAGGATTCGTCATCACATGTGCACCAGAACCAAAATCAAGGAAGCAGTAACATTGGAGGTGTAATCTAAGAAAGAGGGGCAGCGAAGAGAGAAGCGTGCAGGAGGGGTCAAGTCCGGCTTATTCACGTGCAGAACAGTTCAAGAGCCAGACCGATGGGCACATTCAGAACATTGCACACCGGACAGGGTCGAGTCAGGCTCATTTGCAAGCTCAGGAGGGACTAGCGTGGCAGAACACCAGATAAGCTCAGGAGGGTCACACCGTGGAGCAAACAAACTAATTTCTCGAAGGCAAAGAAATGGCGCATTTCACTTAAAAACTTTAAGAGTTCTACAGGAGGCATGAAGGGAAAAACGGATGGTTAGGATTAAAAGCACAGAATTGAAGCGGAGAGATGGACGGTAGAGATTAAATCGCAAATCGCAAGTTTCAAAGGGTAGGTGCGAGAGGTAAATGTTAAAATCGCCGAAGTGCGATATGCGATGCAGTGGGGCCCGATCGCAAATCGCAAGTTTAAAGAATAAGTACAGAGGTAGATGTTAAATTCACCGAAGTGCGATATGCGATGACGTGGCAGTGACATGGAGAGGTGACATGGCAGATGATGTAGCCCTGCCCACATACCGCACATCGCAAGTTTTAAAAGTTAAGTGCAAAGGGTAAGTGTTATAATCGCCAAAGTGCGATGTGCGATGGGGTGGGCCCCGATCTCAAATCGCAAGTTTTAAAGGGTAACCGTGGGAGGTAAGTGATAAAGTCGCCAAAGTGCGATGTGCGATGCTAGGTGGGACCCGATAGCATAGTGCACATCGCATGTTTTAAAAGGTAAGTGCTAAGGAAAAGTTAAAGACAGCAAAATGCGAAGTGCGATGTTGGCACGGATGCGATGTGGTTCCAAGATGAAATCTAAAGGATTTCAAGTCCGAGCTTATGAGGTTTGTGCGCCATTTTATGAATAAATAGGCAAAACACGAGAGAGAGACTCAGGTAAGTGACCTGACGCAGAGCAAAGGAGAAAAGAAGACTAAACACAGCAGGCACGCCTAGGAGAGGCAGAGTCAGGTAGCAGGTAACATGATGACAGCATTCGAAACGCAAAAGCATGGGCAGAGTCGAGTGGAGATGTGTTTATGAAGATTGTTAGGACATCACAGCCGAAACGAAGGTAGACACATCAGCAACAAATCAGACTCAGCAAAGGGATTATATTCCACGTGTATTTCATTTTCTTTGTTAAGATCGAAGCTACAATGGTGTCCTCAATTGCAATGTAATAAGTAGTTTAACAGTTTAGGTAGTCGAGTAGTTTCAAGAAGTTCAGAAGTTACGAACAACTTTGATATATTTAAGTGCGTAGAAATAAAGAAAAAGGGTTCCGAGTTTTGGACCTCTTGGGGATTACATTTTGTACTTCTTTTTATGATTGGTAAATGAAAGAAGCAGTAAGTTTCCTGCAACTGTTGATGGTGATTCGTGGTCTTTTTCCATTTTGTGTCCCTTCTTCTTTGAATGAAGTGACGTAATGTAGCAGCCGGTCTCTTAATTGCATCTGTGAGTAAGAGTTGAATAACCTTAATTTGTGCTCCTTCACTCCATCTCTTCTCCCTTCACAAATTCTCTCTGAAACTTAAAATTAATAGATTCTGTGTTTACAGCATATTATTTTGAGTTTCCCCTCTCTTCACAAGCTCCTGATG